>WNGS01039781.1:0-12384 GCA_020271785.1 Procambarus virginalis | reverse complement strand
GAGAAGCAGGAGGGAGTGGAGGAAATACAGAAGACAAAGGACAGAGGAAAACAGGATTAGATGTAACAAAGCTAGGAACGATTACATTAACATAAGACGAATGTCGGAAAGAAATTATGAAAATGATAGTGCAATCAAAGCGAAAAAGCAACCTAAATTACTACATAGCCATATTAGAAGGAAGATGTCGGTAAATGACCAAGTGAAGACTTAGGAAAACAGAAGGGGCATACCAGAAAGCGACAAGGAAATCTGCGAGGTACTGAATGCCACTTTCCATAGAGTGTTCACAACCGAGCCTGAGCAGCTCCCATTGTTAGAAGAGATTGCCCTAGATGAAAGACTATCAGATATAGGGGTGACAGCAGAGGAGGTAATGAAACAGTTGACAACACTGGAAGCAACTAAAGCGGTTGGACCAGGCAAAGTATCACTGTGGATATTAAAAGAGGCAGCGCAGGCCCTCAGCGTGCCTCTGGCAATGATCTTTAATGAGTCACTTATGTCGGGGGAATTGCCCAGTTGCTGGAAGGAGGCAAATGTCGTACCGATTTTCAAGAAAGGTGATAGGGAGGAGGCACTTAACTACAGACCCGACCACTGACAAGCATCCCCTGCAAAATACTTGAAAGAATAATTAGGCTAAGACTTGTTGAGCACCTAGAGAGCATTGGGTTTGTAAACAAGCACCAACATGAGTTCTGGACAGGGAAATCATGCCTAACAAACCTTTCAGAATTCTATGATAAAGTAACAAGGATAAAGCAGGACAGAGAAGACTGGGCAGACTGCATATTTCTGGACTGCCAAAAGGCCATTGATACAGTACCGCACATGAGACTGCTATACAAACTTGAGAGGCAGGCAGGAGTAAGCGGAAAGGCCCTAGCATGGGTAAGGAACTACCTAACAGGAAGAAGCCAAAGGGTAATGGTACGGGGCGAGAAGTCGGACTGGCGAACAGTAACGAGCGGAGTACCTCAAGGATCGGTGCTGGGCCCAATCCTCTTTCTAATTTATGTAAATGCTATGTTTACAGGAGTGGAATCCTACATGTCAATGTTTGCGGATGACGCAAAATTAATGAGAAGAGTTGTTACAGATGAGGATTGTAGGATCCTCCAAGAGGACATAAACAGGTTGCAGAGATGGTCAGAGAAATGGCTACTGGAGTTTAACACGAGTAAATGTAAAGTTATGGAAATGGGATCAGGTGATAGGCGACCAAAGGGACAGTACACAATGAAGGGGAACTGCCTACCTGTAACGATTCGAGAAAGAGACCTGGGAGTGGACGTAACACCTAATCTAACTCCTGAGGCACATATAAATAGGATAACGACAGCGGCGTACTCTACACTGGCGAAAATTAGAACTTCATTCAGAAACCTAAGTAAGGAGGCTTTTAGGGCGCTTTACGCTACCTACGTGAGACCAGTCTTAAGAGTATGCCGCCCATCATGGAGTCCCCACCTGAAGAAACACATAAGGAAACTGGAGAAGGTTCAGAGGTTTGCGACGAGGCTTGTCCCAGAGTTACGAGGGATGGGATATGAAGAGCGTCAGAAGGAACTGAACCTTACGACACTAGAGAAAAGAATGGAGAGAGGAGATATGATAGGGACATAAAATACTCGGGGAATTGACAGAGTGGACATAGACGAAATGTTCACACGGAATAGTAACAGAACGAGGGGACATGGGTGGAAGCTGGAAACTCAGATGAGTCACAGAGATGTTAGGAAGTTTTCTTTTAGCGTGAGAGTAGTGGAAAAATGGAATGCACTTAAGGAACAGGTTGTGGAAGCAAACTCTATTCAAAATTTTAAAATTAGGTATGATAGGGAAATGGGACAGGAGTCATTGCTGTAAACAACCGATGGCTGGAAAGGCGGGATCCAAGAGTCAATGCTCGATCCTGCAAGCACAAATAGGTGAGTACACACACATAGCTTGGTGCATTTTTCGCCAGTGTTGAATAGCTCATCCTTGTTTACCCGGTCGATTCCCCTGAGGATTTTGTAGGTTGTGATCATGTCCCCCCTTACTCTTCTGTCTTCCAGTGTCGTAAGGTGCACTTCCCGCAGCCTTTCCTCATAACTCATGTCTCTTAGTTCTGGGACTAGTCTAGTAGCATACCTTTGGACTTTTTCCAGCTTCGTCTTGTGCTTGACAAGGTACGGGCTCCATGCTGGGGCCGCATACTCCAGGATTGGTCTTACATATGTGGTGTACAAGATTCTGAATGATTCCTTACACAGGTTCCTGATCGCTGTTCTGATGTTAGCCAGCCTCGCATATGCCGCAGACGTTATTCTTTTTATGTGGGCTTCAGGAGACAGGTTTGGTGTGATATCAACTCCTAGATCTTTCTCTCTGTCTGTTTCATTAAGTACTTCATCTACAGAATAGGAGATTAAGTACTTCATCTACAGAATAGGAGATGAAGTACTTAATGAAACGGACAGAGAGAAAGATCTAGGAGTTGATATCACACCAAACCTGTCTCCTGAAGCCCACATAAAAAGAATAACGTCTGCGGCATATGCGAGGCTGGCTAACATCAGAACAGCGTTCAGGAACCTGTGTAAGGAACCGAGGGGCGAGTTTATTGGGCAGCGCCACTCATCCTGTGAGTGGACACACCGCCATAGTGACAGTATTGGGCAGCGCCACTCATCCTGTGAGTGGACACACCGCCATAGTGACAGTATTGGGCAGCGCCACACATCCTGTGAGTGGACACACCGCCATAGTGACAGTATTGGGCAGCGCCACACATCCCGTGAGTGGACACACCGCCATAGTGACAGTATTGGGCAGCGCCACTCATCCCGTGAGTGGACACACCGCCATAGTGACAGTATTGGGCAGCGCCACACATCCTGTGAGTGGACACACCGCCATAGTGACAGTATTGGGCAGCGTCACTCATCCCGTGAGTGGACACACCGCCATAGTGACAGTATTCGGCAGCGCCACACATCCTGTGAGTGGACACACCGCCATAGTGACAGTATTGGGCAGCGCCACACATCCTGTGAGTGGACACACCACCATAGTGACAGTATTGGGCAGCGCCACTCATCCTGTGAGTGGACACACCGCCATAGTGACAGTATTGGGCAGCGTCACTCATCCCGTGAGTGGACACACCACCATAGTGACAGTATTGGGCAGCGCCACACATCCCGTGAGTGGACACACCGCCATAGTGACAGTATTGGGCAGCGCCACTCATCCTGTGAGTGGACACACCACCATAGTGACAGTATTGGGAAGCGCCACACATCCTGTGAGTGGACACACCACCATAGTGACAGTATTGGGCAGCGCCACACATCCTGTGAGTGGACACACCGCCATAGTGACAGTATTGGGCAGTGTCACACATCCTGTGAGTGGACACACCGCCATAGTGACAGTATTGGGCAGCGCCACACATCCGTGAGTGGACACACCGCCATAGTGACAGTATTGGGCAGCGCCACTCATCCTGTGAGTGGACACACCGCCATAGTGACAGTATTGGGCAGCGCCACTCATCCTGTGAGTGGACACACCGCCATAGTGACAGTATTGGGCAGCGCCACTCATCCTGTGAGTGGACACACCGCCATAGTGACAGTATTGGGCAGCGTCACTCATCCTGTGAGTGGACACACCGCCATAGTGACAGTATTGGGCAGCGCCACTCATCCTGTGAGTGGACACACCGCCATAGTGACAGTATTGGGCAGCGCCACTCATCCTGTGAGTGGACACACCGCCATAGTGACAGTATTGGGCAGCGCCACTCATCCTGTGAGTGGACACACCGCCATAGTGACAGTATTGGGCAGCGTCACTCATCCTGTGAGTGGACACACCGCCATAGTGACAGTATTGGGCAGCGCACTCATCCTGTGAGTGGACACACCGCCATAGTGACAGTATTGGGCAGCGCCACTCATCCTGTGAGTGGACACACCGCCATAGTGACAGTATTGGGCAGCGCCACTCATCCTGTGAGTGGACACACCGCCATAGTGACAGTATTGGGCAGCGCCACTCATCCTGTGAGTGGACACACCGCCATAGTGACAGTATTGGGCAGCGCCACTCATCCTGTGAGTGGACACACCGCCATAGTGACAGTATTGGGCAGCGCCACTCATCCTGTGAGTGGACACACCGCCATAGTGACAGTATTGGGCAGCGCCACTCATCCTGTGAGTGGACACACCGCCATAGTGACAGTATTGGGCAGCGCCACTCATCCTGTGAGTGGACACACCGCCATAGTGACAGTATTGGGCAGCGCCACTCATCCTGTGAGTGGACACACCGCCATAGTGACAGTATTGGGCAGCGCCACTCATCCTGTGAGTGGACACACCGCCATAGTGACAGTATTGGGCAGCGCCACTCATCCTGTGAGTGGACACACCGCCATAGTGACAGTATTGGGCAGCGCCACTCATCCTGTGAGTGGACACACCGCCATAGTGACAGTATTGGGCAGCGCCACTCATCCTGTGAGTGGACACACCGCCATAGTGACAGTATTGGGCAGCGCCACTCATCCTGTGAGTGGACACACCGCCATAGTGACAGTATTGGGCAGCGCCACTCATCCTGTGAGTGGACACACCGCCATAGTGACAGTATTGGGCAGCGCCACTCATCCTGTGAGTGGACACACCGCCATAGTGACAGTATTGGGCAGCGCCACTCATCTTGTGAGTGGACACACCGCCATAGCAGCATGTACAACACTCCCCAATAGGAAGAAAACCCGCTGGTTGTTCATCCTGTCACTTGTACCCAGACACAGCTGGGACTTGCTTAACTGTCTCAAGTGAACAGCTCAACAAACAAGAAGATTAACATCTATCAACCCTTAAAAGCTTACGTTATCTTGCGGGTGCAAAATGGGGAAATCTTTTAAGAACAGTATCAATATATTACAAATAGTGTTTTCCTAACTCAAACAATGTGGGGTTTATTATTCTACACATATTCCTAATGTCTCTCAGGTGTTCACATTCACGTAGATAGTGGTCAAGGCGGTGTCCATCACTCTCACCACAGATTCTGTAACTTCGCTGATCAACTGTTGTTTCCATTCCATATCTCCATTAATATTTGTATCCAAGACGGATTCTCGCTATTACTGATTCTCTCCCTCGTCCTCCTCCTCTTCGGCCATAATGATTGGGATTGCCAGCTGCAACCATGTTGTACCATCGTACAATCTACTGCCTGGTGAAGACAGTGAGTGGTGGAGTCGGGAGGACTGTGGCTCTACGCTGGAGTCACCCCTTACGGGTTATTCATGCCCGTGCCACCTCTTGGGTGGCTTAATCTTTATCAATCTTAGCTGGCAACACGGTGGTACATTTGATATAAAAGCGTTGCTGGGGACACAGTATTATTTGGTCACCATTTGGTCCGGGAGACATCTCCCGTCACGCAGGGTGCAGTCGCACCTCCACAGATCTCCAGTATCATCTCTCGATACTGTTAATGGCTCATAAGAGCCACCACTTACGGGCTATTCATGCCCGTGCCACCTCTTGGGTGGCTTAATCTTTAACAACAACAACACAGTATTACACCATTTGGTCACCATTTGGTCCGGGAGACATCTCCCGTCACGCAGGGTGCAGTCGCGCCTCCACAGACCTCCAGTATCATCTCTTGATACTGGTAATGGCTCAAAAGGGCCACCACTTACGGGCTATTCATGCCCGTGCCACCTTTTGGGTGGCTTAATCTTCATCAATCAATCAATCACAGTATTACCCAGCTGGCGACCAGGTAACGAAGGTGAGAATTGAGGTTTTGCCGGAGGTCAGGCAAAACTTTGCACGTGTAGGTGGGGAGGCCTGGTGAGGGGAGTCTTGCATTGCAGGATCGAGTTCAAGCAGTGTGGGCTGGGTCTTCTTCTCTCCCCCCTTTGGGTCCAAGGTCAAGTGGTAGCGACCGGACTTGAGGCATGACTTGGAGAGCTCCCTGGGTGTGGTAAATGGTACTCCAGTAGAGGGAGCAAAGGCCCGCGGCGTGCGGTTACAGGGTCTGTATCGGGTTACTATAAATAAATATACTAATTTAAAACCTAAAAATCAATGCATAAATGTTCGTAATAAGGCAAACTGGACACTGGTATTTATTTATCAAAGCGTTAGTAATAAGACACCTGGTGTTGTTCTTCAGCTATATCTTGCTCTTGTTAGGCCCCATTTAACTTATGCAGTTTAGTTTTGGTCGCCATACTATAGAAAGGATATAAATTCACTAAAACGCGAGTCAAGAAGACGGCCATTCTCCAGTGCACCCAATGCATGTGCCATATGCAAACTAGCGTGGGAACCAGTTGCCAGATCACCTACACAACAACTTCAATGGGTATTAGTACGTGCGTGAACGAGGCCCGTTCATCATAAGAACAGCAGTTGTTTTATTATTGTCTCAGCACGCCAGTCATTCTCGCGCCTACCCAACACGTAAATCTGGTGAAGGACTTGGGTACAAAAAACCAGACTGTGAATATGCTACTTGCTTGTGTGGTAATATCTTATCTGGAGAGTCTCTGGAGTTGTTCTACTCCCCCGAGCTCGGCCTAACGCCAGGTAGGCCGAGCCCGACTTGTGATAACTTGATCCAACAGGCTGTTGCTTGAAGCGGCCCGTAGGCCCACATATCCACTACAGCCTGCTTGGTCCGGTACTTCTTGTAAGAACCTGTCCAAGTGCCTCTTGAATACATCCACCTTTGTTCCGGCAATATTTCTAATGCTTACTGGGAGGGTGTTGAATACCTGTGGACCCCAAATGTTGACATGTGTACCACAGTGCTGTCACCTGTGGTACAAATGTACCAATATGACAATTTCAAGCTCAAGGTGCTTTGGTCCTACATTATTGGAAGTCATTTCGAAACATTGTTTCTGTACTACAAGGAAATTTGAAATTTCTCCCGACATTTAAGACAATATTAAGAAAAAACAGCAAATTATGAATTTCCCGAAGTTGACATATCAATCTTTGTAACATAATATAGTATTAAGTTTTATGCCATTATTATAAACTAAAATTAAAAATTAAATAAATAAAATTAAAAATTAGATAAAATGTATTAATATAATATTGTATATAGTATGTTATTTATAAGTTGTGAAGGCGGAAACTAGAGGCAAGAGAATGAAGTGTTAATCAGAGACGCAGGAAATGTATATGTTTATCTCTCAGAATGTTCGGTAATACGTTTATTGCTTGTGATGTGTGTCTATGTATGTATTAACACGATGTACTGAACGGGGTGAGAATAGCTTGAGCTACCTCATCCCTTTGTGTGTATTTTACCTCAATAAACTTATTTCAATTTCAATTCAATTTCAATCAGAGACGCATTGTGGTTGAAGAGGCAGCGCGCGCATGTGTATTCAGTCCGGGAGGCAAAATGCCGACGATAGGAAACCACAACTGGCAACTAGGCTGCGATTATACTTTGGGATCAGCAGCCCGTCCTCTTGAGCGTCCCCAACGTCACTAAACTGTTGTACTAAAGTGGCCGTATCTAACCAACCCGAGGACCCATGAACAGAAAACGGGACATCACGTCAGTTCCGGGAGCAGCCACCATTTTTCGTACATGAGTTTTGGGCCTTAGGTAAAGTACGTCAAAATGCGATGGACTATTCAAGGGAACGAGTTGCAGCACGGGAGGTTCGTCGACCGTATTGAGAGCAATGACTTCTCTATTCCCATAAACCGTAATAAGGGATATGACGACTTATAAGAGCCAGTACGACAATTACCTTTGAACTGCTATTACTAGCCATTTAAGGTAATAATGTATATGGAATATATACCTGAATTTACCTGTGGGGTCACTATCCCTCTAGTAGCCTCGACGAGGATAGGAAGCCGGGGGCGTGTCAAACGTCTCCCCATTTGTCCTGATGACTTCATTGAGCTGGATCTTTAATTACAACTGTTTTGGCATTTACGGCTTCGGCGGGTAGGTGGTTCCATGGGTTTATAACCCTTACCTTGCGATGATTTCGGGGCTTAGCGTTCCCACGGCCCGGTCCTCGACCAGGCCTCCTCGTTGCTGGACTGGTCAACGCGGCTACTCGCAGCCTGGTTGATCAGGTATCCCTTGGAGGTGTTAATCCAGTGTTCTATTGAACACTGCGAGGGGTCTGAGTGCTCAATATGGCCAATACGCAGTACACCCTCCAAGTAAAATGCAGACGCTTTCTATCCTGCATTGTGGCTTGAAGCCGTTGCATTTTGACCATGTAACGTCTGACTTTTTTAACAAAGTAGTCTGGATCAATATCCTCCCAAATTGTTTGGTATTTAATAACTTTCAGCGAGATCAACCCTGTCATATCTGGTTTGCAGTATGGGTTCCAAACTGCTTGTAAATTGTCGAAGTTGACAGATTTATTTTACGGTGTTTAACAGAGTTGGGACTTATTGATCTCTAGACCCAACCACTTTGACTGGTCGGTACATCGATAGCCTCACTAATTTTTGCAAGTCGGCGTTCGATCCCCGATGGTCCAATTGTGGTTGGACACCATTCCTTCACTCCGTACCTCATACTCCAGCTCCTATCCTATCCTTGCAGACCAGGAGACATGGCAGGATGTGCAGAATACCCCTATTGAAGATCAGAGATGCAATAGCTACTCTGAGAGATAACTCTTATCAACAACAGAGGGCCGAGACTGTTCAACACGCTTCCACTACACATAAGGGACATAACTGGCCGACCCCTCACAGTGTTCAAGAGAGCACGTGATTAACACCTCCAAAGGATACCTGATCAACCAGGCTATGATTCATACGTCAGGCTGCAAGCAGCCGCGTCCAACAGCCTGGTTGACCTGTCCAGCAACCAGGCCAGGTCGAGGACCGGGCCGAGGGGACGTTAAGCCCCGAAATCATCGCAAGGTAAAGTAATCCCTTCCAGGTGCTATAGACATACCAGCTCAGTATTGTGTAACTAGCTTCAAAAGGTTGCCACTTGCTTACTTAGCTATATGAACTATGGGGTTCACTTCCTGAACCCATTAATAAGTGCCTCTGTAACCCTTTCCACCACCGCCCACGGGATAGGTATGGGGTGCATAATAAAGAAATGAAATGTTCTCTTCGTACTTAAGTTTTCTTGAACACAAGATATAACAATAATCTTGAACGACAAACAGACGTGAAGCATCATAGCCAGCAGTGGATGGGTGACCATGGGAGCAGCCTCGCCCGCATAGGAGGGGGGGGGGGTGTGGCTCAATAGGCCTAACAAACACCCACCCTATTGTCGATAAGCCTAACAAGCCCAACAGCCTGTCTTAGTTAAGCCTACAGTAAGGCTTCCTGTACCCGTCAATGGTATGCCATAATGTACACTCAAAATCGTAATTACTTAATTAAACACGAAATTAATTACTTACCTCGTGTATATTACCGTAGTACTTGCTCATTCTCTCCCTCTAGCTTCCACATTAACAAGTTTTGATCTCCTAAGTTTCATACATCACTCGAGCACACACGGGAAACACTCGTGGTGTGAACAGCAGGGACACGCCACACAACCTCCCGCCCCCAACAACCACACAACACTGTCCACACCATCTTGGTGGTCACCGTAGTTCACTGTCTAAGTCTAACCAGAGTCCTCAAGTGTTTTGTTTGGGTCTCAATATTTTTCACAGTTTTTCGCTTACTCATTTCCCGTTTTCTATATTTGACGGCACACCCTCTCGCTGTTTTCGTGTGTATATTTTATTTACAAAAATATGTGAAGGCAGGATGGGTTGTCTCAGTATACATCTTGGTGATTAATTAATACCATCTCGCATATACTAATCTCGAGTTTGCAATTTATTGTAGTTTATGAATGATATGTAATTTTACACTTGTTTGAAAACATAACGTCACTGTTCTAGCCTAGGATATTGTAGTTGTCTCATTTAATAACTAGTAGATTATTCACTTACTTAATTGCAAACGTAAGATCTGGGATGGCCTTAATAACCCTCCCGCGGCTTATAGGCCTTTAATTACCTAAACATAGTACTGTATATAATCAAGCCAAATGACATTCACAATTTCAATTGAGTCTGCAACTTCTTTATGAGAAAGTGTTCTCGTGGTGTTGCCTCAGCTGTCTGTACGGGACTCTATATACTATACCTTCACCAATATCCTAGTTTTTCTTCTGGGTGAAGTGGGTTCCTCCCTCTCTTCAACTGTTCTGTCATCACAAGCCCGCCCTCTTAAAGTTTCCCAACGTCAAGAAACTGTCGTACTAAAGTACCTTTATCCTAACCTACCAGAGGACCCAAAACAGAAAACGGGACAGTACATCAATTTCGCGAGTCGCTACTATTTTTCTAGCACGATGATTTTTGGTCTTATGTAGAGTATACACGTCAAAATATGACGTTCTTTTAGAAGGATGGGTTGCTGTCATTACCATCCAGTAATTTGTGTTGAGAATTTATATATTGTTGGCTAATTGTGTGGATCAATGCCCATTTATCTGGTTACTCTAAAGAGATTATAGACTATGGTCCTATTATTTTATATAGAGGTTGGAGATACCATTAATTAAATAGTAAACAAGTATAACCGTATAATTACTGGTCATTAATTTATGTTCAAAATTAAAAACCTCTCACATCAGCTATATTATCTTCAAGGAAAAGAAAGTAATCGTCCAATTGTATAAGTCTCTGGTGCGCCCCCACCTGGATTATTGCATCCAGGGATGGAGACCTCGAACCAGATTCACGAAGCAGTTACGCAAGTACTTACGAATGTGTACATCTTTCCTCAATCTTTGACGGCTTTGGTTACATTTATTAAACAGTTTACAAGCATGAAAACTTGCCAATCAACTGTTGTTATTGTTATAAACAGCCTCCTGGTGCTTCGGAGCTCATTAACTGTTTAATAATGAATATATGTTTAATAATTGTAAACAAAGCCGCCAAAGATTGAGGAAAGATGTCCAGGTTCGTAAGTGCTTGCGTAACTACTTCGTGAATCTGGCTCCTCATCTAAAGAAAGACATAGCTGCTCTGGAGAAGGTGCAACACCGGGCAACAAAAATCATACCAGAGCTTAGTCATCTCTCGTATCACTAACAGTTGAGGGCCACAGGGCTAACAACACTGCAAACAAGACATGACAGGGCGGATCTCATCGAAACCTTTAAAATATTGAACAATTTGGAAGATGTCGATCCGGTCAATTTTGTCAAAAGGTCAGATGTAACACGAACGAGGGTTCAAGCTCAACGAACCACAATGTAGGACAGAAAATAGGAGATGCTTTTTCACCCATAGGATTGTAAACCTGTGGAACAGCCTACCCGCCGAAGCCGTAAACGCCAAAACTCTGCTGGGTTTAAAATACTGCTGGAAAAGGTCATCAGGGCAAATGGGGGGACCTTTGACAAGCTGCCAGCTTCCTGTCCTCATCGAAGCCACTAGTATTAGTGGCCCCCTCAGATAAATTCAGCTAAAATATATATAATGTAATATAAATCAATTCATATTATGCCTCATTTGAACCAATACTTCTAGAATATGCTTTTCTCAAATATTACCATATGGACATAGGAAAATCCCATCTTAAAATTATCAACCTTAAATATTGGGTAACATAATGATATGAGGATGCGATTGTCCTCTAGTGCCACTACTCACACAAGTTAACATTTCCTGGTACTCAAATTAAATATTTTTATTAAATGTGTGTTCTAAAACCGAATTCAATTTTTTTTATTTTAAATGTAACATTGTTTTACCGTATTGTATTTTATTTTCGCATAGTTGGTTTCTGTTGTCAGGGATAGGACATCTATATTTAGCTATGCAACCCCAAGTTGCCTACTTCCTGTGTACCTATTTACTGTTAGGCGAAGAGAGACAATCTGATAAAAAGAAACGTGCCCAACTATATCTGTACCGCCTAAGGATTGGACCTAAAACCTCAATTGTGAACCGACATTATAGACCATTGTGCTATACTGTACTGGATAGTTTCCTTAGAAGTCAAAATTAATAAATTAGAATCGATAATATTGTATGGTTTTGCAAGAGATTATTGACTTAAAGGTCACTTGGACAGCAGCATGGAATGGCATCCAGGTACTGCCTATTGACACAGTATGAAGCCTTGCTGGGCTGTGGTTTGTCTCGCTACCACGAGTATTTCCATCATCAACATCAATACACAAGGTTTAGGGTGCACACTTTTCTTCCCTTCCCATCCTTGAACTGGTTGGTACAGCAGAGGCCTTGCTTCCTACAAAGTCTGTGTTCCATCTCCAATGGTGCAAATGGTGCACATTATTTCCTTTGTCCTCATATTCCTTCCA
>WNGS01039778.1:0-15927 GCA_020271785.1 Procambarus virginalis | reverse complement strand
TTCTAATTTGGTTGCCTGAAGATACCATGTTGCAGAGGCGAACCTTCAGCTATTCCCTGTGTAGTAGGCTTGTTGAGGTGTGAGAGTTTTTTGGTGATGATGTTTTTTAATGTTCTCTAGCTGGGTTGAATTGTTTTATCTATCACTGATGACGAGTTGCCAGTTTAGCAATTTCATCAGCTTTCTCTTTAATGGGATTCCAATATGGGATGGGATCCAGTTCAAGGTTATGTTGATCTTTGCTTTTAGCGACTGCTCCAAGATACAAAATGTGTTAATTATTTCACGTTATCTTTCCACTGGTTTTTGTCCTAGTATTTGAAGTGCAGCTTTGAGTCTGTGTGTATGATTGCTTTTGAGTGTTTTGTGCAATCACATATGCGATGCCTGTTGTATGCAAACAGCTCAGTTTGGGTTGATGATACTAGTCCTCCCAGTCTCCAATATGCCTATGCTGGCCGTGCAAATAGCAGCGCTCAGCACTCATTCTGTGTCCACCGATCCGTCTGGAAGATGTGGGTGGTCTCCTGCTACTGCTATGCTATAAACATTGCTCTTCTATTATGCCCTTAGGATTGTCGGATCATAGGCAGCCTTTTTCATTGGAGACTTTCTATTACTATTTTGAAAGTAGGCTCTTCCCACGGTGCAGAAGGAGTGTAATGGGTGTGGATGATCACCCTCTCTATCGAGAATCATGCTTTTTAATTTAGTCTGTTTAGGACTTTTCCTGCTCTTGCAGCCCAGAGTTTCCATTGTTTGGCCTAGTCCAACCACCAAGGCCTGCCGTACTGGGATTGGATCAGAAGAATATTATCTTACTGATAATTGCAGCTGTCCTTTGAGATATTCTTTCCTGTAGTAGGCAACCCTCTTCAGTCTAAGATTTCAAGCCTGGTCCACATGGGGCTCCCAGTGCGGCTTTCATATCATGTGTTTGGGCAACTTCAAGCTTTTTCCACTGTTGGTGTGATAAATTTGTGAGTGCAGGTGCTGCATAATCGATCACTGATCTGCTGCCTGTACATAGTATGTGCGAAGGACTTGCAGATTGGCTCCTCCAGAGAGGTAGGTTAGCGACCTGAGGATTGCCGTCCTGGCCGCAGTTCGCTCTCTCCACAAAGTGACCTCAGCATTAAAATTCATGTGTGTGTCCAGGATTATTCCTAGGTACTGATAGATGTCCACCCATTCGATTGGTTGACCCTGTACTGTGAGTTGGATGTTGGGCTTCACTATTTTTATGGGCATGGCTTTTGACTTTGAGGGTTTGAGTTTGATCCCAATCTGTTTTGCCTCTTTACTGATGGAGGCTAAGCATTTGGGTGCAAGGCGCGCCGCATCCCTTCCTTTTATGATGATGACAAAGTCGTCCGCGTAGTTTAGCAGCTTGCAGTGATGTGGAAGTTTCAACCTCATTATTCTTTCCATTAAACAGTTGAAGAGAAGAGGGCTGAGAATACCTCCTTGCGGTGTACCATTTTCATGTCTTTTGTACTCAGAAACTGTGCCATGAAGTTTTACTCTTGCTTCTCTGTTTATGAGACAGTTTTTGGTCCAGGAGAGCAGGTTGCCTCTGACCTCTTTGTCTATGAGGCAGCAGAGAATAGCTGGGGCGCTAGCCAGTTCAAAGGCTTTTTCGAGGTCCAGAATATCAGCATTCCTGGTCTGTCATTCAAGTGGCTAACAGAGTTGTAATACATTCCACTGTGCCAACCCCTTTTCTATAGGCATACATATCATGGTGCAGTTTAGGCATTTTCCACTCCAGTCTGTTGAGTGCCATTCTGTCAGCCGTCTTGGCTGCACAGCTTTGGAGAGAGATGGGCCTGGGATTAGCTGGATCTTTGGGTTTTGGGATCGGTACTATGTCTGCTCTATTCCAAGCTGAAGGTCTAGTTTGAGAAGTCCAGGCTAAATAATTAACCTTAGGTATGCACCGTCTCCCTCTGGGCCGAGGTTTCTAATCATTTTATAGGTTATTTTGTCGGCTCCAGGGGATGTATCCTTGGAGCTTTTCTTAGCCCGATTGAGCTCATCCAGTGTGAAGGGGCATTAGTGTCAGAGACTTCTTCACATGCTGTAAGGATTCTGTTCCACCTTTCTTCCTCTAGTCCGGTCTGTACTGCTAATACATCTGGTGGAAGTTGATTGCTGGCTGCTCTCTCTGCAAACCTGGTTGCCAGTACTTCGGCTTCCTGTTGAGGATCCTTGGGGTGTGGAGCTTTAGGTGTTTTGCCTCCTCATCTGCCTCCTTGGGTGTGGGTAGGTTCATTCTTGTTTAGGATTTGTATTTCTGGAAGCTGGTCTAGTAGATGTGCAATGTGAATGTCGGCTTCGTTTGTTGTGTTCGAGCCCAGTGCCAATCGATGATGGGCATTAAAATATCCACAAATGATTGTGTTTGTTGTTGTCGCGTGTCCAAATGACACAGAGAGATCCATTTCGGCATGTGGAGACCTGTACACATTAAACACTTCAAGTTTGTCGTGTCTTAGCTCAATGGTTACTCCCATTACCTCTGTCCCTGCTCCACAATCAGGTGGGCTGGTTATGGACTTGGAAATCAGGTCACATTTTACATAGATTGCACATCCCCTGGATTGCCCATTGATCCATGGAAGGAAGAAGCCTCGATAGCTTGAGATTTTAGGTTCTAATCCGGCTCGAAGCAAGCTCTCCTGCAGTATCAGGATGTCTATGCCCTTGGTTACTGCTATGCATTGCAAGTGTTGCAATTTAGTGCGCAGTCCTTGCACATTCCATTGCAGGATATTTAGACCTCTAGGTTCTTGGAATTTGCTGATAATTCCGTGGTATCCATGGAGTCTGATGAACACGCCATGGAAGTTGCAATTGGTGTATAGGTTCTTAGTCGACCTGAAATTGACTCATCAATGTCGCTTTCCGACGAGCTAGACTCTATCTGTTTTTTAGAGGGGTGTCTCCAGCCCTGCTGTCTTGAAGGTGAAGATATTACATTTTCGAATCTCTTGAGCTTGTGCTCAATTGTCTTCCGAGTCTCTGTGGTTTGCTTGATTCCATGTGATGACAGCAGACTTTCGATCAACTCGGTGACCAGAGTTTTGAGCATTGGCCAGAGAGCGTCTAGTACTGTGGGAGCACTATTTAATGCTGTGCAGGTTTGGGGCCTAGTAGCTTTTAGACCCTTCTCAGTGGTAACTTTGACACTAGAATTGTTCCTCCTAATGGCCCCAGTGTGCTTACTGGATGAAATGGGAGGGCGACTGCTTTGAACATGATTCTTGTGTCCTCCATCTTTCTTTTTGTCCTGTACGGGGGTCTTCACACCCTTCACCATGGCGGATGGTGAAGGGCCGTGTGCCCCCTCTTTCTGAATGGGTAGACCCCACGCGGTTTTAGTGGGCAGGGGAGCTGGTATTAGTTTTGGTGGGAGCTTCGGCTCTGCTGTAGGCGTGGTGGGGTTTGTTTGAAGCCTTTTGAGCCTTTCAGGGCATTTCAAGTTCCAGGCGTGATGTGCCTTGGAGCAATTTGGGCACTTTGCCTGAACAGGGTGGTTTGCCTTGTGTTTATCAATGCATATTTTTGTGTCATGGGGCTGGCTGCAGACTCCGCACCTCACTGGGCGTTGGCAGCCATCTTTGTGATGCCCAAATCTCTGACATCTGAAGCATCTTAGGGGCTCTGGGGTGTATGGCCTGTGTTGGAACACGCCCCAGATTCCAAGGTCAAGTTTCTCCGGTATCCGTCCTCTAACTGTGAGAAGGACTTGTCGGGTTTCCTGTTTTGTGGTTCTTACTTGGCATCTCTCTGCTGACACCACATAGTTCAGCTTTTCGAGATGGTCAAGGGCCATATGCAAGGGATAGTGGAGGACAATGATTTTTCGTATTTTATCCTCTGGTTTCAGTTTCTCACATTTTGTGTAATTTTTCAGAATCGTAGCGGCCGACTCGTCTTTAGGCCTCAGAATATATTCTCCTCTGAGATTAGGTTTTGCTCTGATCTGGAGCTGGGGGTACTCTTTTTCGAGGTCCACTACAGTGGCGTAGGAAGACTTACCTTCAGTGTGCTGCACTTTGAAGATTGGCAGTGGAGATTTAGTCTGAGGAGCTGGAAGAGCTGGAGAAGCTGGAGTGATTATAGGGCGATGGGTCGTCATGGAGTGGCTTGTCCTGTTAGCCTTATTCACGTGATGCCACTCGCCGTCACTTTCAGAACTTGTATCCAGTATAGATGGTCGTTTCCTGCACTGAGCAGCATTTCTGGATCGATTATAATTCAATTGGAATTCCATGATGAAATTCAAATGATCACTTGTGGAGTGGTCTGGTGAGTGAAGGTGATGCTCTGTGCTACTGGAGACAAAGTCAGCGTGGAGTTGGCTCACTGGGTGAACTGTGATAGTTAGAGGGATAGAAGCCTTAATCAGAAGATAGTAAATAAAGAATATGCGGTCATATTCAATGAGACATGTTTAAAAGAAAACCTGCTGCCAGTATATACCAATATATATAATATATATATATATATATATATATATATATATATATATATATATATATATATATATATATATATATATATATATATATATATATATATATATATATATATATTTGTTCCCATAGCGTCTGAGACGCATGGCCCCTGGGGCAAGAGTGCCTTGGGATTTCTCAAGGAATTGGGTTCCAAGCTCATCGACGTCACCAGAGACCCAAGGGCTTGCAGTTTTTTGTTTCAGCGCTTCAGTGTGGCGATCCAGAGAGGAAATGCTTGCTGCGTCCTCGGTTCCTGTCCGGAAGCGGAGGAGCTTCAAGAGATACATAACCTTTAGGCATTTGTCTTGTATGTTTTGTAACCTTTATATACACAATAAAGCATAAAAAAAAGGAAGGGGGTGGTAGGAGAAAAGCACACAGAAATTGTATTGGAGGGGACCCACATTCCCTCCAATGCGTTATGTGTGATTTCCTCCGAGGCTATGGGTCCCCCTTCTTCCAGCCAGAGGTGGTACTCCCTTCCATTGTTTAAAAAAAAAATATATATATATATATATATATATATATATATATATATATATATATATATATATATATATATATATATATATATATATATATATATATATATATATATATATATATATATATATATATGTATATGTCGTACCTAGTAGCCAGAACACACTTCTCAGCCTACTATGCAAGGCCCGATTTGCCTAATAAGCCAAGTTTTCATGAATTAATGTTTTTTTGACTACCTAACCTACCTAACCTAACCTAACCTAACTTTTTTGGCTACCTAACCTAACCTAACCAATAAAGATAGGTTAGGTTAGTTTAGGTAGGGTTGGTTAGGTTCGGTCATATATCTACGTTAATTTTAACTCCAATAAAAAAAAATTGACCTTATATATAATGAAATGAGTAGCTTTATCATTTAATAAGAAAAAAAATAAAGAAAATATATATATATATTTATATATATATATATATATATATATATATATATATGTCGTACCTAGTAGCCAGAACGCACTTGTCAGCCTACTATGCAAGGCCCGATTTGCCTAATAGGCCAAGTTTTCATGAACTAATTGTTTTTCGACTACCTAACCTACCTAACCTAACCTAACCTAACTTTTTCGGCTACCTAACTAACCTAACCTATAAAGATAGGTTAGGTTAGGTTAGGTAGGGTTGGTTAGGTTCGGTCATATATCTACGTTAATTTTAACTCCAATAAAAAAAAATTGACCTCATACATAATGAAATGGGTAGCTTTATCTTTTCATAAGAAAAAATTAGAGAAAATATATTAATTCATGAAAACTTGGCTTATTAGGCAAATCGGGCCTTGCATAGTAGCCAAAAAGTGAGTTCTGGCTACTAGGTACGACATATATATATATATATATATATATATATATATATATATATATATATATATATATATATAATATTTCATATATATATATATATATTTCATATATATATATTTATATATTATATAAATATATTTTATATATTTATATTTTATATATATATATATATATATATATATATATATTATTTATATATATTTTATTTATATTATATAATATATTTTATATATTTATATTTTATATATATATTATATATATATTATATATTATATATATATATATATATATATATATATATATATATATATATATCCTTCTGAAGATGTATTGTTATACGAAAGTACTTAAGGAAATTCCTTGTTTCAACTAATTTTACAGGCTTCCTCAAAAACCACTTCCATTGATTTTAAGGCATCTCTATGTACAGGAGCCCAGGCAGATATATGGAATTAAGCTAACATAGTTCCAATCTACTAAAGTGGCAGCAGTATCGATCCCCCTTAATTATAGACCCATAACATTGACAAGTGTTATAGTTAAAAAACTGTAAAAAATAATTAAAACCTAATTGGAAGAACGCCCCGAGAAATATTATATAATAACAGATAGTATGGTTTTCGATCTGGGAAATCCTGTGTAACGAATTTACGTAGTTTCTATGATAGAGACAAAGATTTTACAGGAAAGAGATGGTTGGGTTGACTTCATATGTCTGGACTGAAAAAACGGCTTTCGACCGAGTTCCACATAAGAGGTTGTTCTGGTAACTGGAACATAGTGGAGGAGTGACAGGGAGGCTTCTAACGTGAGTGAACAAATATATAATCGACAGAATAATCAGAGTAGCCGGAGGTAATCAAATGCAATGTTTCATACTGGAGAAATGTTACGAGTGGAGTACCATAGGGTTAAGTTCTTGCACCGGTAATTTTCATTATCTACATAAACGATCTACCAGATGGAATCCATAATTATATAAACATGTTTGTTGTTAATGCTAAGATATTAGGGAAGATAAGAAAATTAGACGATTGCCACGCCTTTCAGGAAGACATGGATTTAATAAGTGACTGGAGCAACACTTGGCAAATGGAAATTAATGTGAATAAATGCCACGTTATGGAATATCGAGTAGGAGAAATTAGACCACACACAACCTACAAAATGTGTGTAAACGCTTTAACAAATTCTGATTAAAGAGATGAATGGGTGTTTCTAAATATAAGAATTTTTCCCAAGGACCACATAAGAACATTATGCAAAGAGCGTATTCTACACTTTTCAATTGCAGAAATGCTTTTCAATACATACACGGTGAAATACAAAAGAAATTATTCACGACATTTGTGAGGTCAAAGTTGGAATATGCAGCGGTTGTATATTACTTAAGATGCATATCATCCAACTAGAAAAGGTGCAAAGACATGCAACTTAATGATATATCAATTATATTAATTTAAGACAAATATAATTACTCCAAATTCTCCGAAGTTTCCTGACAGGTATTTAGAAGCCTGTTAATTCCACAAAACTTATCCCTAAGAATTCAACTTCCAAGAAGTTCTACACTAATCCTGTATGAGCTAATTACAATTTATAATTCTTCCTAAGTACAGGAATACTCTGTACAGAAAAAAGATAACCTGTAAAGACGTTGGCTGATTTGGCAAGTGAAGAGAAGCGTGTAATTCTGAACGACAAGAGCTACGGGGAGAGGTTAGAGGCATTAAATATGCCACAAGTAGAAGACAAAAGAAAAAGAGGCAATATGAACACTATGTGCAAAATAGAAACGTGAGTCGACAAAATTTAGAAGGAAGAATTTCTGAGACCTGGAACTTCCAGAACAAGAGGTCATAGATTTAAGCTAACTAAATTAAAGCTGTCTAAGAAATAAAAGAAAATTCACTTTCGTAAATAGAATGGAAGACTGTTGGAACAAGTTAAGTGATAAGGTGCTGGAGGCCAAAACCTTCAGAGGTTTCAAAGCTTTATATGACAGAATATAGGGAAGACGGACACAACACAACCCGTTCTCTTACAAATAACATCGCTTTTCGCTCGTATGTGCACTAAGGCTAAAAATTGCCGAAATAGAAAATATAAGCAGCTCGCGAAAGTGAGGTATTGTCCCGTTTTCTGTTTTGGGTCCTTTGAGTCTGTTAGGTTAGTAAAGGACAGTTTAAATTAACAGTTTTCATGACGTTTTGAAACCTTAGGAGAACTTGCTGCCCTCCTAACCTACCAGAGGACCCAAAATTTGGGTTCATTTCATTTTGGAAATAAATTTCCATTTTGGATTACGGGAATTTTTGTCCATAGCGCATTCGAGCGAAAAGCAATGTTATTTGTAAGAGGACAAGTTGTACACCATCCTTTAACTACATTTAGGTAACTACACTTAGTTAATTGGTAGATTTTGTTTAGAAAAGAAATTTAAGAAACGAAATTCGAATTTGCCAAATAATAACAGAAAAATATGCAGCTATTGTAAGCGTATCACCCCTTTCAAACCAATCATTTTCTTTTAATGTCAATTCAACTGACTGCTTATGACTGCAACCCGTTCTCAGACCAAGTCCATTCTCCAGCAGTCAACCAGAAAGTCACATTCATAAATTTGAACATACTGTTCATTCAAAACAGGAATTTTCTGATATATAAATAAATTTTATTATATATATTGGCAAATTGCTCATATTTAGGCATTGGTTAGGTTAGGTTAGGTGTTCAGGTTCTGTTGGCGATTATTTGTACTTATAGTACGCGAGGGAAGCATTTACAGCGTTGTGGTTCGAACAAAAGTCATTTGTTTGAGGACATTTGATGAGGACGGGCTATTACACATGACACACAACTGATAACTGATAACGTTCGAACACTTCCGTAATATGTGCTTCATTAAGGAATGTTGTTCGAACCACGACGCTGTAAATGCTTCACCCACGTAAGACAAATACAAATAATCGCCAACAGAACCTAAACACCTAACCTAACCTAACCTATGTCTATATATGCACAATATGCTAATATTTTATAATATTAATTTATATTTGATAAAATTCCTGTTTTGAATGAACAGAATGTTAAAATTTATGAATGCGTCTGTGGGTTCGACCGCTGAATGTAATGGACTTGAGTCGAGGACGAGTTGGATGGGTCAATGGCTTGGACATTGTCTTTTGTTTATGAGGACGGGCTGTAACAACATGTCGCAATCTGTTTGTAGTTCCAATCATAATCCATGACACAAGCAACCTTGGCTTTCATTCATAATAAGTTGATTGTTTACTTCTGGAACATTATCTAACGCAGTACACAGTTACAAACCCATTAAGATTTCAACTTCGATTCAACAGAGCAGAAGTTGTTAAACACATATGGCAACATCTTACTGAAGCGACCATACGAGTAATAAATACTCATACTCCGCCCAAGTAAACTAGAAACAAGCAACACTTAGTGGGCCAGCCAGAGGCTTAGGGCCCGCGCAGGGATATCCCTGCAAAAACTAAAAAAAAAAAAAGATTGTTTACTATAGTAATGGACGCTATGGTTTGTGTTATACGCTTCCACTGTTACATTTGATCATATGCTGCAATCCGTCATGAAAAAGAATTATGATATAAAATAGTAATAATTAATAATATTAACAGAAAAGAACACTTTTCTTCAACTATAAAATGCAAATATTAGTTTGTCGATAATGAAAAAGCAAAATGTGATAGTTCTTGAAACAACTTGTGGGAGTTGCGCCCTAGCTGCAGTGGGGTGTGGACGTGTTGCCTGACCTCTCCGGTAGTTGGTGATTGTTTGCCGAGTTGGTTGGAAGGGGGTGTGGGCATTCCTGCCCTCACTGTAGATACCGCTTGGCTGGTGTTGACGTGGCATGCTTGCGATGTTAGGCCTCCTTCCCCCTGTTGTGAAAGTGAACTCCGTGGGCTTGGAGTTACCCTGCCATACCCTTGGCCATGCTGGTTACCCTGCAATAGAGCTTGTCATGTGTGACATGGTCCGTGTCCCGGTGGATGACGTCTACGGTGTTGTGCTGATAACTTCTCACTGAGTTATTTTCAAGTTAGTGGGGA
Organism: Procambarus virginalis; assembly: GCA_020271785.1. Lineage (NCBI taxonomy): Eukaryota > Metazoa > Arthropoda > Malacostraca > Decapoda > Cambaridae > Procambarus > Procambarus virginalis. The sequence goes on along the minus strand of WNGS01039778.1, from coordinate 5,970 downwards.
AGGAGGTGTAACGTGAGTTCCTCCGACGATATGAGAGGCGTTCCTTGTTACTGCCGGATGATGCCGGCCCTGTTACCATTATGGACCGAAGTGGTGCCCTGACGTATGTGAATGTGCATGGGGCGCCCTTGGAGTTTCCCAAAGACCTACTCCGGCATTACTTCCAGCGGTGTGGCGCTGTCGTCAGTGTGCGAGTGAACACGCTGTCCTCAGGGAGGTATAAGGGTATGCGTACAAGCATTCGTTCCCTAGGGATGCGCCTAAAGTCGGACATTCCTTCTTCAGTCCTGCTTCTGAGATACTACGTCCAGGTATATTATGCCTGGCAACCCCGAACCTGTTTTCGGTGTGGCCTGTTGGGGTATCAGGCTGCAAACCTGTTCCGGGAGGAGGATTTCCCGCTGCTCCCTGTAGGAGAGGATTCTGTAGGTGAGGATGTAGGCGTCCCGTTGGCTGATGCGGGGTCCCCCTGCATTGCCAGGCTGTCCTCCGGAAGTTACAGTGCCGTCTGATGATCTTCCTGCTCCTATCACTGTTCCAGCTGCTCCCGTGGGTCTTACTGATGGTCTCTGCGAATCATCGATGTCTTCATCTTCCTCGTCTCCTGATGCTGTGACTGGCCCTTCGCCCTTGCCAGGTGTCACAGCTGGGCTGGGTGCTGGGGGGGGGGGGCTTTAGAGCATCCTGATGTGTGCAGCCCGGTTCCCACTGTGATTGAAGCTGCTGCCGTTCTGCGATGGGCGTCGGCTCGCCCGGCTTGTGAAGTCCATGGTTCTGGGTCCGCCTCCGGCTCTGAGGAAGTGTGGCCAGAGCCCAAGCGTTCCCGGCGTTCTTTTACTGCCTGGGCTGATACGGGGAATTTCGACGCCGGTGGGTCTTCGAGCGATGACGTGGTGGTTCTGAGTGCTTTGTGCTCTACATCGACGGTGGTTGCTGACGCCCATGTGGCTGCTGATGACGATGTTTTTGCATTAAATTTACCTCCTGTTCTTTCTTCTGCAGAAGGTTCTGCCCAGTGGGGGGTGGTTGCTCCTATGTACTTGGGTGGTAAGGGTGCTGGTGCGAGCCGTGGCCTCATGCTGGTGCTGAAAAGGATGCGGCCGAGGGGGCTCTGAGTGTGCTGCTCCGTGCCCGACCTCGTGGGAAGAAGCCCCTCCTTCTCGTCTTGGCCTCCGGCGTTGCATATGATGTTAATAACCCCTTGCAGTTTGACATTGTTGACCGCGTGCATCCCGTTTCGTGGAGCCCTTCTTCTGTCTGGGTTCTGTGGGCCCAGAGTTTTGTTGAGGGTATCCTGATCCTCGTACAGTTTGTTGTAAACCGGTTCCAGATAACATCATGTTGCTTTGGGAGGCATATTGTGTTCGCTTTCCGGTGGTGGAGTGGCCGGATAAGTATGAGAAGTTTGAATAGTCTGTGTGCTTGGTGTGTGTTTTAGCCTATGGTATATTGTGCTTTGTGTTGTGCTTGTTGTGCGCCCTTCAGGCCGGTGTTGAGTGTTTCTTTCTCATGACCTTGTTTTATTGTATTTATTATATTTCTTAGCATGCTTTGCATGTAAATAAAAAAAAATTGGCACATCAAAAAGCAGTGTTGCAAAGTTTAACACCAACCCCTACACATAAAAGATAATGTTGATTGCTACTGTACACGTGCAAGCGAGCTAACCTCCCACAATACTTCGACCTCCAACTTTGTTCAGGTCTTAAGTCCTGTCTTAAAATTTTTCAAAAACCTCTCCTTATTTGTGGAATTATGTGACCCAATTAAAGATCTTAAGCTAAAAAAAAAAGTTTTCACAGACCATCCCATGCTATTTCTCACAAACTAGTATCTCATACGTCTTAAACGTTTCCCACTGCAGCCATTTGTTCTCTTAATTGAAGAGAGGTTTTATAATTTTTCTCAAAATTGTAGGAAAAAAGTGGTAACTAATTCATAACCTCCAACACCGCATTCCACATTTTTAACTGACCCCCAATATCAACTATGTTACCATTTATTTTCACAATTCCTTAAATCATATATATTTATTTATTAAATCGAAACTACAGAAATGGCTAACTGAACAAAACTTAACAGAACCTTGCATATTCTAACCCAACCTAACACCATAATTTACTTTTTCTCTTTACAATTTCTGTTTCTGCATATGTATACAAGTTATTCATTCTTTCCCCATAATTTTTTAAAACATACAACTTACCAATTGTTCAAAATCATTTCCCCACATATTTTGCAATTCCCTAAAGCATATCTATTTATTAACCCACCTAAGCTGTTTACCAGACATCAGTGTCTGATAAATAACTACAACTCTTAACCTCAAACCCAGATAATAAGCGTTATGCTTTATCGTCACACAACCTATTTCGACCAAAACGTCGAACTCATTCGTCCAAAAGACTTACCTAACACTTCAATATTTATAGAATATTGTCGCCATATTTTATAGAATGGCGACTATTTGCCACCCATCAAAATCTTAACTGTTCCTCTCATTTGAAGTATTTGGTCATTTATGAACAAGTTGAATCTCCATGTTAACTTATATTTAGCCATTAATCTTTAAAAGTGTTGTTATTAACAATTTTCATATATTGTTATTTATCAATATAACCTCATCGTAACCTTCCTGTATTCCTGTACTCAACGTACTTCCTTCCTGTACTCAACGTCATAATATATTCTTTACAAACTGTTGTTAATCTCTATGTTAATATATTACAAACTATCAGCATAACCTATCCACTCTTAGCCATTTTCTGCGAGGTGGAATACTGAATCTATAATTTTGTATACTTTTCATAAAACTGTAACAGTAAATATTTAATATTCACACATTTTAAAGTTTTAGATTTATATTTTTTCCCTGTATTAAAAAAATATTTTAAGCATAGAATTAAACGTAACGTAGAGAGGTTAAGTCAAGTCCAGAGAGGAAGGTAATTTATAGAGGGTGGATGGCTATACTGACTTTAGGGAAGAGACCACACTGAGCAAGGAGGAAAGGCTGGATAGTTACACCAACGTCGCAGGCGAGGAGATATAACCAGGGTAAACTTACTTCGATATTGACAGTGGATTGCTATATAAACATCACAGGGAGGGACTACAATGTGGGTTGATGAATATACTGATGAAAAAACTGCGGGGTATACCTATAGCACCAGCAGGTTCACATTGACACCACAGGAAAGGGGCTAACCTGAAGGCAGGCGACTATACTGATTGTGGACACTACTGGTAGAGGGAAGGCTGGCTATCGTCAGTAAGAAAGGGTAGGTATACTGACGACTCCAGATGGAACTCCGTGTCTTTCCATAGAATATGCAGGATGGCAGTTCTGAGGCGAGCATAGTCGTCCAAACGTCCGGGAGTCGTCCGACGACTTCCCAGGTCGTCAAAAACTTATCAGGCAATAACAGTGTTTCCAAATTTACCTTAGGGGCTGTAATCTGGAAAAATGAAAGTTGTTCAGTGTCAACCAGTATTTTTTGACTAGTTGTATATGAAAAGGGCTGCAATTGTTCCAAGTTTCAGTACTGTAGCCTAAATAGTAAAGAAGATTTTTATTTTTTTTATTTTTTTCAACGAATTTTACACATTTTCAAGTGTATATTTACAACCACACCTTTCAGATCTATTCATTCTATGACACTTTTCTGACACATCAGCATATAATGAAGAATTTAGAGGAAGAAATTTTCCAAAACGTCTTTAATTTTCCTAATACAAATAGTCAAAGTTCCTCAAAAATTTTGCAAATATATCATGTTTATTGCTATTTATAAAAACAATAAATGAACTTAAGAAAAAACGCTTCCTTAAGATTTTAGAGACATAAACTTTACATATAAGGTGTAAGTTTCATGTAAATTGAACAAAAAAGGAAAGAGATATTTGAAGGTTTATGTTACTTGTAAATAAATAAGTAAAAAATAAAGTCTAAGGTGTTGCCATCTGTGACTTGAGGTTGAAATTATCCAATTTCCTCGAAAATTGGCACCCTTGCAGATAGGCCTACGTGCAGTCAGGTGTATAAGTTTCATACAAATCGCCCAATAAACAGAAGAGAGAGGTAAAATTGAAAAAAAGGCAATTTTTTTAACTAAATTTTTTTAATAAAATTAATTATAATTTGTTTTTAATATATGCTATTGTGATAGCTGAGAGTCATAGGCATGATTTCAGTTGACACTATTGTTTGATAATCGTTTTTGACCATTTTGGAACATTTTTGACACATAATTAAATATTTTTTTCTCCCTTCTGTTTATGCTACGATGCTGAGACTTGAACCAGATGAAGTCCGTTTCATATACAACTTGTCTAAAAAGTTTGATTGAAATCGAACGAATTTTCATTTAATGCATATTTTAGGCAAATTTGGAAACAACGCCTCCTTATTGCTCCTGCCTGCCTGCCTGACTGCCTGCCTTGCTGCCTGCCTGGCTGCCTGGCTGCCTGCCTGCCTGCCTGCCTGGCTGCCTGCCTGCCTGCCTGCCTGCCTGCTGCCTGCCTGGCTGCCCTGCCTGGCCTGCCTGGCTGCCTGGCTGCTGCTGCCTGCCTGCCTGCCTGGCTGCCTGCCTGGCTGCCTGCCTGTCTACCTGCCTGGCTGCCTGCCTGGCTGCCTGCCTGGCTGCCTGGCTGGCTGCCTGCCTGGCTGCCTGGCTGGCTGCCTGCCTGGCTGCCTGCCTGGCTGCCTGCTTGGCTGCCTGCCTGACTACCTGCCTGGCTGCCTGCCTGGCTGCCTGCCTGCCTGGCTGCCTGATTGGTTGCCTGTTTGGCTGCTTGCCTGGCTGCCTGCCTGGCTGCCTGCCTGGCTGCCTGCCTGACTACCTGCCTGGCTGCCTGCCTGACTACCTGCCTGGCTGCCTGCCTGACTACCTGCCTGGCTGCCTGCCTGACTACCTGCCTGGCTGCCTGCCTGACTACCTGCCTGGCTGCCTGCCTGACTACCTGCCTGGCTGCCTGCCTGGCTGCCTGCCTGACTACCTGCCTGGCTGCCTGCCTGACTACCTGCCTGGCTGCCTGCCTGACTACCTGCCTGGCTGCTTGGTTACTAGCCAACCAGTGTCCCCCACATGCCTGACTCCCTGTCTGTATGCAGAAGACAGGAAGGCGACTAAGGAGGCCGGCAGGCACAGACAAACAAGTAGGCAGTGCACAGGTAGGCCAGCCGATAGATAAGAGAACGGCCGTAGGTATTACGGCAAAAAGATAAGTAAATAGGGAGGCAGATATTCAGAATGGTAGGTAGTGAGACAGGCAGATATGCAGTATGCAGGAACGAATTCGAGCAGACAGAAAGCCATGCAAGCAGATAAATTGATGGGCAAGTATTTAGGCAGGAAGACATTCACGAAGCAGGTTAGCAGGCAGAAAGGTAGTAAATACGGAGTCAGTCAAACAAAGCAGGAAGGCAGGCGGAAATGCCGGCAAGCACAAGGTATGCAATAGGCAGGAAGACTGGAAAGTAGATGGGCGCGTAGGCAGACAGGCAAGTAGATAGGCAGACAAGCAGGCACTAAGGCCGAGAAGCAGACAGTAAGTCAGACAAGCAGGCAGTAAGTCAGACAAGCAGGCAGTAAGTCAGAAGCAAGCAGGCAGTAAGTCAGGCAAGCAGGCAGTAAGTCAGACAAGCAGGCAGTAAGTCACACAAGCAGACAGTAAGTCAGAAAAAGCAGACAGTAAGTCAGAAAGTAAGTCAGGCAGCAGGCAGTAAGTCAGACAAGCAGGCAGTAAGTCAGAAAAGCAGGCAGTAAGTCAGACAAGCAGGCAGTAAGTCTGAAAAACAAGCAGGCAGTAAGTCAGAACAAGAAGGCAGTAAGTCAGACAAGGAGGCAGTAAGTCAGACAAGCAGGCAGTAAGTCAGAAAAGCAGGCAGTAAGTCAGGAAAAGCAGCAGTAATTCAGACAAGCAGGCAGTAAGTCAGGAAAAGCAGGCAGTAAGTCAGACAAGCAGGCA
>WNGS01039775.1:0-25934 GCA_020271785.1 Procambarus virginalis | reverse complement strand
GCAAGAGCGCCCTATTCTGAAACCATGTTATCAGGGTTATGGAGATGTTGTGATTCCACGTATTTTGTGATCTTACTTCTTTGCACTCTTTCAAAGATTTTTATGATGTGTGATGTTAATGCTATCGGTCTGTAAATGGTGGCCTCTGCTTTATTCCCTCCCTTTAATAAAATTTATTTATTCCCATAAATTCCTTTATTTATGGAGTGGTGCTAATTTTGCTGTTTTTAGTATGTCGGGAATAACACCAGTATGTAAACTCCGTCTCCACAAAATGTTTAGGGCCTGCGTTAGTGTTTTTTTCAGTTCTTCATGAGTTCCAAGGATCAGGACCTGGTGCATTGTGCATAGACATACTTTCTATGGTTTCTTCAAAATCAAGTGGAGTTAGGATGACATCTGATATATAATTTTATGTTTGTATCACATTCATGAAAAATCCGTTTGGGTTATTAATCTTCAGTGTGTTTAAGGGCTCATTGAAAACGAAATCGTGCTGTTGTTGACATAATTTCTTTGTTGTCATCTGTGACAGTTCCAGTTTCCATTTCGCAGGGGCCCAATGCAAATGTAGTTTTTGTTCTAGATTTTGCATAGGAGAAAAAGTATTTTGGATTTCTCTCGAAATCATCAGCGAAATATCGCTGATGACCTTTTGCTCGCTCTGCCACACCTGGATTTTATATGAATCTTGCAGTTTTAATTCAGTCGTTTCTATTTATCTACATTCTATTCTTTGTGGTTCTTGAGATAGGGTGGGGCGTTCAAGTTGTTCTGAGATTCGTTTCCTTCGTCTAAAGACTAAATTTCTTTCTTTATTATACACCCCATTCCCAATCCGTGGGCAGTGGTGGAAAAGGTTACAGAGGCCCATTCTCGGTTCAGGAACTGAACCTCCTAGTTCGTTTAGCTGAACATGTAACAATCTTTTGACGCTAGTTACACAATTATTAATGTTATATATATATATATATATATATATATATATATATATATATATATATATATATATATACAATCATTTACACAAATACATATACACATCGATATTCTTTTGTATCACTAGTGATTCAACAAGTGGCTTACAACAGTCAAGGCACTTTAGGCACAACAGTACAAGGCACTTTACATCTTTACATTTCCATATATGGTGAGTCACACAGTTACTAGTCTTGCTGCACACCCACCCAACTGGGCGGCAGCTTTACAGTCATGTGCATGCATTACCTACAGTAAGCAATTTTGGATACTTCGCTAAGATTCCGTGCAGCACATCATTATGAATGAAGAACTTACACTTTTCATAGACACCATTGATGGTGTTATCTCTGAATTCCGCGATTTTTTCACATCCCATTATATAATGGCGCAAAGAATGCGAATAGTTCTGCTGACAGAGTTTACATTTAGTCAGATCTACATCAGCAGATGTTATAAACTCCCAGAGGTACTTGTAGCCGAGTCTAAGCCTAGTAGTGGTGATATCTAGAAGTCTACTAACCTTATTGGATGACCCATAGACGTGCGGTTCTTCCTGCATAATAGAATGATGATAGAGGGAAGAACTGGTGTGAATTTCATTTTGCCTCAAGTCTACGAGATTTTGTTCAAGTTCCTGGGATATTACTGCTCGCAGACTGCTCAAAGGCAGTCCAAGATGGTAATCAATTCCCTCTTTATGAGCAAAAGTTTTGGCCAACTCATCATTTCTAACATGCATTCGGAGACCAATATGGGAAGGAAGGATTCATATACGCGCTCGAGTGCAAGGATTATGGCAACCAATTCTATTTAAGAATGGATGCCCAGTTATTTATACGCGCTCCACACTCATAGGAAAAGAAACCATCTCTCCTTGTCACAACAACTGCACTTCCAGCTGCACCATAGAACTGGTGCAAGGATCCATCAGTGTAAATAATCTGCGAAAGGGAGCGCTCTCTGACCAAAGCATTAATTAGGCTTAAGGCATTGTACTTTGCTTCTTATCGTAGGAAGGCCTGTTCTTTAATCAGCTACTTGGGTGGGAAAGGGGGACAGTAATTTGGAAAGGGGTGATCTTCCATAGGGCAGGAAAGTGTTGTTGTTGCCTCTCTTGGAAGAGGCGATGAATATTATACATTCTGAACACAGTGGCGGTTTTGGTAATCCATTTGGAGGGATGCTGACCTTCAAGGAAGAAGGCTTGGAGGGCTTCAGTGCAGGGGTTAGGGTGGGTTAGCCTAAGCATCTTGATACTAATTAAAGCATTAAGTTCAATGATAAGATCAATTACACATGAAATAATCAATTCCTTATTCATGTTTAGTAATTTAGTTGTACGGGGGCATCCGAGGATAATCCTCATGGGTTTGTTTTGCATCTTTTCCAGCCCTCCAAGCTTCCTCTCAGGCACTAGAGCAAGCATGGGTGCAGTATAATCAATCAGAGACCTAATATATGAGTGATACATCATTTTGGCAATTCTCACATTTGCACTATAGCTTGGATGGTAGCCTGCCACAGCCTTGAGAGCACGGAGCCTCTCTCTACATTGACGACCCAGTCTGGCTACAACATTGCAGTACAGTGGAACCTCAAGACCAAGGTATTTGTATCTGGTTACACAGTCCAGCAGAGACCCATCATCCAACTGCATCTTGCGAACAGTCACACCCCGTCTGGGTGGGCGTCGGTTCAGAATCTTTGTTTTCTCTACTGAGACGACTAAACCTACTTCCTGAAATGTGTACAATACAGATTTCAGAACATTTTGGGTGTTGGTATACCCATTGGTGTGGATCAGTATATCATCCGTATAGCTAATGGTGTGTTCGCTGTGCCTCCTAGTTACTGAGTTTAGAAGTGCATTGATTAACACATTGAACAGAGTAGGACTAAGGACACCTCCCTGTGGAGTGCCAAGTTCAAAATCTCTCATTCTACTCCTATGCCCTTGGAACAGTACAGATGACTTCCTGTTGGATAGATAGCCTCTTATCCACCATAGTAGCCATCCTCTAAGATTCATTTTAGCAAGTTCGCTCAGAATAACGTGTCGGTTAGCAAAGTCAAAGGCTGACTTAAAATCTAGGAAAGTGGTATATGACCTATCAGTATGCAGGGTGAGGAATGTGGTAATACAGTGATGTACACTCTTTCCATGCGTAAAGTAATATATCTGGGGAGACAACACGTCACTAATTCTGTAAAGTAGACAGTTTAGAATCATCCTCTAGAGACACAGAGACAACTAGTAAGGGAGATTGGGTGAAAAGCACTTTGCTGGATAGGTTTAGGAATGGGAATAATAAGGCTGTTGGTCCATGACTTCGGAAGCTTTCCAGGTTCATAGCTCATATTATACAATTCAAGCAAAGGATTCAATGGAACTAGCAGAAGCATGCGCAGTATGCCGTAAGTAACTCCATCCTCCCCGGGTGATGTAGCTTTGCCTTTATATAGTGCAGTCTAGTTCGTGTTCAGTAAAAAGCATGTCGCAGTCATCCTCTTGATGAAGCATGAAGTCAAGGAGCCTTGCTCTATCAGCATATCTATTATTTAATTCATTCTGTGTGGGTAGAGGAAGACTGTCAAAGCTGGAAGTCGTGGCCCAAGCATCAACAAGCTCATTTGCTCTGTGCAGAGGATTAGGGTGCGAGATCTCTGCAGCATTTTTCCTTAGATCTTGTTGATATCCTTCCATGCCCGGCTTAGTGGCGTGTGAGAATTGAGACCACTGACAAAAATTTCCCAGTTTGTCTGCCTCAGCTCTACCGTACGTTCCCTGGCCTCAGCCAGAGCCGTTAGAAAGAGCTTAAACATTTCAGCAGTGCGGGTCCTTCTATAAGCTTGTCCAATTCTTCTGGCAGTGCATTTTAGTGCATGCAATTTGGAATCATTATAATAAGCATAATTGCTATTACCAGTGTAATTTGGATTACGTGGCCTGGACGATGGATCAAGTGATTCTATAGTAGGCATCCTTCAGTCTCGGGAGACTTTGGAGTTGCGCTCTGGTTGTCAATCCTGACGTTGTCAATCACGACGTCTGGTGTAACTGATGAGGCCAATCCGAGAATGGCAGTCCATCCCACACTGAGCACAAAGTCTGATTCTGGTCTGTCTTCCTAGCTACCGGTTGTCCTTCTCTGTCTCCTTGCCTCTGATTTCTTGGCAAGTGACTCCTCGAACTTGGAGAGACCTCTCTGAACAGACTGCCCCCAGGCTGAACGGTCTGCGGCCACTGTTTCCTACATCAACATCGACTTCCATGGCTTTCAGGTCCCTCTTGAATACGTCTTTGTACCGTAGCTGGGGTTTGCCTGTTGGACGTTTTCCCTGTATCAGCTCTTCATACAGGAGATCCTTTGGGATCCTGCCGTCACCCATGCGCACCATGTGCCCAAGCCAGCGCATTTGTCTCTGCTTCTATAAACTGCTTCTATAAACTGATTCTATAAAGTGTTCAATAGTCCTTGTGAGTTCATTGTTAAAATCTTCAACTGAAGAAGTCTTTGATGAACTGTACCATCCTGACACATGAGCAACAAAATTGTCTTGTTGATCGATGGGCACAGCCAGCCTCTTCTGCTTGAACATTCCGCCGGGGAGGATAGAACTTCCGATGCTTACAGTGGCTAATATGGCCAGATGATCAGACGCCAAATCTGGCACTATTGACGAGGCAACGGTGTGGGAGACGTTGAAACCGAGACATAGATCAAGAATACCTCCATAGATATGCGTCAGTTCAAGGTCACCCACATTCTGTGCATCATCGTGACTACCTAATAGCGACAACAGTTGGTTGCCGTTACGATTGCTGAACTGCGAATTACCAATATTTCTATGCCTAGCGTTATAATCACCTATAATGATGGTAGGCTCAGTCTGAATACAGATAGGAAGGTCAGTATAATTAAACTTATCACTAGGAGCATACAGGTTAAAGATATTGAGGGCAGAGTTCCCCACGTAGATCCGCACACCATGATATTGAAGCCCTTCAGTTAAGAGAGAACGTCGTTCTCGTTCCAGTCTACATCTCTTCCTCTTTTATTTAGTGGTTTGTGGCTTGAGCATATTTCTAGTGCACCAAGTTTATTTTCTCGAGTCACTGGTTTAGGTTTACATTATCTAGCAGTTCTTCCCACCTTATATCTGTGAGGTCTTGGTTTATTTGTTCCCAGTTAATCTGTTTATTATTTATATTAAGTTTGCTGAATTCACCTGCTATAGAATAGCCTTCGCAGGTCTATTGCCCATGCTTGTCTGAACTTCAATTATATTATGATCGTTATTTGTGAAAATAAAGGCAAGTGTGTTGTTTTTTCTAGTTGGGTCTATTTGCGTCTATATTCACAGTAGGTCATTTGTGTATGTGACTGTTCATTTAGACCATTTACAGACATTCTCTCAGGTATAACTGTACTTCCTACTTTCTTTCATTTTAGGTGCCGTAGCTTGAAATCCCCAAGCAAGATGACGTCCACCTATTTCCAGCTACCCACATGCTGCTAATATTATCTTGATTAAGTGTGCTTCTGTAGTTGATGTTGGAATTATATCCATTCCAAAATATTTTTGTCTTTCCGATTCCTGTAGTTGCTTTCCCATTATCGTGTAGTTACGTCCTGGTCTTTTTCCTCGTTTATCATCTTCATTACCTTGCACGTGTTGGGATTGTATTCAGCAACTATTTATTTACCCCCTCTTGGAGTTTGTCTAGCTCTTCCTGTAACTTTCTGCCGTCCTCTTCTCTGTTTACATTCCTCACCAGCTTTGCACTGTCTGCAAACATAAACATGTACAAGCTCACTCCTTCGGGTTAGTCATTCACATTATTAGGAACAGTAGTGGTCCTGGGACCGAGTCTCGGGAACCCCCTCTTGTCACATCTCTCCAGCTCGAAACTTTCTCTTTGACCGTGACTTTTTTTTTCTGTTCATTAGATACTTTTCTAACCAAGTTCAGTGTTTTCCATATTATCGCAACGTTTCTTCATCACGATCATCGTCCTTTCATGAGGAACAGTATTAAATCTTACAATTTGGTAAAATAGAGTCTGCCCAGCTTTCCTTTTTTTCAGTAACCTTGTCATGGAACTCGATTAAATTCGTCAGGCAGGATTTCCCACTCTAAATCCATGCGCCCTTTCTTTATAAAGTTTATCCTCTCCAGGCGATGCATTAATCCAGGTGGTTTTGTGGTGGTTGTTGTTGTTTCAGAAACGGAAACGCAGCCACACGAACAGATACACCTCGGAAAAAACAAAAGCAGCCCAACTATCATGAGTAGCATAAAAGTAATGTACAAAAATAAATTTGGAATTATATAAAAGGGGTAAAAATTACAGGATATAATCCCTATAACTAAATCCAGAGCTTATCCCTATAACTAAATCCAGAGCTCTCCATCCTCAAGAGAAAACTCATGTCCCTCTAACTTACAAGGTCAACAACCAGAACATTGAAACGTGTGGGCAACTCCGATACCTTGGAATTGGTATCAGCAGTGACATTGTAAACGGTCTACATCATTGCTTAAAAGAAAGACTTAAACCAATGGAAACACTTACTGGTAAGAATATGACGCTTTCTTGGCGCTTTCTCCTGATAATTCCGTTCCGTTCAGTCCAATCTTCTACTGGACGAACTGCAGCAGCATATAGGTTTTATAGAAATAATATTTGCACATAGACTATCAGTGTTAGGTTAAACAACTGACTGACCTTCACACAAATATAGCTAGCGGCACTACAGCTAGCTACCTGTACATTAAAAACATAACAGGAGGAATAATATTTTGTGATTCAAAGTCTGTTCTTCAAGCAATCGAAAATCTCTCCTGGAAGATCGGCAGCAAGAACCTCATACTACCAATTATAATTGACCTAATTGCTGCATAGAGTAAAGGGTTTCGAATCTCATTTGTATGGATACTAACTCACATAAATATAATCCATCTTAATGACACAGACATTGCAGCCAAATTAGCGTGAAACAAAGATAAAGTTTAATTAGACCTAGGTATTGTTATGGTGCCCTCTCCTATTGCTCCCCAATGCCAGCATTAAGAATTATATCCACTAACACTACAGGTTCCCTGAGATGCAAGGAGTCATTTGATGTATGAGGCTACTGAAATGATTACTTATTTATGGAGAATTTCTCATTTATATGTTATGTAGGTAAGGGGTTTACTCCCTTGTACCTACAAGATGGCGGCCTCTATCATTTTGGCGCCTAGATGGACGGCGCCAGTAGACTGGTGATTGGCTGGCCGAGGTCATGTGACGCGACTGACCAATCAGGGCCCGCTGTGATGTCACCGAGAGACCTGGCCCAGCGCTAGCGGAGGTGCTGCAACAGAGCTTGACAGACTTTAGACGCAAGCAGGAGTGCGTCAGTGAGCTCTCGAGGTTGAAGGCTCTGGGGGCCTCACTCAGTAGATTTTGGGCAACCATTGCAGTCTACCATCGTTGAAGAGAATCAGTGTACTCCCGGGGAGCACCGGAAGTCGAGTTTAGTGGGCAAAGGAGGCCAAGAACTTGAGGATATTAGTCGGCGACTGGAGGTGAGCGACGACTCAGGAGGGCAAATCTGGCGCCCATGAGTCTAGCTTGGTATGATGAGCAGTGCTGGAGTGATTGAATCACATCTGCCGAGTTTCTGGAGTGAAGATACCGTTTCTGGATCCAGAAGAGAATGTCTCGTTGAAGAAGCGTGTGTGTATGGTGACATGCTCAGCGGCCACTGGTTGGACCAGTTTGGAAAATCTGAACTCAAATGAGTGGTTCGGTGATGACGCGATTTCTCCACAACACCTAAGGTCCTGCAACACGCTACTTGACCGCCGAGGAGTCACCTGGGACCCGTGGAACCTCACACCATCGAAGGACAGGGGTCGTGGCCAGGAGTGATTAAGGTAGATCATTATTCCCCCAAATACCCCTTAATGACTAGGCTAGATAGACCGGTATCTAGACTATATATAGATATGTCGTTAGCATATTTATCATTATATTAGTATTAGAGTAGGCTGTAGGTTGCCAGTATTTTCTATTGTTTGGAGAAGACAGTGTGTGGATGGCATGGCAGTTGATGAAGCAGAAACGACGTTGACGAAGCTGCCCCCTCAAGGGGGTGTGAGTCCCCCATTTAAATTTGCCCAGCTGACGGAGTTGTCGGAGGTGGCGAGAGGAGAGCTGCCAACGTTCTTCAGAGCATCTATTTCATATATTCACCCATGTATTATTCTTTATATGTTTAATGTAGATTTCGTTAGTAAACTTCATATAATTTTACTGACGTGTTTATGTATGCCCTCCATATATCTCTTTGAGCATTACCAAGTGATAATACAGCCCTATATATGAGCAGTATTATTTCATATAAGAATATCCTAGTGAGTGGCAGGTTTGGAGTAACACTGATATTTATGGAAACGTACCCTAGGCTGGCAATCCTGATTCAACACCGTGAGAGTGGCAACACAACATTGTCTTGCAACATAGAGTGTAACTATTGAACCGCACTGCTGGGGTGCAGTCATAAAGCCAGCTGGCGACCTTGTGGGTAGTTGAGCGACACAGGTGGCCAAGGACCTGTGACCCCTTTGTTACGGCGGGCAAGACTCAGGTGAGGAAGTGCTGTTGCCGCACGAAGCGATGTCTTGAGGGTAAATCTGAGTCTTCCTTCACTCTTCCGTGGGACAAGGCTGGAATTGCTGGCAGCGATTTCCCCTTGGTTCGACTGAAAGGCTCCCAGGGCGATCAGTGACACCCAGGTGTGTGTGGGAGCAGAGACCTGCGGTGGTGGGCACGGTATGGTCCTCATATTAGGGACTGACAAACTCTAGTAAGCTACGTGAGTCATACAGACCAACCTCTTATCTCTCCTCCCCAAGCCCACCCCTCTGTAACAGTATTCCCATCTCTACTGTCAAAACTATATTGTTCCAAACACAAGTCTGACTGAAAAGAAGTTGCTTACTCACAACGATCTGAAAGCACCAGTATAAAAAACTATGATTTGTTCAGATCTAAAACCTATGTTTATGGGGCTGCACAAAACGTCCACCAAACTGTTTGACATTTTTTTTATTAACACATTTAGGTACATCTGCATTTGTGCAGCTACCCTAGACTATATCGAAGGAAGTACAGTGTGTCAAAAAGCTAGGTACGTGATGCTAAAATTCCCATCACACAGGAGGGTTAGTCATTCAAAAGGCATGTGATAAGTAGTCTGCCCTGGCAAAGTCTAGGAGCATTATGAGGATATCATGAACACAAGAGTGAATAAGGTAGTAGTGGTACTGACTCTCCATCTCGCAGGATGGTTAGTCATACAGGGGCATATGTTCAGTAGCCTGCACTGGCAAATTTTGGGTGCAATATGAGGATATCATCAAGAACTCGAGAGTGAATTGCTAAGCTCCAGGTACCTCATGCCAATGGGTCTGAATGGTATAATAACTGGGCATTCGGTGATGTAGTGTGGGAGATCATGTCCCAGTACCTGCTCACAGTTTGCACCTGGAGTGCTTAGGATTGGGAGATCCGTCACCTGTAGCCACCTGCCACAGGTAACGGTAACCAAACCTGATCCTGACAACCACTGTGTCGCACAGTCTGGTGAACACATCAGTAGTAGGCCCGTCGGCGGGAAGACACGTGTCAGTGGGGTCTGCGAATAAACGTCAAATAGTCGGGACATTACAGTGATATAGAGGCTAGATCATAGTATTTGGCCTCACGCAGTGTGCAGCAAGTAGGGTGCAACGTGCCATAGTGAAGTCGCAAACGATAGAACAACTGGAGTAAAGAAAAAATTGGAGTATCAACACATCGCTGGTCGAGAGGAGACCTGGCGTGAAACTTGCCTAGCTGTGCTTGTGGGAGGTAAGTGCTTGTGGGGACTGGCGAATGCCTCTCTGACGTCTACAACAGTGTGCAAGGTTTATAAAATATCATATCGTAATCCCTAATGCATTCACATTCAATAATAGAATATAATAGTAATCTTGTTAGAGAAAGAGGCATTCAAAGAACCTCACTCGTGACCTCACTCGGGATCTGAATACTGTGTTAATCTCTGCACCTCCTGCTCTCCCCCCCCCACCCGCTGTGAGATAAAGAACACACACACACACACACACACCACACACACACACACACACACACACACACACACCACACACACACACACACCCACACACACACACACACACCCCACACACACACACACATAAGGCTATCACCCACACCACCTTCACACACTGAAACAACACACTGCATTAGGCAGTGATGTGGTGGAGGCTGACTCCATACACAGTTTTTAAATGTAGATATGATAGAGCCCAGTAGGCTCAGGAATCTGTACATCATTGATTGACAGTTGAGAGGCGGGACCAAAGAGCCCAAGCTCAACCCCCGCAAGCACAAATAGTGAGTACACATACACACACACACTCACACATCCTCCCTTCCTCCTCCTCTCTCGCCCTCCCTCCCTCTCTTGCCCTCCCTCCCTCCCTCCCTCTCTCCCTCTCCCTATCTCACCCTTCCTCTCTCGCCCTCTCCCTCCCACCCTCCCTCGCCCTCTCCCCTTCCCTTGCCCTCCCCCTCCCTCGCCCTCTCTCGCCCTCTTCCCCTCTCTCGCCCTTTCCCTATCTCGCCTTCTCTCTCTCTCTCTNATCTACTGGAAGCGAATATGGATACAGTGCAAGGATTTCAGGTATTTATCCATGGTAATAAGATAGGTTGCCATATCATATTGCAGGAGCGTAAATTTATCTCTAAATGGCTCAATTTTACTTCAATCCAAGATATAGTGTTCGAGTGTGTGTCCCTGTCTTTGTCCACACACTTTACACTTTACTTCATCTAGATCCCTATACAAACCGAACTGCCAGAGATACTTGTAGCCAAGTCTTATACGAGCTGTGACAACATCTGTTAGTCTACTGACTTTGTTACTTGCCCCATACACATGTTTTACTTCACACATTTCATTGTGATGAACAATGAACCTGCTAGTTCCAGTTTGCACAGTTCTACTTTCTTCAAATTCATCCAGGAGTTTCGTCTAATGACACTTTTAAGGGACCTATTTGATAACTCAAGATTCCGTTCAACACTGTCTTTATTTACTGCAGCCTTAGCAAGGGCGTCAACTTTGTCATGTTCCTGCAGGCCAATGTGAGAAGGAATCCACAACATTTTTATATTTACCCCTTGTTAAGAATGCTTATATATCTATGTCTGGCTTCTGGGACAAGCACGTTATTACTTGATTGCAAACTATTTATTGCTAGTAGTGAGGAAAAGGAGTCAGAAATAATTAAGCTGTCTACTTTAATGTTGTCAATAATTTCGAGTGCTACCAGTATTACTACCAACTCGGCTTGCATAGTGGACGCCCAGTTACTAATTCTTATATTCCTTTGCACACCCTGGTACACCCAGGAGCCTGTGACGTCACACCCTGGTACACACAGGAGCTTGTGACGTCACACCATGGTACACCCAGTAGCCTGTGGCGTCACACCCTGGAACCTGTGACGTCACACCCTGGAACCTGTGACGTCACACCCTGGAACCTGTGGCGTCACACCCTGGAACCTGTGGCGTCACACCCTGGAACCTGTGGCGTCACACCCAGGAGCATGTGACGTCACACCCTGGTACACCCAGAAGCCTGTGCCGTCACACCCTGGAACCTGTGACGTCACACCCTGGAACCTGTGACGTCACACCCTGGACCCTGTGACGTCACACCCTGGAGCCTGTGACGTCACACCCTAGAACCTGTGACGTCACACCTTGGTACACCCAGGAGCCTGTGACGTCACACCCAGGAGCCTTTGACGTCACACCCTGTTACATCCAGGAGCCTGTGACGTCACACCCTGATACACCCAGGAGCCTGTGACGTCACACTCTGATACACCCAGGAGCCTGTGACGTCACACCCAGGAGATTGTGACGTCACATCCAGGAGCCTGTGACGTCACATCCAGGAGCCTGTGACGTCACACCCAGAAGCCTGTGACGTCACACCCAGAAGCCTGTGATGTCTCACCCAGAAGTCTGTGACGTCACACCCAGAAGCCTGTGATGTCACACCCTGGAGCCTGTGACGTCACACCCAGAAGCCTGTGACGTCACACCCAGAAGCCTGTGACGTCACACCCAGAAGCCTGTGATGTCTCACCCAGAAGTCTGTGACGCCACACCCAGAAGCCTGTGACGTCACACCCAGGAGCCTGTGACGTCACTCCCAGAAGCCTGTGACGTTGTAACAAGGGGGGGGGGGGTGGAATAAGATATGGAAATGAACTTAATAATGAAGTAATGAGTGAGGGAGGTAGAGAGGAGGGAGGTAGAGAGGAGGGAGGTAGAGAGGAGGGAGGAGTAAGGAGTAGAGTCTGGGAGTAGCGAGGAGTGGTCAGGTGAAAAGGAAAAGTTTAGAATGAGAGAGAGAGACTGAGATCAAGGAGGAGATTAGAAAAGTAGAAAGTAGATGAGTAGAAGGTAGAAAAGGGCTGCCACCATCCATTTTAGTTCATTACATACAAGACAAGGAATGGAACTCGCCTGTATCACAAAATTATCAAATATGTTGTTAGCATGTGTCAACTGGAATCATGTATCTTGTTCTGTGCAAGATTCTTTAAGTCAATAAACTAAAGAGTACTCTACACTCTAGTTTGCAATACATCAGAAATGTCTAAATTAAAGACACTTTAAACAATAAATTCATCAGTTATATTTAACATGATAAATATCACAATTCAAGCTTTATGGAATTTAAGGTTCACTCTGTCAGGATTACTGACATACAATGTGAGTCATTACACAAGACTTTGAGAGCATTACAGCTGTCTGCTCCTGATAATCACACAACGCCTTAGTAAACACGAACTAAGTCACCTTAACGTTCACTCACGAAGGACTGGACCTAAGTAGAGTAGAGTAGAGGGGAGGGGGTCTGCAGTTGACAGAGTCCCCCCCCCCCCGGGCCGGCCGTCAGCCTGTCTCGGCTGCTGCTGATGCTCTGCAGTCAGCTATGCAATGCTATGCTCTGCTGTGCTATCCTCTGCTGCTCTCGAATGTACAGTTCCCTGGGTATTTATTTCGCAAGTGGGAGCTAAACTCCATCCACAGGTAGATAGCCCCAGGCCATCTACCAAGCCACACCTTAACCAGCGGCTTGTTTGATGCAAAGACACCACCATCATACCCAGGAGCCTGGTGACGTCACACCCAGGAGCCTGGTGACGTCACACCCAGGAGTCTGGTGACGTCACACCCAGGAGGCCGTGATGTCACACCCAGGAGCCTGGTGACGTCACACCCAGGAGCTTGTGACGTCACACCCTGGTACACCCATGAGCATGTGACGTCACACCCTGGTACACCGAGGAGGCCATGATGTCACACCCAGGAGCCTGTGACTTCACACCCTGGAGGCTGTAACAAGTCACTAGGGTACACCCTGGTACACCCTGGAGGGTGTAACAAGTCACTAGGCCACACCCTGGTACACCCTGGAGGCTGTAACAAGTCACTAGGCCACACCCTGGTACATCCTGGAGGCTGTAACAAGTCACTAGGCCACACCCTGGTACATCCTGGAGGCTGTAACAAGTCACTAGGCCACACCCTGGTACACCCTGGAGGGTGTAACAAGTCACTAGGCCACACCCTGGTACATCCTGGAGGCTGTAACAAGTCACTAGGCCACACCCTGGTACACCCTGGAGGCTGTAACAAGTCACTAGGCCACACCCTGGTACATCCTGGAGGCTGTAACAAGTCACTAGGCCACACCCTGGTACATCCTGGAGGCTGTAACAAGTCACTAGGCCACACCCTGGTACACCCTGGAGGGTGTAACAAGTCACTAGGGTGCCCTGGTACACCCTGGAGGCTGTAACAAGTCACTAGGCCACACCCTGGTACACCCTGGAGGGTGTAACAAGTCACTAGGGTGCCCTGGTACACCCTGGAGGGTGTAACAAGTCACTAGGCCACACCCTGGTACACCCTGGAGGGTGTAACAAGTCACTAGGGTACCCTGGTACACCCTGGAGGGTGTAACAAGTCACTAGGCCACACCCTGGTACACCCTGGAGGGTGTAACAAGTCACTAGGGTACCCTGGTACACCCTGGAGGGTGTAACAAGTCACTAGGGTACCCTGGTACACCCTGGAGGGTGTAACAAGTCACTAGGCCACACCCTGGTACACCCTGGAGGGTGTAACAAGTCACTAGGGTACCCTGGTACACCCTGGAGGGTGTAACAAGTCACTAGGCCACACCCTGGTACACCCTGGAGGGTGTAACAAGTCACTAGGGTACCCTGGTACACCCTGGAGGGTGTAACAAGTCACTAGGGTACCCTGGTACACCCTGGAGGGTGTAACAAGTCACTAGGCCACACCCTGGTACACCCTGGAGGGTGTAACAAGTCACTAGGGTACCCTGGTACACCCTGGAGGGTGTAACAAGTCACTAGGCCACACCCTGGTACACCCTGGAGGGTGTAACAAGTCACTAGGGTGCCCTGGTACACCCTGGAGGGTGTAACAAGTCACTAGGCCACACCCTGGTACACCCTGGAGGGTGTAACAAGTCACTAGGCCACACCCTGGTACACCCTGGAGGGTGTAACAAGTCACTAAGGTACCCTGGTACACCCTGGGACAAAGCACCACACACTTAACACACATCTTAAGAGCGTGGTCATGAGACATGGCGCCATATCTCTTATCTTATCTTGGTGTGCTCCATAGCGCGCAGTATCACCCATTCCTGAGCGCGGTCGTTAAGCTGGCTGCCAGGCGTCCTGGAGAATGTGTCAGCCTCAGGTAAGCTTAAACATTAAGACGATCTCTCCCAGCTTTTGATCAACATGTTCAGTGGTAAAGAACTTTGTATTTAAATTTCATTCCTCTTTCTTCATTACCCTAAGAAATTTTTCTCTTGTGTAAAAAAGTTATAACTCTAAATTAACTTTACCCATTGCACAAAAAATATTAAACATTAATAATAATAATAATAATAATAATAATAATAATAATAATAATAATATAATAATAATAATAATAATAATAATAATAATAATAATAATAATAATAATAATAATAATAATAATAATAATAATGATAATAATAATAATAATGAGAAAATTAGTAGAAGCCGTGATGAGGACTCGAACCCATGTGCTGGGTGTTCCCAGGCACAGCCCTAGAGTGCATGGAGGGGATTGTGATACCCTGGTTCGATTTTAGTGGAAGGCTCAAGACTCGTGGGTGCAGCAGTACCCCAGGTTGCAGTCCTTTTGACCATGTCGTGGTCTTGTCGTCTTGCCTAGATAGTTGATAGAGTTATCTTCAGAGTACCTATTACATCTCTGCTCTTCAACGGGGGTATTCTGCACATCCTGCCATGCCTCCTGGTCTCATGTGATGTTATTTCTGTGTTCAGATTTGGGACCAACCCCTCTAATATTTTCCATGTGTAAATTACAATGTATCTCTCCCGTCTGCGCTCAAGAGAATGCAGATGCAGGCATTTTTATGTCCCAGTAATTTAAATGGTTTATTGAGTGGATTCTAACAGTAAAGAATCTCTGCACGCTCTCCAGGTCAGCAATTTCTCCAGCTTTGAAAGGGGCTGTCATTGTGCAGCAGTACTCCACTCTAGAGAGCACTAGCGTCTTGAAAAGTATCATCATTGGTAAGGCATCGCTTGTATGAAAAGTACTTGTTATCCAACCTGTCATTTTTCTTGCAGTTGTGACGGCTACTTTATTGTGTTCTTTGAAGATTAGGTCTTCCACCATGAGTACACCCAGATCCTTTACATTGCTTTTAAATTCTATATGATTTAAGTGCGTTTTGTACGTGGTTTCCGTTTTTATATTTTCATTTTTTCCATAGCGTAGAAGCTGGAAGAAGCTGGAAGAAGCTTCATTAAATACTATATTACTTTTGTGGCCGATTGAAAGACCTGATTTACATTTGATTGGAGGTTTGCCGTGTCCTTTATATTGTCTACTCTCATATTGTCACAGCAGTTTCATCTGCTAAGGATGATACAGTACTATAGTTTGTGTCCTTGTCTATGTCCGATATGAGGATGAGAAAAAGTACTGGAGCAAGCACAGTACCCTGGGGGACTGAGCTCTTCACGGTTGATGGGCTGGATTTTATTTTGTTGACTATTACACATTGGGTTCTGTTAGTCAGGAAATTATAGATTCATCTGCCTATTTTTCCGGTAATTCCTTTTGAAAGCATTTTGTGCGCAAAAACATCTTTGTCACATTTGTCGAAGGCTTTTGAGAAATCTGTGTAAACTACATCAGCGTTTTGTTTGTCTTTCATGCATGTAAGGTCATGTCAGTGGTCTAGCAACTGTGACAAGCAAGAGCGCCCTGTTCTGAAACCATGTTGTCAGGGGTTATGGAGATGTTGTGATTCCATGTATTTTGTGATCTTACTTCTTTGCACTCTTTCAAAGATTTTTATGATGTGTGATGTTAATGCTATCGGTCTGTAAATGGTGGCCTCTGCTTTATTCCCTCCCTTTAATAAAATTTATTTATTCCCACAAATTCCCTTATTTATGGATTGGTGTTAATTCTGCTGTTTTTAGTATGTCGGGAATAACACCAGTATGTAAACTCCGTCTCCACAAAATGTTTAGGGCCTGCGTTAGTGTTTTTTTTCAGTTCTTCATGAGTTCCAAGGATCAGGACCTGGTGCATTGTGCATAGACATACTTTCTATGGCTTTTTCAAAATCAAGTGGAGTTAGGATGACATCTGATATATAATTTTATGTTTGTATCACATTCATGAAAAATCCGTTTGGGTTATTAATCTTCAGTGTGTTTAAGGGCTCATTGAAAACGAAATCGTGCTGTTGTTGACATAATTTCTTTGTTGTCATCTGTGACAGTTCCAGTTTCCATTTCGCAGGGGCCCAATGCAAATGTAGTTTTTGTTCTAGATTTTGCATAGGAGAAAAAGTATTTCGGATTTCTCTCGAAATCATCAGCGAAATATCGCTGATGACCTTTTGCTCACTCTGCCACACCTGGATTTTATATGAATCTTGCAGTTTTAATTCAGTCGTTTCTATTTATTTACATTCTATTCTTTGTGGTTCTTGAGATAGGGTGGGGCGTTCAAGTTGTTCTGAGATTCGTTTCCTTCGTCTAAAGATTAAATTTCTTTCTTTATTATACACCCCATTCCCAATCCGTGGGCAGTGGTGGAAAAGGTTACAGAGGCACATACTCGGTTCAGGAACTGAACCTCCTAGTTCGTTTAGCTTTATTTTTTTTTGCAGGGATATTCCTGCGCGGGCCCTAAGCCTCTGGCTGGCCCACTAAGTGTTGCTTGTTTCTGTTTTACTTGGGCAGAATATGAGTATTTATTACGCGTATGGTCGCTTTAGTAAGATTTTGCCATATGTGTTTAACAACTTCTTCTGCTCTGTTGAATCTAAGTTGAAACCTTAATGGGTTTGTAACTGTGCACTGTGTTAGATAATGTTCCAGAGGTCTGTCGGGCATTTCTCCACAGTGTTGACATTTCCTCTCATCTTCCGGAACCTGTAAGCCTATTTCCCATGCACATGGGTATCCAAGACTGATGCAATGTAAGTGCACTTCTGTTGCTCTACTGCTCCCTTTCATCTAACTAAGTGGTTCGTAGTTGGTTGAATTCTTGTACCAACCCGCAGATCCTGATGTTGCAACTGCTGTGTTGTGGTCACTGTGCATCTTTTGCATTGCTCTGTTTCTAATTACTTTCTTAATCTGTGACAGACTCTGTGGTATGCAAATGTCTACAGTTCTTCTCTTAGTTGCAGAGATGCAGCTTTGTCTGCAATGTCATTTCCTATTATTCCCACATGACTTGGCACCCAGTTGATAAGTACCCGTCGGCCTTGTCGTTTGAGTTTTTGCATTAATGATATGACATTTGTGATCAGATGTATGTTATCACATGTGTTCTTGTTGCAAGGTTTCAATGGCGGTTCTCGAATCTGTATGTATGATAACATGTTGTCGGTGTTGAGCAAGAGCATGTTCCAAAGCCTTTTGAATGGCTAGCATCTCTGTTTGTAAAGTCGAACACCCATTTGAGAGCCTCCAACTATTTACAGTGTTTCCTGCTTTAACTGCAGCTCCAGTTTCTTGTCCTTGCTGGTCTACTGATCCATCTGTGAAGTAAGTGAAGCTGTCGGATGCCATGTTTGCTTCTATATGCATCTGTGCAATGTTACGTAGCAGATGAGGATTTGTCTGCTTCTTTTTTCCTTCAATAACCATAATCTTAAAGTCTGCTGGTGGAGATTCCCAAGGGGCTTGCATAACAAAGTCTGCATGTATTTCGTCGACACCCTTCTCAGTGACTGTGTTTATCGCACAATGGGTCCACCTGTTGCTATTGGAGGCTCTTCTGACCAGAGTTAGTGCTTCAGTGATTATATCTTTAAGTGAACTGATTCTAGGTCTAGTCAATATCATGGTCTTCGTTTAGCTGAACATGTAACAATCTTTTGACGCTAGTTACATAATTATTAATGTTATATATACATGCACATATATATATACAATCATTTACACAAATACATATACACATCGATATTCTTTTGTATCACAAGTGATTCAACAAGTGGCTCACAACAGTCAAGGCACTTTAGGCACAACAGTACAAGGCACTTTACATCTTTACATTTACATCTATGAGGAGTCGCACAGTTACTAGTCTTGCCGCACACCCACCCAACTGGGCTTCAGCTTTACAGTCATGTGCTCCACACCCACCCAACTGGGCGGCAGCTTTAGAGTCATGTGCATGCATTACCTACAGTAAGCAAATTTTGGATACTTTGCTAAGATTCCGGGCAGCACATCATTATGAATGAAGAACTTACACTTTTCATAGCACCATTGATGTATCTCTGAATTCCGCGATTTTTTTCACATCCCATTATATAATGACGCAAAGAATGCGAATAGTTCTGCTGACAGAGTTTACATTTAGTCAGATCTACATCAGCAGATGTTACAAACTCCCAGAGGTACTTGTAGCCGAGTCTAAGCCTAGCAGTGGTAACATCTAGAAGTCTACTAACCTTATTGGATGACCCATAAACGTGCGGTTCTTCCTGCATAATAAAATGATGATAGAGGGAGGAACTGGTGTGAATTTCATTTTGCCTCAAGTCTACGAGATTTTCTTCATGTTCCTGGGATATTACTGCTCGCAGACTGCTCAAAGGCATTCCAAGATGGTAATCAATTCCCTCTTTATGAGCAAAAGTTTTGGCCAACTCATCATTTCTATCATGCATTCGGAGACCAATATGGGAAGGAACCTACTGGAGACAAACTCTGACTCCATCATTGATTATTTCCCATATATGTGTTTCTAGCTTCAGAGATAAGCACGTCACAGTTATGGCTTGGGGAGCTGAGGGCAGTCAAGGATGACAAGGAGTCACTTACAATTAGCGTGTCAACCTTGGATTCATGTACGCGCTCGAGTGCAAGGATTATGGCAACCAATTCTATTTAAGAGTGGATGCCTAGTTATTTATACGCGTTCCACACTCATGGGAGAAGGAACCATCTCTCCCAGTCACAACAACTGCACTTCCAGCTGCACCATAGAACTGATGCAAGGATCCATCAGTGTAAAAAATCTGGGAAAGGGAGCGCTCTCTGACCAAAGCATCAATTAGGCTTAAGGCACTGTACTTTGCTTCTTGTCGAAGCAAGGCCTGTTCTTTAATCAGCTACTTGGGTGCGAAAGGGGGGACAGTAATTTGGAAAGGGGTGATCTCCCATAGGGCAGGAAAGTGTCGTTGTTGCCTCTCTTGAAAGAGGCGATGAATATTCTCAGTTTGCTCAGAATGATGAACATTCTGAGCACAGTGGCGGTTTTGGTAATCCATTTGGAGGGATGCTGACCTTCAAGAAAGACGGCTTGGAGGGCTTTAGTGCAGGGGTTAGGGTGGGTTAGCCTAAGCATCTTGATACTAATTAAAGCATTAAGTTCAATGATAAGATCAATTACTCATGAAATATTCAGTTCCTTCTTCATGTTTAGTAATTTAGTTGTACGGGGGCATACGAGGATAATCCTCATGGGTTTGTTTTGCATCTTTTCCAGCCCTCCAAGCATTCTCTCAGGCACTAGAGCAAGCATGGGTGCAGCATAATCAATCAGAGACCTAATATATGAGTGATACATCATTTTGGCAATTCTCACATTTGCGCCATAGCTTGGATGGTAGCCTGCCACAGCCTTGAGAGCACGGAGCCTCTCTCTACACTGGCGACCCAGTCTGGCTACAACATTGCGGTGCAGTGGAACCTCACGACCGAGGTATTTGTATCTGGCTACATAGTCGAGCAGAGAGCCATCATGCAACTGCATCTTGCGAACAGTCACACACCGTCTGGGTGGGCGTCCGTTCAGGATCTTTGTTTTCTCTACTGAGACGACTAAACCTAGCTCCTGACATGTGTGCAATACAGAGTTCAGAACATTTTGGGTGTTGGTATACCCATTGGTGTGGATCAGTATATCATCCGTATAGCTAATGATGTGTTTGCAGGGCCTCCTAGTTACTGAGTTAAGAAGTGCATTGATTAACACATTGAACAGAGTAGGACTAAGGACACCTCCCTGTGGAGTGCCAAGTTCAAAATCTCTCGTTATACTCCTATGTCTTGGAACAGAACAGATGACTTCCTGTTGGATAGATAGCCTCTTGTCCACCGTAGTAGCCATCCTCTAAGATTCATTTTAGCAAGTTCGCTCAGAATGACGAGTGGGTTAGCAATGTCAAAGGCTGACTTAAAATCTAGGAAAGTGGTATATGACCTATCAGTATGCAGGGTGAGGAATGTGGTAATACAGTGATGTACACGCTTTCCATGCGTAAAGTCATATATCTGGGGAGACAACAAGTTATTAATTCTGTAAAGGAGACAGTTTAGAATCATCCTCTAAAGACACAGAGACAACTAGTGAGGGAGATTGGGCGAAAGGCACTTTGCTGGATAGGTTTAGGAATGGGAATAATAAGGCTGTTGGTCCATGAATTTAGAAGTTCTCCGGGTTCATTGCTCATATTATACAATTCAAGCAAGGGATTCCCTGGAACTAGCAGAAGCATGCGCAGTATGCCGTAAGTAACTCCATCCTCCCCGGGTGATGTAGCTTTGCCTTTATGTAGAGCAGAGTCTAGTTCGTGTTCAGTAAAAAGCATGTCACAGTCATCCTCTTGATGAAGCATGAAGTCAAGGAGCCTTGCTCTATCAGCATATCTATTATTTAATTCATTCTGTGTGAGTAGAGGAAGACTGTCAAAGCTGGAGGTGGTGGCCCAAGCATCAACAAGCTCATTTGCTCTGTGCAGAGGATTAGGGTGCGAGATCTCTGCAGTATTTTTCCTTAGATCTTGTTGATATCCTTCCATGCCCGGCTTAGTGGCGTGTGAGAATTGAGACCACTGACAAAAGTTTCCCAGTCTGTCTGCCTCAGCTCTACCATACGTTCCCTGGCCTCAGCCAGAGCCGTTTGAAAGAGCCTAAACATTTCAGCAGTGCGGGTCCTTCAATAAGCTTGTCCAATTCTTCTGGCAGTGCATTTTAGTGCATGCAATTTGGAATCATTATAATAAGCATAATTGCTATTACCAGTGTAATTTGGATTACGTGGCCTGGACGATGGATCAAGTGATTCTATAGTAGGCATCCTTCAGTCTCGGGAGACTTTGGAGTTGCGCTCTGGTTGTCAATCCTGACGTTGTCAATCACGACGTCTGGTGTAACTGATGAGGCCAATCCGAGAATGGCAGTCCATCCCACACTGAGCACAAAGTCTGATTCTGGTCTGTCTTCCTAGCTACCGGTTGTCCTTCTCTGTCTCCTTGCCTCTGATTTCTTGGCAAGTGACTCCTCGAACTTGGAGAGACCTCTCTGAACAGACTGCCCCCAGGCTGAACGGTCTGCGGCCACTGTTTCCTACATCAACATCGACTTCCATGGCTTTCAGGTCCCTCTTGAATACGTCTTTGTACCGTAGCTGGGGTTTGCCTGTTGGACGTTTTCCCTGTATCAGCTCTTCATACAGGAGATCCTTTGGGATCCTGCCGTCACCCATGCGCACCATGTGCCCAAGCCAGCGCATTTGTCTCTGCTTCTATAAACTGCTTCTATAAACTGATTCTATAAAGTGTTCAATAGTCCTTGTGAGTTCATTGTTAAAATCTTCAACTGAAGAAGTCTTTGATGAACTGTACCATCCTGACACATGAGCAACAAAATTGTCTTGTTGATCGATGGGCACAGCCAGCCTCTTCTGCTTGAACATTCCGCCGGGGAGGATAGAACTTCCGATGCTTACAGTGGCTAATATGGCCAGATGATCAGACGCCAAATCTGGCACTATTGACGAGGCACAGACGTTGTGGGAGACGTTGAAACCGAGACATAGATCAAGAATACCTCCATAGATATGCGTCAGTTCAAGGTCACCCACATTCTGTGCATCATCGTGACTACCTAATAGCGACAACAGTTGGTTGCCGTTACGATTGCTGAACTGCGAATTACCAATATTGCTGTGCCTAGCGTTATAATCACCTATAATGATGGTAGGCTCAGTCTGAATACAGATAGGAAGGTCAGTATAATTAAACTTATCACTAGGAGCATACAGGTTAAAGATATTGAGGGCAGAGTTCCCCACGTAGATCCGCACACCATGATATTGAAGCCCTTCAGTTAAGAGAGAACGTCGTTCTCGTTCCAGTCTACATCTCTTCCTCTTTTATTTAGTGGTTTGTGGCTTGAGCATATTTCTAGTGCACCAAGTTTATTTTCTCGAGTCACTGGTTTAGGTTTACATTATCTAGCAGTTCTTCCCACCTTATATCTGTGAGGTCTTGGTTTATTTGTTCCCAGTTAATCTGTTTATTATTTATATTAAGTTTGCTGAATTCACCTGCTATAGAATAGCCTTCGCAGGTCTATTGCCCATGCTTGTCTGAACTTCAATTATATTATGATCGTTATTTGTGAAAATAAAGGCAAGTGTGTTGTTTTTTCTAGTTGGGTCTATTTGCGTCTATATTCACAGTAGGTCATTTGTGTATGTGACTGTTCATTTAGACCATTTACAGACATTCTCTCAGGTATAACTGTACTTCCTACTTTCTTTCATTTTAGGTGCCGTAGCTTGAAATCCCCAAGCAAGATGACGTCCACCTATTTCCAGCTACCCACATGCTGCTAATATTATCTTGATTAAGTGTGCTTCTGTAGTTGATGTTGGAATTATATCCATTCCAAAATATTTTTGTCTTTCCGATTCCTGTAGTTGCTTTCCCATTATCGTGTAGTTACGTCCTGGTCTTTTTCCTCGTTTATCATCTTCATTACCTTGCACGTGTTGGGATTGTATTCAGCAACTATTTATTTACCCCCTCTTGGAGTTTGTCTAGCTCTTCCTGTAACTTTCTGCCGTCCTCTTCTCTGTTTACATTCCTCACCAGCTTTGCACTGTCTGCAAACATAAACATGTACAAGCTCACTCCTTCGGGTTAGTCATTCACATTATTAGGAACAGTAGTGGTCCTGGGACCGAGTCTCGGGAACCCCCTCTTGTCACATCTCTCCAGCTCGAAACTTTCTCTTTGACCGTGACTTTTTGTTTTCTGTTCATTAGATACTTTTCTAACCAAGTTCAGTGTTTTCCATATTATCGCAACGTTTCTTCATCACGATCATCGTCCTTTCATGAGGAACAGTATTAAATCTTACAATTTGGTAAAATAGAGTCTGCCCAGCTTTCCTTTTTTTCAGTAACCTTGTCATGGAACTCGATTAAATTCGTCAGGCAGGATTTCCCACTCTAAATCCATGCGCCCTTTCTTTATAAAGTTTATCCTCTCCAGGCGATGCATTAATCCAGGTGGTTTTGTGGTGGTTGTTGTTGTTTCAGAAACGGAAACGCAGCCACACGAACAGATACACCTCGGAAAAAACAAAAGCAGCCCAACTATCATGAGTAGCATAAAAGTAATGTACAAAAATAAATTTGGAATTATATAAAAGGGGTAAAAATTACAGGATATAATCCCTATAACTAAATCCAGAGCTTATCCCTATAACTAAATCCAGAGCTCTCCATCCTCAAGAGAAAACTCATGTCCCTCTAACTTACAAGGTCAACAACCAGAACATTGAAACGTGTGGGCAACTCCGATACCTTGGAATTGGTATCAGCAGTGACATTGTAAACGGTCTACATCATTGCTTAAAAGAAAGACTTAAACCAATGGAAACACTTACTGGTAAGAATATGACGCTTTCTTGGCGCTTTCTCCTGATAATTCCGTTCCGTTCAGTCCAATCTTCTACTGGACGAACTGCAGCAGCATATAGGTTTTATAGAAATAATATTTGCACATAGACTATCAGTGTTAGGTTAAACAACTGACTGACCTTCACACAAATATAGCTAGCGGCACTACAGCTAGCTACCTGTACATTAAAAACATAACAGGAGGAATAATATTTTGTGATTCAAAGTCTGTTCTTCAAGCAATCGAAAATCTCTCCTGGAAGATCGGCAGCAAGAACCTCATACTACCAATTATAATTGACCTAATTGCTGCATAGAGTAAAGGGTTTCGAATCTCATTTGTATGGATACTAACTCACATAAATATAATCCATCTTAATGACACAGACATTGCAGCCAAATAGCGTGAAACCAAAATAAAGTTTAATTAGACCTAGGTATTGTTTATGTGCCCTCTCCTATTGCTCCCCAATGCCAGCATTAAGAATTATATCCACTAACACTACAGGTTCCCTGAGATGCAAGGAGTTCATTTGATGTATGAGGCTACTGAATGATTACTTATTTATGGAGATTTCTCATTTAATGTTATGTAGGTAAGGGGTTTACTCCCTTGTACTACAAGATGGCGGCCTCTATTTTTGGCGCCTAGATGGACGGCGCCAGTAGACTGGTGATTGGCTGGCCGAGGTCATGTGACGCGACTGACCAATCAGGGCCCGCTGTGATGTCCCGAGAGACCTGGCCCAGCGCTAGCGGAGGTGCTGCAAAGAGCTTGACAGACTTTAGACGCAAGCAGGAGTGCGTCAGTGAGCTCTCGAGGTTGAAGGCTCTGGGGCCCTCACTCAGTAGATTTTGGGCACCATTGCAGTCTACCATCGTTTGAAGAGAATCAGTGTACTCCCGTGGAGCACCGGAAGTCGAGTTTAGTGGGCAAAGGCGGCCAAGAACTTGAGGATATTAGTCGGCGACGGAGGTGAGCGACGACTCAGGAGGGCAAATCTGGCGCCCATGAGTCTAGCTTGGTATGATGAGCAGTGCTGGAGTGATTGAATCACATCTGCCGAGTTTCTGGAGTGAAGATACCTTTCTGGATCCAGAAGAGAGGTCTCGTTGAAGAAGCGTGTGTGTATGGTGACATGCTCAGCGGCCACTGGTTGGACCAGTTTGGAAATCTGAACTCAAATGAGTGGTTCGGTGATGACGCATTTCTCCACAACACCTAAGGTCCTGCAACACGCTACTTGACCGCCGAGGAGTCACCTGGGACCCGTGGAACCTCACACCCATCGAGGAACAGGGTCTGGCCAGGAGTGATTAAGGTAGATCATTATTCCCCAAATACCCCTTAATGACTAGGCTAGATAGACCGTATCTAGACTATAATAGAATATGTCGTTAGCATATTTATCATTATATTAGTATTAGAGTAGGCTGTAGTTGCCAGTATTTTCTATTGTTTGGAGAAGACAGTGTGTGGATGGCATGGCAGTTGATGAAGCAGAACGACGTTGACGAAGCTGCCCCCTCAAGGGGGTGTG
>WNGS01039768.1:4382-15631 GCA_020271785.1 Procambarus virginalis | reverse complement strand
ATATATATTATATATGAACATGTGTATGTAACATTAACAATTGTGTCTAGCGTTTTTGACACTTCTTTGCATACATCCCTTTTGAGAATTTTATTGTGAAAAATTTGACATCAAAATGAATGACGTAGCACGAAAATTATAAAGGGAGAAAACTGAAAAGATTATACACCTTTTAGTGTAGGTGAGCTCTCACAGGAAATGCCGGACCCACTCACTGTAGGTTGCACTGTCTAGCTTTTCGCCTGGAGGGCCAGGCAAACGACTGCCAATATTCTTTTAGAGAAACTCATGTAACCTCAAAATTAATGCAAACCATAGAATATTATTTTTAATGTGCTTAACAGCTTTTCCAAGACCCGAACTGTTTCTTTTAATGTTGCGATCATCTATGAAAATCATTAAAAAGACGATTGGAGCAATATTGAGAGAGGTATAGAGATATAATGTTTTATAACCATCTTAATATGCTCTAGGATGCCTTAAATTGCCCACATGTGTCTAATCTAGCTTTGTGGCCTGCATAACTGTATACTATATATATAAATCTATAAAAATAATACTTACAAAAAAAAGAAATAGGGAGTATAGTTATATATATACTACTTGAAATTTTATTTTCATCCAATGTGTGTGTGTGTGTGCTCACCTAGTTTTGCTTGGGGACGATTGAGCATAGGCTCTTTGGTCCGGGTCAAACTCCTGAGCCTAATGGAATCAATCATATCTACATTTGAAACTGTGTATGGAGTCTGCCTCAGTTTCATCTCTGTGTAAACTATTCCCTCTGTTAGGTACTCTGGCACTTTTCTTTCTACCCTCAAGTTTTCCAAAGCCTCACCAAACATCTACCAACAAAACGATTCAACTCTCAGATTTCATGAAATCTCTTATCTTAGGGTATCTCTCTCTCTCTCTCTCTCTCTCTTACAACAGTCAAGAAAAAATAAAATAATGACAACAACTTAATATTCTCTAGGAGGCCTAAAATTGGCAACATGTGTCTAATCTTGCTTTTTGGCCTGCATAACTGTATACAGTATATATAAATCTAAACATCTAATCTTTTTATTTTATTAAGTATATAACAATATTATTAATTAATACTTACAAAAAAAAATAGAGTGTATAGTTACATCAATACAGGTTGAAATTTTATTTTAATCCAATGTGTGTGTGTGTGTACTCACCTAGTTGTGCTTACGGGGGTTGAGCTCTGGCTCTTTGGTCCTGCCTCTCAACCGTCAGTCAACAGGTGTACAGGTTTCTGAGCTACTGGGCTCTATCATATCTACACTTGAAACTGTGTTTGGAGTCAGCCTCCACCACATCACTTCCTAATGCATTCCATTTGTCAACCACTCTGACACCAAAAAGTTCTTTCTAATATCTCTGTGGCTCATTTGGGCACTCAGTTTCCACCTGTGTCCCCTAGTGTGTGTGCCCCTAGTGTTAAATAAGCTGACTTTATCTACCCTGTCGATTCCCTTGAGAATCTTGAATGAGGTGATCATGTCCCCCCTAACTCTTCTATCTTCGAACGAGGTGAGGTTTAATTCCCGTAGTCTCTCCTCTTAGCTCGGGCACTAGTCTGGTGGCAAACCTTTGAACCTTTTCCAGTTTAGTCTTATGCTTGACTAGATATGGACTCCATGCTGGAGCCGCATACTCCAGGATTGGTCTGACAAATGTGGTATATAATGTTCTACAAGATTCCTTACACAAGTTTCTAAATGCCGTTCTTTTGTTAGCCAACCTGGCATATGCCGCTTAAGTTATCCTCTTGATATGAGCTTCACGGGACAGGTCTGGCGTAATATCAACCTCCAGGTCTTTCTCTCTCTCTGACTCCTGAAGTATTTCGTCTCCCAAATGATACCTGTATCTGGTCTCCTGCTTCCTACCCCTATCTTCGTTTCATATGCTTGGGTTGAACTTTAACAACCATTTGTTCCACCATTCCTGCAGCTTGTCCAGGTCTTCTTGTAGCCTCAAGCTGTCCTCCTCTGTCTTAATCCTTCTCATATATTTGGCGTCGTCAGCAAACGTTGAGAGGAATGAGTCTATACCCTCTGGGAGATCATTTACGTATATCAGAATAGGTCCGAGTACAGAGCCCTGTGGGACTCCACTGGTGACTTCACGCCATTCTGAGGTCTCACCCCTCACTGTAACTCTCTGCTTCCTATTGCTTAGGTACTCCCTTATCCACTGGAGCGCCCTACCAGTTACTCCTGCCTGTTTCTCCAGCTTATGCATCAACCTTTTATGGGGTACTGTGTAATATTTGTGTGTGTGTGTGTGTGTGTTCTCTGTAAACTGTAGCATTGCAATAAAATAACACAAAACATCAAAAAAAATATACGGGTGGTAGGAGAAGAAAAGAATAAAGTATTCAGTGAGAATCCCCAAGATCTTCTCTGAATGCTCTTTGTTTTCTTCTTCGAGGATGTGGGTCCCTGCAATTGCACCAGAGGTGGTACCCCTAAAATAAATAAATAATAAATAAATATATATATATATATATATAATATATAATATATATATATATATATATATATATATATATATATATATAAATTATATAATATATATGTCGTACCTAGTAGCCAGAACGCACTTCTCAGCCTACTATGCAAGGCCCGATTTGCCTAATAAGCCAAGTTTTCATGAATTAATTATTTTTCGACTACCTAACCTACCTAACCTAACCTAACTTTTTCGGCTACCTAACCAAACCTAACCTATAAAAATAGGATAGGTTAGGTTAGGTAAGGTTGGTTAGGTTCGGTCATATATCTACGTTAATTTTAACTCCAATAAAAATTTTTTACCTCATACATAATGAAATGGGTAGCTCTATCATTTCATAGAAAAAAAATTGTGAAAATATATTAATTCATGAAAACTTGGCTTATTATGCAAATCGGGCCTTGTATAGTAGGCTGAGAAGTGTGTTCTGGCTACTAGGTACGACATATATATATATATAATATATATATATATATATATATATATATATATATATATATATATATATGTCGTACCTAGTAGCCAGAACACACTTCTCAGCCTACTATGCAAGGCCAAGGTTTTCATGAATTAATTGTTTTTTGACTACCTAACCTACCTAACCTAACCTAACCTAACTTTTTCGGCTACCTAACCTAACCTAACTATAAAGATAGGTTAGGTTAGGTTAGTAGGTTGGTTAGTTCGGTCATATAACTACGGTATTTTAACTCCATAAACAAAAATTGACCTCATACATTAGAAATGGGTAGCTCTATCATTTCATCAGAAAAAATTGAGAAAATTATATTAATTCATGAAAACTTGGCTTATTAGGCAAATCGGGCCTTGCATAGTAGGCTGAGAAGGGCGTTCTGGCTACTAGGTACGACATATATATATATATATGTCGTACCTAGTACGTAATATTATATATATATATATATATATATATATATATATATATATATATATATATATATATATATATATATATATATATATATATGTCGTACCTAGTAGCCAGAACTCACTTTTTGGCCTACTATGCAAGGCCCGATTTGCCTAATAGGCCATGTTTTCATGAATTAATTGTTTTTCGACTACCTAACCTACCTAACCTAACCTAACCTAACTTTTTCGGCTACCTAACCTAACCTAACCTATAAAGATAGGTTAGGTTAGGTTAGGTAGGGTTGGTTAGGTTCGGCCACATATCTACGTTAATTTTAACTCCAATAAAAAAAATTGACCTCATACATTATGAAATGGGTAGCTTTATCATTTCATAAGAAAAAATTGGAGAAAATATATTAATTCAGGAAAACTTGGCTTATTAGGCAAATTGGGCCTTGCATAGTAGGCCAAAAAGTGAGTTCTGGCTACTAGGTACGACATATATATATATATATATATAGTCGTACGTACATATATATATACCACAGGGTATATATATATATATATGTATGTCGTACCTAGTAGCCAGAACGCACTTCTCAGCCTACTATGCAAGGCCCGATTTGCCTAATAAGCCAAGTTTTCATGAATTAATTGTTTTTCGACTACCTAACCTACCTAACCTAACCTAACCTAACTTTTTCGGCTACCTAACCTAACCTAACCTATAAAGATAGGTTAGGTTAGGTTAGGTAGGGTTGGTTAGGTTCGGTCATATATCTACGTTAATTTTACCTCCAAAAAAAAATTGACCTCGTAAGTAATGAAATGGGTAGCTTTATTATTTCATAAGAAAAAAAAATTGAGAAAATATATTAATTCAGGAAAACTTGGCTTATTAGGTAAATCGGGCCTTGCATAGTAGGCCGAGAACGACGTTCTGGCTACTTGGTACAACATATATATATATATATATATATATATATATATATATATATATATATATATATATATATATATATATATATATATATATGCAGAATAACCACATGTGAAAAATAGAAAATGCTTAACGCGTTTTTGGCTAATTCGCCTTCATCAGAGCAAAGTAGAATGAAGATGAATCTTCTGAATCATCTTCATTCTACTTTGCTCTGATGAAGGCGAATTAGCCGAAAACGCGTTAAGCATTTTCTATTTTTCACATGTGGTTATTCTGCATACTTGGATCAGTGTTTTAGTGATCATTGTTGCATATATATATATATATATATATATATATATATATATATATATATATATATATATATATGTATATATATATATATATATATATATATATATATATATATATATATATATATATATATATATATATATATATATATATATATATATATATATATATGCGAACAAGCCTGAATGGTCCCCAGGACTATATGCAAATGAAAACTCACACCCCAGAAGTGACTCAAACCCATACTCACAGGAGCAACGCAACTGGTATCTACAGGACGCCTTAATCCACTTGACCATCACAACCAGACATAAGGAAGTGATAACCGAAGCTATTTGAACCACTTTCCCACCGGCACTCAGATGGTAATCTTGGGCATAGCATTTTATCAAATCACCTCATTCTTTGGGCCACATGTGAGGAACACAAATTCCTCTAGTGGAGCATCTAAAGCGAAGGAATTTTGTAACATAGCATCAACATGGGTTCAGGGATGGCAGGTTCTTCCTCACAGGGTTACTTGAATTCTACGACCAGGCAACAAAAATAAGGCAAGAAAGAGAAGGGTGGGCAGATGGCATATTTTTGGATTGTCAGAAAGCCTTTGATACAGTACCACACAAGAGGCTGGTGAGAAAGCTGGAGATGCAGGCTGGAGTGAAAGGGAAGGTACTCCATTGGATAAAGGAGTACCTAAGCAACAGGAGACAACGAGTCTGTGTGATGGGTGAGGTCTCAGACTGGCGAGACGTTACAAGTGGAGTCCCGCAGGGGTCAGTCCTTGGACCTATACTGTTTCTGGTATATGTAAATGATCTCCCAGAGGGTATAGATTCGTTCCTTTCAATGTTTGCCGACGATGCAAAAATTATGAGGAGGATTGAAACAGAGGATGATAGTAGGAGGCTACAAGATAACCTAGACAGTCTGAGTGAATGGTCCAGCAAATGGCTGTTGAAGTTCAACCCGAGTAAATGTAAAGTAATGAAACTAGGCAGTGGAAACACGAGGCCAGACACAGGATACACAATAGGAGATGAAATCAACACAACAACAAAGAAATCATTGATAGATACAGCGACAGCAGGCGGCTTGACATCTGCGAGGCACTACACATCAAGAAGTCAACACCAGCAATCAACAGCCAATTGATGCACAACTATATTCTACCCACTTCAAGACTCCGCTCCAACATAGAAACATCAAGAAAAATGGGCCAATAGGCCTTCTGCAGTTCTATTTGTACCCAACTTCTGCAAATCTATATCCATTATTCCGTGTTCTGTGTTTTCTTGAAAGTTTGTTTTTCACCCCACTATTGTACTACATCACCTCACCCAAATGCAGGTATAAGAGCCAATGCTGTTCAGCCATAAGTTCAGTCATAAAGTTGTGTGTGGATAAACTAAAGTCTTTGAAAATGTAATAAGTTTTACGAAACGCGCTCAAGTGTCGCGTCAGACTAGAAATAAAAATGAATTTTGGAGAATTGATTTTTCATTTACCGTCACCAGTAAAAAGAAACATAAGGAAAATCGAGAAAATTCGTGTTAGAATTATTAATCTTACTTTTTCGGTCATATTTAATAATATATGTCTAGAGGAAAGACTGCTACCAAAATATACTAATATTAAAACGCACGACCCAGCAGCAAGGAATCAAGCCTTCACGATAAAATATCGCCAAGATCTGATTCGTAATCAGATATATAAGGCAGAAAATGAAATCAAAGACAACAAAGCGCAACTACTTCAAGCTACAAAGGAATGGAGAAACAGCAACATTGACGAAAGTCTCCGCACCCGCATCGAACAACACCTCGACATCCTCACAGACCGACATCACCTCAGCACGGAAACAAGGATAATCAAGAAACTAACAACATTATATGGAGGACCTATGGCAATTCCACGACCAAGAGACGGCTTCCTGAACCTTGCAGGAATCATCCTCACTGAGGACCAATTCACTCTCCTAAATCTGGGTATAAAGTGTCACGTTATGTCCAGACCAAGTGCGTTGACCCGGAAAGTGGAGTTGGAGATCCTGTTGGACGACATATTTGACCTCGAAGCACAAAAGAAGGTCACCACCAAAGACACCTTACAAGCAGAACTTATTGCAGAAGGAGGAAAGAATCGAGGCAACTACAGAAGCACCATACTGACCCCCGAGCTCAAAGCGGCAGCTAAGACCCTTCATGAGAACAAGGAGATAGTTGTCAGGAGAGGCGACAATTCGCCAATATACGTCATCCTTAAGAAAGACGAATATCTGGCGAAAATGAACTTCATACTCTGACCAAACTAAATTCCAAAGGGTAACGACGGACACTACAGCCGAATTGAAAGCAAAGGTCAACAAATTGATTGAAACATTGAATGCCAAGAAATCCGGACTCCACCTGCCAAAGATTATTGGGGAATATAAACCTGGAAATGCGTATGGAAATGTCAAGACACATAAGCCTGGAAAGCCACTTCGGCCAATCATCAGCCAGATACCCACACCCACGTACAGACTGGCGAAACGACTCAATGGCTTACTGACTCCTTATGTCCCTTGCACCTTCAGCCTGAAGTCCCCGAAGGAATTTGTTGACTTACTGCGGGGAGCACGGGCCACAGGGATTAGAGCCTCGATGGACGTAGAATCACTGTTTACCAACGTACCTGTGGATGAAACAATCGGGATGATAGTGGACCGAGTGTATCGTGATCCGGCCTGTACTCCTCTTGACATACCAGAAAATATCCTGAGGAAACTACTCTAAGCTTGTACTAAGGAAGCACCCTTCTTGAGCCCGGATGGGCACATGTATAAGCAAGTGGATGGGGTCGCCATGGGGTCTCCACTAGGTGTCCTGTTTGCGATCTTCTACATGGGTACTATCGAAAAAAAAGTCTCAGTCGACTTCAAGTTAAAACCGGCCATATACTGCAGGTATGTTGATGACATTTTTACACAGGTACCTGATGTCAGACATCTGCAGGAGCTGAAAGAGGCGTTTGAGCAGAATTTTGTGTTGCGTTTCACTTACGAGATGGAGAAGGATGGGAAGCTGCCCTTTCTAGATGTAACAGTCATGGAAAGGAGCGGAGGTTTCCACACTGCAGTCTACAATAAGGAAACAAACATAGGAATGTGCCTAAATGCCAACAGTGACTGCCCAGACAGGTACAAGAGGAGTGTTGTTAACGCTTATGTCGACCGTGCTCTCAGCCACAGCTCAGAATGGAAGCAAGTCGACGAAGAACTCTGTAGGGTAAGGCAGGTCCTAGTCAACAACGGCTTCTCCAATGGTTTCATTGAAGACATCATAAGAAGGAAATTGAAACGCCATGAAACCTCTGAAGAGACAACTAATACAACACCTATACCCCCTATTAGACTATTTTACAGGAACGTCTTCTCCACAGCTCATAAAACGGAGGAAAGGGTCCTGAAAGATATTGTTAATAGAAATGTTATCCCTACAGACAAAAATCAGAAGATACAACTAACGATTTACTATAAAACCAAGAAAACGGCCAGCCTACTCATGAGAAACTCTCCAGACACGGAGCAGAACGCTCTAAAAGAGACAAACGTCGTCTATGCCTTCAAATGCCCTCTTGGGGACTGTAAGCCTCAAAAAACTCAGTATATAGGCAAGACAACGACATCTCTTTCCAGGCGTTTAACGATGCATAAGCAACAGGGCTCCATTAAGGAACATATATTTTCTTCCCACAACCAAACCATCACCAGAGAAATCTTAGCAAACAACACAGAAATCATTGATATATACAGCGACAGCAGGCGGCTTGACATCTTCGAGGCACTACACATCAAGATGTCAACACCAGCAATCAACAGCCAATTGACGCACAACTATATTCTACCCACTTGAAGACTCCGCTCCAACATAGAAACATCAAGAAATAGCGGCCAATAGGCCTTTTGCAGTTTTATTTGTACCCAACTTCTGCAAATCTATATCCATTATTCCGTGTTCTGTGTTTTGTTGGAAGTTTGTTTTTCACCACACTATTGTACTACATCACCTCACCCAAATGCAGGTATAAGAGCCAATGCTGTTCAGCCATAAGTTCAGTCATAAAGTTGTGTGTGGATAAACTAAAGTCTTTGAAAATGTAATAAGTTTTACGAAACGCGCTCAAGTGTCGCGTCAGTCTAGAAATAAAAATGAATTGTGGAGAATTGATTTTTCATTTACCGTCACCAGTAAAAAGAAACATAAGCAAAATCGAGAAAATTCG
Organism: Procambarus virginalis; assembly: GCA_020271785.1. Lineage (NCBI taxonomy): Eukaryota > Metazoa > Arthropoda > Malacostraca > Decapoda > Cambaridae > Procambarus > Procambarus virginalis. Next base: position 6,726 of record WNGS01039768.1, on the reverse strand, counting down.
TGTTAGAATTATTAATCTTACTTTTTCGGTCATATTTAATAATAAACGAATGTATATATATATATTTATGTTGTACCTAGTAGCCAGAACGCACTTCTCGGCCAACTATGGAATGCCCGATTTACCTAATAGGCCGAGCGATTTTCTTTATTTTCAATAATTTTTTTCCAAAGAGTTTATTTGAATTATTATTATTATTTTATATTAAGACCATAATTTATTGATAATTGCGTTAGTTTAGGTTACCTTAAGATAAGTTAGGTTAGGTTAGGAGGTTGGTTAGGTTCGGTCATATATCTACGTTAGTTTAACTCAAATTAAACAAATTAACTAATACATAATGAAATTGCCAGATTTATCATTCCATACGAAAAAATTTGGAAAATAGGTAAATTCAGAAAAACTTGGCCTATTAGGCAAATCGGGCCTAATAGGCCCGATTTGCCCGATATATATGTATATGTAATAGGCCCGATTTATATGTATATATATGTAATAGGCCCGATTTATATGTATATATATGTGTAATAGGCCCGATTTATATGTATATATATATAAATATATATATAAATATATATATATATATATATATATATACTATATATATATATATATATATATTATATATATTATATTATATATTATTATATTATATATATATATTATATATATATATATATATAATATAATGCGAACAAGCCTGATATATATATTCATATATATAATAATATATATATATATATTATATATATATATATATATATATATATATTATATATAATGTCGTACCTAGTAGCCAGAATGCACTCCTCAGCCTACTATGCAAAGCCCGATTTCCCTAATAAGCCAAGTTTTCATGAATTATTATTTTTCGACTACCTAACCTACCTAACCTAACCTAACCTAACTTTTTCGGGTACCTAACCTAACCTAACCTATAAACATAGGTTAGGTTAGGTTAGGTAGGGTTGGTTAGGTTCGGTCATATATCTACGTTAATTTTAACTCAATAAAAAAAAATTGACCTCATACATAATGAAATGGGTAGCTTTATCATTTCATAAGAAAAAAAATAGTGAAAATATATAATTCATGAAAACTTGGGTTATTAGCAAATCGGGCCTTGCATAGTTGGCTGAGAAGTACGTTCTGGCTACTAGCTTATATATATATATATATATATATATATATATATATATATATATATATATATATTATATATATATATATTGTCGGGGTTTCACGGTGTTCTCGTTAGAGAAGGGTTAAAGCAACAGTAGACTGGATCTCTTTCCAGGTGGTTGCTCCAACAATAACCCTTACTCACCGTCGTTCGGCGGGTCTTCCCTCAAATCCTCTAGGCTCCACTGCTGGCCTCGGAGAGTACTCCCAGTCGGTCTCACAACCGCCTTTATATTGTAAGATGAGTGGGAGCACAGATCGTTCCCTCAATCTGTGGCCCTCCCGACACCGAACTCTATACAGCCTTCAAGGTCGCCAACTGGTTTTGTTTTTGGTGTCCAGTAACACTGCAGTGGTTAGGTGTAATTGTGGCAAGAGCCAAATCCAGTAATATAGTATCAGGCAGGTCACTCTACTTTACATCATAACACGGTCACAAGATAAATGGAGGGGATGATATCAAACACCAAGAGTTTTGGTATTTTACTTAAAAGACAACGAGAAATATATATGCATCAATGTATCAGAATTATATATGACAATCGCTCCATTCATAGCATAATATTCTAGAGCGCACCATATGGCAACATCGGCACGTGTCACCTGTCAGAATGCCAGCTGACCGGGCCCTCGCGATCGTGGGAACAGACTAGTACTTGTTTTCTAATTGTCACGATCCCCGTTTATTTAACTTTTTCCAAAACACTATTCAACAATCACATGGCTTACTTATGATATCACTGGCCTCACGATCAACATCTATATTCACAATACTCTCACAGTGACTTTTCACTGTACCAAAAGGTTACTCTATTCTTAATAATATTTACTGTGAATGCACTCACTTGATCACTGAACTTTTCTTTATATTTTACTTCCTCTCACAGAGATATCACTGGCAATCACTTCACGTAAATGATATTATTCAGTACACAATCATGTCATATATAAATCATTAATCAAACTTCAGGCATATATATATATCAATAGATCATAGAGATCAACACACAGGCATTTATATCGATAGATTATGGAGATCAACACACGGGCACTGATATCAATAGATTATAGAGATCAATCAACAGGCATTATATCAATAGATTATAGAAATCAATACCCAATATCGGTTCACTACCAATATATATAATAATAATAATCACAG
>WNGS01039766.1:0-10583 GCA_020271785.1 Procambarus virginalis | reverse complement strand
GGGTGTAAATCTCCTCAGGACCCCTTAGCAGCTTAACCCTTTAACTGCGCAACGCGCCTGCAGGCCCAGGCTTCAGTGCGCAACGCGCCTCCGGGGTTTGTATTTTTCACGTTCCATTCAAAACTCCCGTGGCTACATGGGGTTCACATCAGCTCCTCAGGGCTCTTGTAAACAGACGCCACCTTTAAAAAAAATCATGGTCCACATTCCCGGATGTGGGAGCCTCAGTAGTGAGTGAGCAACCAAGGCTGGCGCTCACAGTATGAGCACACAGCACTGCTGTTCAGCGTGTCACCACAACATTGCCTAATAATGTCAAATATATATAATTGTATTATTTAGCCATGATAGTATTACAGAAGAGCCTGAGTGTGATAATGACTGGGTACAATGTTCAAATATCAGTGATTCAATGCTGTTCACAATACCACAGCGCTAGCCACAGCCCACAGCATTATTTCGTCCATTTAGGAATCTTCAAACTATTTTTAGGTTCCTTTTCAAAATAAATGTGGTCAATTATTCATTTACAGTAATTAGTGACAGGATTGTGGTTATTAATTAGCGTTGAGCGTAGTATTGTAGAAGGAGAATTTGGTGAGGAGGGAGTGAATTGAGGTACCCTCACTGTGTGGCAGCCACTCTTGTTTTGCTCACCACACTAGCTTCGTGGTTCGCTATGGGGAACACACATGTACATGGGTATATACAGTGTGTGTGTGTGTATAGGTAATAACAGCATCAGGAGTTGGAGTGCGGGAGGGCTGGCTGGGTGTGGCTGCTCACACTCGCGGTGTTCTGAGTGTGTTGATGGTGAATGTATATAGTGTGTGACAGTGTATAGTGTGTACATATTGTAATATACATAAATGAACATGAAACATTGGTGTAAATAACTGTATGATGGGAGGAGGAATGTTGGCGAATACAATGTTAGGAGTGAGGGAGGGCTGGCTGGGTGTGACAGCTCACACTCGCGGTGTTCTGAGTGTGCTGATCGTGAATGTATATAGTGTGTGACAGTGTATAGTCTGTAAATAGATTGTATATATATATATATATATATATATATATATATACATAAATTAGCATGATACATGGAAAATATGTGCTACATATGTGTACACAAGTGTCATGCACGTAACACAGTGTCTTCGGACAGTACGGATGTTTTACTGCCATAATATAGTATACATGTTCATTATACATAGGATTAGCAAATAAAAACAAATAAATGTATTTGAAACTGTGCGCAAAAAATGAAAAAAAAATATATTCGCGGCAACTGGCGCGCCCCGCCACGGGTGCCCTACTGGCCCCGGGAGCATAAGTGACGGGCGAACGGGGAATGATAACGTCACATGCCAACTTACGGACCCATAGCAGCCAAAGTAAGTACAAGTTCGATTTTTTTTGACATACCCATATTGAGGGAAGGGTTTTGAGACTAAAAAAACAAAAGAATTTTTTCAAGAGAATTTATTTCATGCGCACTGGGGGGGGGGTGTCATATTTATAGGCCGCTCAGTTAAAGGGTTAAAGCTTAAGGGTTAAAGAAAAGGAAGAGTCCAGGGGAAAGGCAGTAAAGAAAGGGCCGCTGGTAAGACCCAGAAGCCTTGGCAGGAGGAACAGGCTCGATAACCTCCGTCCCCAACCCAAACGGGGCAGCCCCCGAAAACCGCTAGAGTTATCTTGAGATTCTTGAGGTTATCTTGAGATGATTTCGGGGTTTAGTGTCCCCGCAGCCTGGTCCTCGACCAGGCCTCCACCCTCAGGAAGCAGCCCGTGACAGCTGACTAATTCCCAGGTACCTATTTACTGCTAGGTAACAGGTATATCAGGGTGAAGGTAACTCTGCCCATTGTTTCTCGCCGGTGCCCAGGATCGAACCCGGGACCACAGGATCACGTGTCCAGTGTTCTGTCCGCTCAGCCACCGGCACCTTATCAGTCTTGGCTCAGTCTTGGCACCAACTAAATCCCGCCCCCCGAAACTCGGCACTCAGTCTCACCAACTAAACCCCGCCCCGACCCCGAAACTTGGTACTCAGTCTCGGAACCAACTAAACCCCGCCCCGACCCTGAAACCCGCAGACGGTCAAGAGCCGGGAACAGGGAGGGAAGGGGCGAACAGCACCTAACCAAAACGGGGCGGCCCCGGGGCATCCGGGTGGGAAACCAACCTATCGCGTTGCAGCAACCTAAACCGAGCTTGCAACACGGATGCCGCCTGTACTCTGAATAGTAAGGACATCAGGAGAGTACTGGAGAACAAGCAAAGAACACAGCTCGCAAGACTCCGGGTCAAGGTGTCAGTGACCCAACAGGCAGCATGACGGAGGTAAAAGTGGTGACCGTCACCCTGAGACAAGGGCACAGCAACCAACGAACCCGCACAAGACGGGATGGAACGCGGAAGACACATCCAGTGGTCCACCGAGCCCCGACAGAGTTTTCCAGGGCCCGTAGGCTGACTGCTACGGGAAGCCAGAGCAAGGTGTTGCTAACCAGTTAACACCCAAGCTAACAAGAGGTAGATGCAACACTGAAAACCCCTGCGACGTGTATAATCATGCGGGGCCTAGCAGAGGCCACCAAACACTACCAGTGGAACTATAGCCACACTAGGCAGACCCCCACCAGGCAAATGAAATAAAAACAAAAGAAAAACCTCGCAAAAGTACACCATCCCCAGAGGCAACAGGAACCGGTCACCGCATAGGTGGCAGGTTGTGCAACACCTTGATACCCTAACCAACACAATACTAGTCCCTACCCAAGGCCAAACAAGGGCCCCAAGCCCCAGCTGGCCTCAAGGGCGAGGCAAATGCCGAGCAGCAAGAACCTCTATGGAAATATAACCCTGTCACACAGGGAAGGAAGGGAGGATAACCCTGTCACACAGGGAAGGAAGGGAGGATAACCCTGTCACGCAGTGGCAGTAATCACAGGGAGCTTAGGGAAGGAAGCCCCTAAGCGCATACAGCCTCGGTTCTGATGAGGAACACCTGGCCACCGCACAACACAAAAAACACAGCAGTGAACGCCACGAAGGCAAACACCACCTAGGAAACCGAGGCCAGAGAAGCTTCTGTCCCGGTTAACATTAGCTTATGAACTGGAGTGCTTTGCAGCCTGCGCGGACGAGCGGCGAAGCAGTAGTAAGTTACGTTTGCTTGTTAGCATGTTTCCTTGGGATTGTAGGGAGTTCTACTTCTCTGTTCGGTTTTTGTTGTTAGTTTCTTACCATGTGGGGTTTGTTTTTGTTATTCCTACCTTTCTGGGTGCCTAACCCCGGTCGATGGCAGATAAGGAAAACCCCCAGTCACAGGGGGGGGGGGATTTCCAGGGTCATTGCTCCCTGATATCTCTCTGAAGGGACCAGGTTCTGGCGCTGGTCCCTGGTAGGTCTGAACTCTATAGCTAATGTCCCGGTCTAATATAACATACATTAGACCGATAAGCTCCAGGGAGCCATAGGGGGTCCGTTCAGAAAATGAATAATTTGGTTCAATCATGGCAGGTTAGTGTATCTGAAAGATGCTGTATCCATAGGCTGGTGCATTCCAATGTTGGGGTAACACAAAGTTAGTGCATCCTAAAGTTGCTGTATCCTTAAGTTACTGTATTCCAAGGTTGGTATATCTTAAAACTGGTGTATCCAAAGTTACAAGGTTGGTGTATCTCAAAATTGCTGTATCCTAAAGTTACTGTATATCAAGGTTGGTGTATCCCGAAGTTGCTGTATCCCAAGCGTGACCTCAGAGCGTAAGTACAGGTACCTGGGTTGGCCGAGGGTGACCTCACTAAGCCTAAATACAAGCACCAGGCTTGGCCAAGGGTAACATCAATGAACCTAAGTACAAGCTCCTGGCTTGGCCGAGGGTGACCTCAATGAACCTAAGAACAAGCTCCTGACTTGGCCAAGGGTGACCTCAATGGAACAAATTACAAGCTCATGGCTTGGCCGAGGGTGACCTCAATGAAACTAATTACAAGGTCCTGGCTTGGCCAAGGGTGACCTCAATGAGCCTGAGTACAAGCACCAGGCTTGGCCGAGGGTGACCTCAATGAACCTGAATACAAGCACCTGGCTTGGCCGAGGGTGACCTCAATGAGCCTGAATACAAGCACCTGGCTTGGCCGAGGGTAACCTCAATGAGCCTGAGTACAAGCACCAGGCTTGGCCGAGGGTGACCTCAATGAGCCTGAGTACAAGCACCTGGCTTGGCCGAGGGTGACCTCAATGAGCCTGAGTACAAGCACCAGGCTTGGCCGAGGGTGACCTTAATGAGCCTGAATACAAGCACCTGGCTTGGCCGAGGGTGACCTCAATGAGCCTGAGTACAAGCACCAGGCTTGGCCGAGGGTGACCTCAATGAGCCTGAGTACAAGCACCAGGCTTGGCCGAGGGTGACCTCAATGAGCCAGAGTACAAGCACCAGGCTTGGCCGAGGGTGACCTCAATGAGCCTGAGTACAAGCACCTGGCTTGGCCGAGGATGCCCTCAATGAGCCGGAGTACAAGCACCTGGCTTGGCTGAGGGTGACCTCAATGAGCCAGAGTACAAGCACCAGGCTTGGCCGAGGGTGACCTCAATGAGCCTGAGTACAAGCACCTGGCTTGGCCGAGGATGACCTCAATGAGCCTGAGTACAAGCACTAGGCTTGGCCGAGGGTGACCTCAATGAGCCTGAGTACAAGCACCTGGCTTGGCCGAGGATGACCTCAATGAGCCGGAGTACAAGCACCTGGCTTGGCCGAGGATGACCTCAATGAGCCGGAGTACAAGCACCAGGCTTGGCCGAGGGTGACCTCAATGAGCCAGAGTACAAGCACCAGGCTTGGCCGAGGGTGACCTCAATGAGCCTGAGTAAAAGCACCTGGCTTGGCCGAGGGTGACCTCAATGAGCCAGAGTACAAGCACCTGGCTTGGCCGAGGATGACCTCAATGAGCCGGAGTACAAGCACCTGGCTTGGCCGAGGATGACCTCAATGAGCCTGAGTACAAGCACCTGGCTTGGCCGAGGATGACCTCAATGAGCCGGAGTACAAGCACCTGGCTTGGCCGAGGATGACCTCAATGAGCCAGAGTACAAGCACCTGGCTTGGCCGAGGATGACCTCAATGAGCCTGAGTACAAGCACCTGGCTTGGCCGAGGATGACCTCAATGAGCCGGAGTACAAGCACCTGGCTTGGCCGAGGATGACCTCAATGAGCCGGAGTACAAGCACCTGGCTTGGCCGAGGATGACCTCAATGAGCCGGAGTACAAGCACCTGGCTTGGCCGAGGATGACCTCAATGAGCCGGAGTACAAGCACCTGGCTTGGCCGAGGATGACCTCAATGAGCCGGAGTACAAGCACCTGGCTTGGCCGAGGATGACCTCAATGAGCCGGAGTACAAGCACCTGGCTTGGCCGAGGATGACCTCAATGAGCCGGAGTACAAGCACCTGGCTTGGCCGAGGATGACCTCAATGAGCCAGAGTACAAGCACCTGGCTTGGCCGAGGATGACCTCAATGAGCCAGAGTACAAGCACCTGGCTTGGCCGAGGATGACCTCAATGAGCCTGAGTACAAGCACCTGGCTTGGCCGAGGATGACCTCAATGAGCCGGAGTACAAGCACCTGGCTTGGCCGAGGATGACCTCAATGAGCCGGAGTACAAGCACCTGGCTTGGCCGAGGATGACCTCAATGAGCCGGAGTACAAGCACCTGGCTTGGCCGAGGATGACCTCAATGAGCCGGAGTACAAGCACCTGGCTTGGCCGAGGATGACCTCAATGAGCCGGAGTACAAGCACCTGGCTTGGCCGAGGATGACCTCAATGAGCCGGAGTACAAGCACGTGGCTTGGCCGAGGATGACCTCAATGAACCTAAGCACAGGGTTATTGTACCAAACAAGGGAAACCACAATATATAATTAAATATTGTTCCTTTCTAATAAATCTACTTTGACTCGGTCCTGTCCACTCTCCACGCACCTTAATTTGTTTATATTTGTTGTAAAATATATATACCAATTGTTGAGAACTAGCAAGGGACAAAATGGCATTAGAATCCTTTTTATTGATAATAATTCTTATTACAAAAATATTTAGAGAAGACTATGTTTTTACATAAGCCTTTTGCATTGGCCAGTGTGTGACAGAGGCCACAGGATATGCTGGCAGTGAAGGAGATACTCAGAGAAAAAGAAATATCTAAATACAGTACTGAATAAAATTCACTTCAAATTTGAATCTAAATATGGCAAACACCTCAGAGAAAGAATTAATTGTTAACATCAAGCAAGATAAAGAGTGAAAGATACTCACAGTTTCTCCAGCATCTTGATCTTGGATTGCACTAATGATGCTCGTTTAGCATTATACCGGAATTTGTCTATAAACTCTTGAACATGAACTCTGAACTGGGTCTGAGCCTCGTATTCTCTCTGCTGGTTTTTCTGCCGTCATTTTTGGTGTTGATAAAGCTTTCATAGTTGCCACTGAAACACACCAAGATATAAGTGTTGATAAAGCTTTCATAGTTGCCACTGAAACACACCAAGATATAAGTGTTGATAAAGCTTTCATAGTTGCCACTGAAAACACACCAAGATATAAGTGTTGATAAAGCTTTCATAGTTGCCACTGAAACACACAAGACACATGTAATGTAAATGTGCCCTTAAGGGAAAGAATGTACAGTATAATTATTACAGATTTATGTACTTAAAGTTAATATTATTGTCTGGAAATGTATGAAGCACGTATTGTCTACACTCATATGAGCCACTTACTGTCTGGACCAATAATTTGGGGGGGGGGAGGAGGGGGGTTGTACAGGGTCCATGTAATGCCCAGCCCACTAAGCTAGTCTGGAGTAGGTGTGAAGGCCACATACATCAACTGACAAACCTGGAAAGGAGGGAGGGAGTTCCTCTCTCCCCTTGTAGGTTCATCAAGGACCCACGGGAATCATCCAGAAAGAGGTATTGCATTACATTCAACACTGCTTTTCTGGGGAAGCATCTTGCAGCACTATGAAGCTAACTACCCGAGGAGAAGAAACGCAAGGGACTAACCAAGGAGGTGAGACAGCAGGTAATCAAGACAATGAATAGACAACTGGATAAGAGAGAAGACCCAAGGCAATGCAGGCATGGCGAGACCCGGGGTTATTAATTAAATACCAGGGTGCAAAATACCCGTGCCCAAATATCAACCCAGGACATGTTAGCAAAGACCATTGTGAGAGCAATGGTCTTTGGGAACCCCCCTCGGTAAGGGAACTGAAGGGAACCCCCTCGGTTCAAGCGAGGAACCACCAGAGAACAGTCAGAATAAAGTTGGAGCACAAAAGACAGAGGAACATGAATCCTCCTCAGGGCATGCCACATGGCCACAAACTTATTCCCTCATACTATGTACAAGACAGAATTGACCTGACCAATAGCACAGAATGCCAATCACAAAAAGTGAGCCCAGTGCCGACGCGCCATAAACACGTTAAGGGACATGTTTATGGATGCCACCAAGAAAACCTAACCCTGAAAATCCCGAAGAGAAAGGCTGCGAAGCAGCAGCCAAGTCCAAACCTGGTATAGATCCAACTGAGACCTGCCCCAGTTCACCAGGACTGGGGGCCCAAGAACCAACAGAGGCAAGGGAAAGAGGCTTGCCCAAAAGGATCAACCCCTGAGATGAGGAGGTAGGGATTGACCAACTCCACCAAGATCTCAGGAAATGACTGAAAAGCCCACAAATCCCCGGACCAGGAGTCGGCAAACCGGGTGAGCATCTCCCCACAGTTCAGCCGAAGGAGCAAACTGCAAAAGGGCGGCATGAACCACGAACAAAGGCATCTTTCCACAAAGCTCAAGTATAGCACTGACAAGCAGAACAGGAACTAGCAGCAGAAGGTACATATGACCCAGAATCCTCCTCCACCAAAGGACATGGTGGACCATGTCCACCCCACCAGTAGCAGGAAAAACCCCACCCCAACCCAACCGCTTCCAAAACAAGGAAAAGAACCCAGAGTACACAATAACTGATAAATTGGATAGTATGAAGCTGCCACTGAAGACACAAACTGAGTGGCAATATCCTTCGGAAAAATAAGAGGCCAAAAAGAGGAAGCAGACAAAAGGCCCAAGGACCAAGTCAAATCCAATGACTGGGCCATCACAGTCTGTCGACATGCAAGACGGGCAGAGTAGAACGCTGCAACAGTCTTCCCATGTTTTGGTAAAGCCTCTGAAGCCACTATGGAAAGCATCAAGGAATCTACACCCCTATCCCAAGCTGAGCAAATTGACATCCTCACAGAGCCAGTCAGAAAAAAGCTCCAGGAGAGCAAGAAAATACACGACTGTAGCGAAGTGTGAGCGAGCCCACAAGTCATCTGCCATGAAGGCAGCAAGAAGCAAAGGCAGCTGAGAATGAAATTGCATTAACTCTACATTCTTAGAAAGAGTGAGAGCAAACAGTCAGTCACACTGAGCTCAAAACCTCACACCACTCGAGCATGCAGAAATGACAGAAACTGCACCAAGCCCCAAGGCAAAAACAAAGAGAGGATTGTCTGCTAACCAGAGACACCGGAACCTTGTAGTGCAGTCAGTACAATGAAGAAGACCCAAACTCAAATGAAACGGGGGCCATCAGAGAGGTAAAATCTGGGTCATGCAGGTAGTATTTAAAGAGATCCGCACAAACCACTAAAAGGAATGGGGGAAAAGCGAGAGAGGAAACCCATAGAAAGATGTATAGTATATATGTATCCTATACCCTCAGATGATTTGGAGTCGGAAGCAAGTGGGAGGGAAAGCCAGGTGTACACACACCCGAAGGGGAAGGAAGAGGTGTGGACAGAACAAAGGCGGAATTCTCCGCACCTCCAATTATGGGTTCCTAAAAACAAGACAAGCCAACTCTGGGACATCCAACCAGGCACAAACCACAAATGTTGAAGATGTGGGCAAGACCAAACTCAAAAGGTGGCAGCTGCCTGAGAAGCTTACACTTTGTGTGGAGGGTTTGAGAGAAGAGCCACATGGGGCAAACAAACCATACAGGACTCAGGGTTATCTTGAAATGATTTCGGGGCTCAGCGTTCCCGTGGCCTGGTCCTCGACCAGGCCTCCTTTTTTTACACACCTCTAGGAAGTAGCTCGTAGCAGCTGTCTCATTCCCAGGTACCTATTCACTGCTAGGTGAACAGGTTCATCAGAGTGAAAGAAACTGCTCATTTACAGTATTTCCGCCTCGTTTCCTTCGTTCCGGGAACGAACCCGGAACCTCAGGACTACGAATCCCGGGCGCTGTCCACTAGGCTGTCAGGGACCCTGTCATAGGGGCCTGTTATAGGATCATAGGGGTCACAAACCCAACAGGCAGCATGGAAGAGACAGAAAGAATGATCATTGCCCTATGGCACTGACAAGGAACTGCCCTCAAACTTGCACAAGGCAAGAGCAAGTTGGAAGGGGTATCTATTGGCCAGCCAAAAACCTGTAGGGGATTATCAGGCTTTGAAGAACTGGCCAAACCAGACATCCAGGCACTGGGGACGCTCTGTGGGAATTATATACAAGTAGACCAACACAGCTTAGCAAACATGGCTGTGAAGGCCAAGCTCTTGGCATGCAGTATTTAAAACAATTGCTTGAGCACCCAGAATGCCTCAACCAATTGAAACATTCACCTCAACCACAGATTTAGGCAAAGGGGACAAAGACCCTTGAAGTACTCGATGTAAGGCCCTACCCCAGTGGTCCGGCCACTAAAGAGTGAACTCCCAGTACACACCAAGGAGAAGAACTCTTTCAGTGCAGGGGAAAGTGCTAGGGAGCACACAGGGAAGCAGCCCTGATCACCTGCAGCTCCAAACACCTTGCCAGGTACATCCACACAACATGAACCAGGCAGAAAACACTCAAGTGAGGCAAACTAGAATACCGAACAATATCAAGCCAATGGGCCCCACAGGACAAGTTGAAGGATGGCCAGCACTTAGTGTAGAGGCAACAGGACACGTGCAGCCCATTGACAACCAGAGAACCCTACAGTGACAACTGGTGGTGTCTAAATCAGTGACACAATTGGCTAGGAAGGCTGGGAAAGACCTGGAGCTTCAGCTCCCCTTCTTTACTGGTGGAGGGCGAGAGTTAACAAGCTCATGCTAGTTTCCACAGTTTTGTTTACATTGTTTGAGAAATTCATTTGACAGTTTTGAGGCTTCAGTTCTTTTGAACCCAGCAGTAGTTTGTACTAGTGTGCTGACATTGTGGATGCTTTCCCAGTGGGGTGGTGGAGTGTCACCTACTCTCTGTGGCTGTGTGTGGGTGGCCAGGTTCTGACTCTGGTCCCCGGTAGGTCAGAGCTCCGTGGCTGATGTGACCTAGTAGTTGGGAGCCAACTCAGTGAGTGTGCTTCAGGAAGCCACAAAGGGCTACATCAGAAATTGAATTCAAATACTGTACAGATAATAAGTTATACCTACAGCAATATTATAAATGTTATTATTCTTAAAGAATAAAAGAAATTATTGAGAAAGAGAATAAGTCCCAATAACATGGCTGAAAATATATA
>WNGS01039756.1:0-10514 GCA_020271785.1 Procambarus virginalis | reverse complement strand
TTTTGTTGAAAATTTTACAATGCAGAAGCCAATAATTAGGAGATTTGTTTAACAGTTTTAAGTATTTTACATAATTCGAATATTTTTCGCCTCATCGGCTCTTATTCTTAGCAGTGTAAGAATTAAGGGAGCATATTGACATGAATTTGTTTTTCTAGGAGGATCAAGATGTCATGAGCTTGGCATAAAGAATGTTTCTTAAGTGCCAGTAACATAAGATGAGGGAGCACTTAGGGGTCTTACCTAAATTACTTATTCCATATTCAGTCCTTTTCATTGTTGCTTCTTATACAGTGTTCACATTTGTGCATTTTCTCATGCTCACTACTTGTGTTCAACTTCTCACCCTTCCACCATCTCATCTCTCAAGTTTACTAGAACAGACTTTCATTTATGGCAAGATAAATATGAATACAGCCGTACCTGTCCATAACAACTCTGACCGAATCTTCTTCAAAAGAGCTATTACTCCTAAGCTCAGAGCATCTCTGTCTCTGATGACACAACAATGTTATCAGCAACCTGTAATGAAACAAATAAAACATAATGAATCACTGTACAATATTAGCAAAGTTCACCTATTCTTGACTCGTATCTGCACAGTGTAACCAGCACAACATACATTCAATTATATTTATATATGATCACAGGATTAGATACTGTGGTAGAAGGCTTGGCATGAACATTTTCCTCAGTGAAAGGCATTTGCTGTTAATGCGTTCCACAATATCATCTTTTCTACAAATTAATGGAGTTTAGATATAAATAGAAACATTGCCTGTGGTGCATCCAGGCCTCTAACCCCAAAACTTGGAGCATGAACCACTTTGATTCATGCCAACTACCAATGCCATTTAAAATTAAAGATGTACCAATAGCCAAATTTTGTCCAATACTGATGCAGACTTATTAGCTGATAATGATACTAATACCCCTATACTATAGAAAGACTGATGCAAGGGGCACCCAATATATGAATGGAAAACATTCTGAAAAGGAATTTGTAAGTGGGCTGTCATAAGGTAAACTGCCCATATCAACAGCATGCTAAGGTTATGATTGTTAAGTGGACAAAATTTCTTGTCAATACGATAAGGAGCTCTTCTGGTATCAAAATGAATTAAAGTCCTCGTGGCGCAGTGGTAAAACACTCAGCGGCACTTCGCGAATGCTTTGGCCTGGGAGAATTGACCGGGTGCCAATCCTTAACTGTAGCCTCTGTTCACCCAGCAGTGAATGGGTACCTCATTGGTAAATATTTGGTGTATTGTATTCTGGGAAGAATTAGGATCAGGACCTTCCAGAAACCTATGAATGCTAATGGCTTTACAAAAATGTAACAACTCTTGTATATATATATGTAATATATAGAAAAACTCGACAAATTCTGGCAAAAACTACTACCACTGGGCTTTAACATCCAACTTAATATAAAGCTTTATTGTGGTCATACAGAAGTCCTTTACCTTACAAGCAATAAAACATGAGGTATCTAAACAAAAGATATCTAATACTGTACCTGCAAGCCAACAGATGCTAGTTTGTAGGGTTAGGATGAGTGGAAGACCTTGTGAAGGCATGAGAAACTGGCCTGGCACCGTCTCAATTACAGGAATGTTTTTACCAAAACAAGCCAGGACAAACAATCTCCACTAGATTCTCTGTGAAAATAATGATTTAAATAAAGTGATCATTTATAAACTGAAAACCTTAAGCACACTGCAGTATACTGATAAAACTGCACCTCCTGAAAATATGAAACACTACCAGCCAATGAGTCTGAAGACACATTGTTATTTATCAACTGCACACCAAGTAATACTTCAAACTTCAGTATCTCCCAAGGATACCTGATCTTGTCAGCCATTATGACTTCCGTAGGCTGTTACCTGAAGCAGCTTACGATGGGATGTTGACCAAAACCAACTGTAACCAATTTCTTCTTATACAAATGCCACAATTTAACTTTTATTTGCAGAAGAGGGTCTCGGTTTGGATATCGAAATATTCGGCATTCATTGTGTGTTCTTTCTGGACCCAAAGAGAGTGGGTTCTCCCCATACATTGTCCCATACTCTTAATATTTGTAATCAAATACACGCAATTCTGGTTTCTTTGGGTCACAAGTTATATGATATCCATTATTTTTACTAAGCTTTCTCAATTTGTACATTTTCCTCTTCCACTTAAATACCACCTTATCCTACACTATACCCCACATTCTTCACACATTATTAATTAAACATAACTTTTGTCCTCAATATTCAGACAAACACATTTAAATATTCTTACTGTATTTTAACAAAGTAAGCCTATGCTCCTCTTTTTGCCACAACAAATATAATAACAAATAAGTTCAGTTACCAAATCTTACCTCTTAATGGATCCTGGCACCAAAGCCCTCTCACATTAGAATGTTTTTTCCCATCAGAAATTTCCAAGTGCAACAGCAGGCACCAGTGACGAAAATAGTCCAAGTGTGTCTGGCATGGAACAGTATCATTAAAGGGATAAATGCAACATGTCCAAGTATAATAGTCTGAAATTTCAGAAACTTTGTCACATAAAATACATTCACAGTCTAAATAAATCTCTAACTACCTAGCTATATAACAAAGCATTTTCAGATTTAAGGGGGCATATGCTGGTAAAGTAAAATTTGTTCATTTGTTTGTAATTTTTTATGAAATGGTTATAGAAGGGCTGCAACTGGTCCAAGTTTCAGCATCACAACCTAAATAGAAAGGGAAAAAAAAACACACGTTATGCAACGAATTTTCTCAACATTTTCAAAATCCTACAGGGAACACATGTGTTAACTAAAATCATTTCTATAACACTTAGATATCACACTAGCATGTAATAAAAGGATTGTTTGGGGCAGTTTATCAAAAAAGTGTTTAGTGCAATAATACATTATTCAAAGTTCCCTTCCAAAATATGCAATATATGATGTTTTAAATATTTATAAAATCAATAAATGACTTTGGACTAATGTGCTCCAAACATACTGTAGAAGTACAAACTCTACATATAAGGTGCAATTTCATCAGAAAATTGATTAAAAATGAAAGCTGTGATGGACCTTGAAGTTGTAAATTACTTACCTGAGTAAAATAAGATCAAAGTTTGGCCACCTGTAGCCAAGCTTGACGTCGACCAATTTCGTTCATAATTGGCACCCTTGCAGATAGGCATCCGTTCAGCAAGGTGTGTAAGTTTCATGTAAATTCCCTGATAACAAACGGGGGAAAAAAAAAAAAAAAAAAAAAAAAAAAAAAAAAAAATTATATATATATATATATAGATAATATATATATATATGCCTGCCCATATATATTTACAATTATTTATTAAAAACATCCAATTATAACACTAAAACATACTAACCTATTTAATTGACCGATTTTTGGGTGCTCAAGTGGCACTGCAATGGGCACTAATAGGACACTCCCATAGCTGGGATCACCTTCCTCAGGAGCTTTCTTGGCTTGGTGGTGAGTGTCGTTGGTTTTCTGCATCACCTCCTTTCTACTGAAGTATCAGTTATATCATTCTCATTAGTCAAGGAGGGTGAGTGAGGAGGGTCGAGGAAGGTGAGTGAGGAGGCGGGTGCGTCACGCCTCACAGCGATCCCGCCTCCACTAGATATTACTCGTCTTTGCGCTAAAGCAGCTTTCTTTTCTGAAATGACGGTGAGCGAGTGCCAAATTTGCTGCTCTAATCTTGTGACTCTTCCTACTACACGTCATTGTGCAGGAGACCCAGAAATGCAACATCAGCGAGACTAGAGAGCGCGTCGACATACATCCTCACTCATCAGGAGACACAGGCCACTGCTGGTGTCTACCAGAGTCACCGCCCACTACGAGGAGATAGTTGCCAACGAGTGTATATATTTTATATATAACATACAGAGTTATTTCCGACGTTATTACGAAAAATTTGACATTTAGAACATACGACGCAATACCTTCCGCGCGCCACAGTCGCGGGCGCCGGATTCTGACCATACGCATGGAAAAGCACCATAAATACATTAATTTTATATCATAATATTATTGGGATTGCGCCACAGTGTTGCCAGAACTACGTAGTATTTTTATAAATTTTTCAAAATTTACGATTTTTTTCCGGAATTTTTCGTTACTATGGCCCCTTAATGATGTGTGTCTAAAGCAAAATCTTATTTATATTATTTGGCTACATTGCACCTTGTTCACACCCGTGTCACACACTACAGAAGTAATGTCTTTGCAAATAGTAACAAGGCTTCTCATTTTGTTCTGCTAGAATAACAGCAACCTTGCATCCCCTGTGATTAAGGGGTATGGTGGGAAATATATTGGGTTGGAGTCCAAACCTCTTGAATTTTCACCCTACCAAAAGGAATAAACTTTTCTGGCAATCAATTATTCCCGCAAGGGGAGACAGCAAAGGGTATGAGAACACTAACAATGGATGTGTGAAAGAATACTTGCCAGTGAAGAATTACAAACAGTAATACTTGTAAAGTGTGATGGAAGGAAACAATAAAACAATCATGAACATGAATGTTTACCAAGTGTAGATGAAGTACAGATCAAGCACAAATTATTAAATCTTCTGATAGAAAACTAGTATAGAGGATTTGCTGAATCATACTAACAGCATTAAAAAGTGGTACTTTGCTAAATGACTTGAAAGGAGCAAAGATTGTACCATTGTATAATTTTAAGGGAGAGTGTAACAACAGTAAGAAAAAATAGTCAAGAAACTGTCCAATTTAATAGTACAACACCAATTACTAATTTTACATATAATTATTTGAAATTCACGTTAATGAGGTAATCCCTTCAGTAATAACAAGAATTTGATACTCAAACATCAATAACTAGCACAACAGAACACTAGTAATGCAATGCATCTTATAGGAGCAAATCTGGGAAAAGAATATAATTATATATAACATTTTGAAAACTCACTTTAGCAAATGATCTGTGGTATTAGGAACAAGTGTGGCCATGGCATGTGGAGGCTCTGGAACTGGATTTCTGTCGATCTTTTGATATATTGAGCAAGTCACCAGGTGGGCACACTTTGTACAAGCTCTTTCAAAATCTATTGGCTCAGGAGAGGTGGCAACATTTGCGGCTGAAACAGAAAATTAAGCTTGTACAGAAGTAATCATCTATAGATAAAACGTTGTAAGAGAGGCTACAACCTGGAACATAAGGAAACGGACTAGAAAAGGTAACCTGAAAATTGGTAGGCACTTCAAACCTACAACCTGAGAACTGTCAGGCAAAAATAAGAGCACCAAGGTACAATGCGAAAATGTGAGAAGTCATTTCATGCATGCATTCACTAGTACACACTGCAGAGGGGGAGTGCAGGCACATGTACTAAGTGGTACCCTAACCTGGGAAACAAGATTAACACACTGCCCAATGGATGGTGATACCTCAGCTAAGCCAAAGGAAGAGACAAAACATGGTAGTTGAATCTCGGCAGGAACTTCCCATATACATCCTGGCAGATTGTGGGAATGTCTTTCAGATATTTTACACCTAGAGTGAGAATCTAAAGGAGAGAGAGGATCAACTCAACCCCTTTGATTTTACAGAATAGGGTTTTCAAAGGGTTCAGTTAAACTATGATCCATTGAGGCTGGTTGATACCTGGTTGATGGGGTTCTGGGAGTTCTTCTATTCCCCAAGCCCGCCCGAGGCCAGGCTTGACTGGATCCAATGGATACTAGG
The DNA here is from genome assembly GCA_020271785.1 of Procambarus virginalis. Taxonomy (NCBI): domain Eukaryota; kingdom Metazoa; phylum Arthropoda; class Malacostraca; order Decapoda; family Cambaridae; genus Procambarus; species Procambarus virginalis. The sequence continues at coordinate 4,773 of WNGS01039756.1, read as the reverse complement.
CTCCAATGGATACTATGATTATTTATTTGATCATAGGCAAACAAGGGCTAATCACCCAAAACTTTAACAACCTCAAAATTTATCACAAGTCGAGCCGGCCTCAGGCTGGGCTCGGGGAGTAGAAGAACTCCCAGAACCCCTCTCCAGGTAAGCTCTAGGTAAGGCTAATAATGCCCTCCATTCTTAATGCACAATGACTATTGATAATGGGCAGATAACCCAACTAACCCCATGCAGCTTTTTTTAACTGCCAAGATTTATATAAGTAACATAAATGTATATAACAGGAAAAATGTTAACTTGTATTTAGATTGAAGAGCATTAAATTACCAATTTATAAATTATCTCTATAGGTATGATAAATCTCTCAAAAATCCACTTTTGAAGAAATCAACAACTATCGCCATTGAAAATGACAAGGAATGCATTTGTACAAATTTCTGAACTGCTCTGTCTACTTTAAACTTTGGAAGATAATAAAATTAATGATAGCAAAGATTCTTTTGTGTTCAGTAATACAGTTTATTGTCTTATAATTTATTTGTAAGGCTTAACCATGTATATATTATAACTAATACATATTTGTTTTCTAAACTTATTATTATACTATTGTTAAATTGAGACAGTGCCAATAAAATTCTTACTACCACAAAGCGATGTGGTAGTAAGATGTGGTTTTTGGTGATGTACAGTACATTCAGCTACTGCTGTTAATCAAGCGGTCATGTACTTAAATCAAATAAATTAGCACAAAATGACCTGAACACTGAAAAATGCACACACTAGTTCATTACGAAATCCTGACTTTAATGAATGTGCAAATTGTCCATTGACTGAGCAACAGAGGAAGGTTTATCTCCCTCACTTGCTGGGTATTTGTGAATCAATTAGGGCTTCATTACCTGCTTAATGATGTTCTGGGAGTTCTTCTACTCCCAAGCCCGGCCCAAGGCCAGGTTTGACTTGTGACATTGTAGGCTTAGTTGGTTGGCATGTGGCTATCACATCAACAAAAGGTAAACTAAAGGTAGGTAATTGGTGTTTGCCAGATAGACCAGTAACAGCCAATGGTAAGCTCAGGAAGCTACCAAGGAGACAGCCCAGAAAAAATCAAGACATCCAATTGTGAATACAAAATCCAATCATTATCTCTTTTTCATACATTCATGTGAATAGTATTATAGAATAGGAGGCTAATAATATAGTGACATACCAAATTTCCCTCTTGCAATACAGGCTTGGCAGTTATATAATGGATAATATCATTGCGTAGCTGGATGAGCCCTCTTTTCTCGTTATCTCCAGCTGGAACTTCTTCCATTGCACCATCCCTAAAATCAATCATAAAACTTTTTATAAAGTGCTTCACTTTAATTATTTTAATATATGCCATTTAAAGGTTAAAAAATCTAGCAATGTCAATGAACCTACAGTAAAGTTAATTAAGGTTTTATATGCACACATGGTATTATTCCTCTCAACTACACTTTGTATATTGAATTGAATTTAATACTATTTATCCTTTGTACATTTGTTTACATTTATACAAATTAAAAAAAGTAATTCATAAAAGGTTGTGTAGTTATAATTGAGTTATTTATAAATAAGAAAACCAGCATTAAATGTAATGAAACGCCATTTTCTGGTGAGCTCCAGAGGCTCCCTGGAGCTATTGGACAGATATACGTTATATTAATCTGGGGCATCAGTCAATGGAGTGCTGCCTACTGGGGGACCACGAGCCAGAACCTGGCCCCCTCAGAGGCACAGGGAGCAATGGCCTATAGACCCCCCCCCCCCTGTGTTTAGGAGCATTCTATGTCTGCCTCGACCAGGGTTAGGCACCCAGAAAGTTAGCATAACAAACAGATCCCACCTGGAAAGAAATTGCAAGCGAAGACCGAAGAGGGACAGAACTCGCCCAAAACATAAGGAAACAAGGAACGTCATTTACCGCTGCCGCGCTGCTTGTCCACACAGCCCTCCCCTCCCTGGGAGGGGAGGGGGAGCCCCGGACCCCCCACTCTGGCTACTTACACCTTCAGTTCGGAGGCTGAGCTTCAAAGCAAATGAAACTGCAGACCGGAGGGAGGGAAAGTGCTAGGGGGGCCTCCGAGGCTAAACAGAAATGACGTTTCATTACTGTCAACACTGGTTTTCTGTGGGAGACCCTTTGGCTTCCTGGAGCTACATACCCCAAAATAAGTAAAAAGAGGGACTTACCTGGCAGGCAACCACAATGTGCACATTAACTTGAAGGCAAGACACTGGCTGCACCTGCGACCCAAAGCCACACATGAATGATAGGACCAGTTACATAACCAAATACGGGGTACCAGGACCCTGTTCGACCTCCAAACCCCCCCCCCCCCCCCCGTGTCTAAATGCCAGCCCAAGACATGTTGCAAAGCAGCAAACTTACAAACATTTTGGGCACAAGGGTAGACCTCAGGCTGGGCCAGACTTAATAACACAGTGGACGACCTGAAACCCAAGCCCTGGAATAGGGAACAAGGAAATCGGGACTACCGAAAGCGCGTCCACAGCCCAGAGGCGGAGGTGCAAGGTAACGGCGGAGAGCCACAACCAGACACAACACATGATGCACCCCAAACCATCAACCAAGCTTCAATGACCCTGGAAGCCCGCCGCTCGTTCTTCACCAGAAAAGGAGGAGACTCCTGCAACCGAACAAACCGACCACCAGACTGAAGAGCAGAAACTCTACGCCGGAGGAGAGCATGAATCTTAGCACCACGACCCCCACAGGCCAATGCCAACAGAAATAGAGCCTTGGAAAACAATCTTGAACCGAAGGAGCCCCACAACCAAGAAGAGAGAAAAGAGAGCCCCTGTTCAAGGACCAGGATGGCTCAGGCGGAACATGAGCAGGCCGAAGGTGAAATAAAGCACGAGAAAACTTTCGGAACGGGGCCAAAGTGACATCTACCCCGAATGCAAGCTGGAGCGATTCCGCCAGCCCCGCACAATGGTGGAGGCTCCAAGCCACACAGTCGCAGGCGGAAAACGTACCACGGAAAGGAAAAGCGTCAACAGGTGGCCAGAAAACTGTCACACAAATATAAAATATAAACATCTATATACGTACACATACCACAAAGAAACGGCATCAGGGGGACAAACACCACATGAATGAGGTGAAATATGCCAACCAAATTGCGAGTGCACACTCCAAGCCACATGTAAACAAACGAGTCACAGCACTGCCCTGGCAGCAGGGCCGAGAAGTGCATGCAGAAAAGAAAATGGTCACCAAAACCAGCCACGGCGACACCTGAAGCAATGGTGCGGAAATCACAGCTGCAAATGTGAGAAACCAACGCAGATGGGAGGAGGGGGCAAAAAAACTAAATCCAGAAGGCACAAAAGCCCAAGCTCTGCAGGCAGGCCCCGATGGGGGTCCCTAGGGCAGAGCCGTCCTTGAAGACCACGCCCATACCCTTGAAGAAAAGGCAGTCCAAGGGAAAGGGTGCACAGAAAAGGAGCTTGAAAGTCCTGCTTGAAGGACCCAGAAGCCTCGGCAGGAGGAACAGGCTCGAATGCTTCCGTCCCCGCACCGAATGGGGCAACCCCCGGAGTCACCGAGTCTCATCCCCAGCTAAGTCCTGCTCTGATCCCGAACCCTCAGACGTTTGGGAGTGACAACAGGGAGGAATGAGAATGGTGAACCCACCAACATGGGGAGACGAAGGGGCGCGGACTGAACCAAAATCGAAGCAACCAATGCTCCCAGTCCGGGTCCCTAAAACCAAAAATGGGGCAAACCCGGGGCATTCAAGTGGGCAACCAACCTAGCGCACTGCAGCAACCTAAACCTAGCATACAACATACATGTTGCTTGACCCCTTACCTCAGCTACAGCAGAATGGTTAAATGGAGTACGAACGGCGAACAAGTGTTGCGAGACTCCAGATCGAAGGTGTTGGCGACCCAACAAGCAGCATGACAGAGACAGAACAGGTGATCGTCACCCTGAGACAGGGGCAATGAACAACCCTCAAACTCTCACAAGGTGAGAAGGGCTCAGAGGACACTTCCACTGGTCAATTAACCCTGACGGGGTTTATTGACGGGGTTTTCAGGACCCGCAGGGGAATGTGTCCCTACGGGAAGGCCAGGCACTAGTGCTCCCAAAGCTGGTTGTAACCCTGTATGGTATCTGGGCAAACTGGTCCCTGTGAGGTGAGCAACCTCGGAGGCCCAGAGGAGGACTGTCCTACTGAACCTAGGTATCACCTAATAGGAACCCCTGGCAGCCTCCCAAAGGGCAAAAATAAAAAGTAGGAAAGATATTCTCGAGGAAGCACCACAACCCAGGGGACCAGAAAGAGGCATGGCTGCAGAGATTATGCAAGCTGGGCAACACCGTGCACCCCAACCAGCAACAACCACTCCCTACCCAGGGCCAAACAAAAGTACCAAGACCTAACATGACCCCAAGGGCAAGGCAGAAAGCCCAGCATCTGCTACCTCTATGGGAATGGGGACCGAAGGACCTAGAGAAGAGGTCGGCTTGGTGGGCACACACCTGGGGAGGAGGGGGTGTCTTAGAAAGACTTTTCAACACAAAGGAGGCATATTAGCTGACCTCTCATGATGTTCAAGAGAGAACTTGATAAACACCTCCAAATACTATCTAATCATTTGGGTGCAATTCATACATCAGATTGTGAACAGCAGTGTCCTAACAGCCTGGTCGACCAGACCCCCAACAGAAGGCCTGGTCAGAGATATGCCACAGGGACATTAATT
>WNGS01039745.1:0-10710 GCA_020271785.1 Procambarus virginalis | reverse complement strand
GGGGGGAAAAAAAAAAAAAAAAAAAAAAAAAAAAAAAAAAAAAAAAAAAAAAAAAAAGTAGTTGTGTAGTTAGTAAACAGTTGATTGACAGTTGAGAGGCGCGGGCGAAAGAGCAAAGCTCAATCCCCGTAAAATACAACTAAGTGAATACAACTAAGTGAATACACACACACACAGCTACGAGGGATGGGGTATGAGGAGCGCCTGAGGGAACTGTGCCTTACGACTCTAGAAAGAAGAAGGGAGAGAGGGGACATGATAGGAACGTATAAAATACTCAGAGGGATTGACAGAGTGGACATAGACGAAATGTTCACACGGAATAGTAACAGAACGAGGGGACATGGATGGAAGTTGGAAAACTCAGATGAGTCGCAGAGATTGTTAGGAAGTTTCTTTTAGCGTGAGAGTAGTGGGAAAATGGAATGCACTCAAGGAACAGGTTGTGGAAGCAAATACTATTCATAATTTTAAAACCAGGTATGATAGGAAATGGGACAGGAGTCATTGCTGTAAACAACTGATGGTCGAAAGGCGGGATCCAAGAGTCAATGCTCGATCCTGCAGACACATATAGGTGAGTACATATAGATGAGTACACACACACACACACACACACACACACACACACACACACGCACACACACACACGCACACACCACACACACACACACACACACAACAACACGCACACGCACACGCACACGCACACGCACACGCACATATCATACTCCACCTTACGTGTGGCCGTCAAGAGGCCTGGTCAACAACCGGGCCGCAGGGACGCTAAGCCCCGAAAACACCTCAAGGTAGGTCATCAAAGCACTTACCTAAGCATGGGGCCAAATACTCCTTAATACATTACCTGGTCCCCCACTTCCCTATTTATAAGTGATTACACTTATAAATGAGTCATTATCAGTCACTACACTTAACTCATCGCTAATTACACTAACTTTTGACTCACTCCGGAGTGACGTGCTTCACCCACGTACTGCAACACAAAACTTGTCAACACATCCAAAACGGCTAAAATAACTATCCTAGGTCTAAGTACAAAATTACCTTTATTTAGTAAATACAGCTTTTGTTTACATTATGCGTGAAACTGACACAGGGGCAGCTTGGGCAAGCATAGCCCGTGTTGCAAGCAGCACGGGCTATGGCGAGACCGTCGTACTCACCTGGCACTGGAGATGTGCATATATATTCATTTTTCAACAGTAACTTTTATACCAGTTACAAAACCCCGCCCAGTGAGAGCTGATCCATGCGTGTGCTTCACACACGCACGCCACTTACTCACAAACTCAAAGAGATTCCAATGTTATTAACAACCAATGCCTAAGGAACTATAATGTCAACTTTACCTTCCAACGCCAGCCATGCCTCACCACGCCCGTAATTACCTGCAAGAAAAGAATGTTTGTTATTTGCGAGTCACAACGAAACAAATAATACAACACACACTTGTAAAACAGAATTTTTGAACGAAGGATTGGCAAGGGAATAAATACCTCACCAAGATAACACTATGTACCTTAAATCCCAACGGTTACATAACCAAAATGCCCCACCAAATATAGCAGGTGATATTCACCAACCAGCCTGTATATCATTATACTGTATATCCGAGATAATAAAATGTCACAACATTTTGCCATAATACGCTAGCAAATTTTAACAATCATTTAACGAAATTTCTGACTGAAGATATTTTGCCGAAACATTTTATAATAACCAGTAATAACCTGGCTATTACTAGTCACTGACAACGACGTAGAGAAGAGATTTTTCCGTCACGTAAGACTAAAAGTCCACTCACCTATGAGTTTCTCTACATAGTCTAACCCAAATTATTAAGTAAAAACGACTACTTGTATGATGTTTAACATTTAAATGGCAAGAAGAGAAGCATGTCGAGCCAAGCCCACGACAGTCAGAGGTCAGCCACGCCCAAATCACACTGTCAAGACCTAAACAAAACACGTACTTCCACAAAAACTTGCTTTGCTCTTAAATTAACGTGAGGCACAGAAAAAAACGCGTGGAGATTCCAGGTCAGCGCCGCCCCCAGCAGGAAGTCCCGCCCCTCCCATAACCCCTTCTCCCTCCGGCAGCCACTGTTGAGCTGCCAGTCTGGTCAAGACCTGAAAATGCAGGCAATGAGTTACAATAACGTGGCTGAAGTATGTTGACCAGACCACACACTAGAAAGTGAAAGGACGACGATGTTCCGGTCCGTCCTGGACCATTCTCAATCGATTGTCTACTTGAGAATAATCCAGGACGGACCTAAACGTCGTCGTCCCTTCACTTTCTAGTGTGTGGTCTGGTCAAGACCTGAAAATGATTCAAGACGTCAAATGACCCTTCAGGGCCTGGCTTGTCACCATTGAGGCAACAGTGGGCGGAACACCTTGCTCCAGAAGGTTTCCTGCAGGGGAAAGTTGGCAAGAATTAAATATAATTCACAGTGTTGATGAAACAAGACGCGATATTAACCAAATAATCCTCGCCAAACGATATAAAGCTATAGATATTAATCAGGAAAATTTGCGAGAGACGATACACACATTAACTGAGAAATTAAACCCAGGGTATATATTCTTCGATATTCGTTTTCAACTTTCAATCGAGAATTCCAGGTTCGAATCCCGAGCGGACAGAAATGGCTGGGCACATTTCCTATCAACTGATGCGCCTGTTCACCTAGGAGTAAATAAATACCCAATCTCCCAATCTCGGGAGATACCAATCTTCCTTCTTTACCAAGCCACAGGGGAGCTCTTAAATGCTCTCCCGCTAAATCCTTGGATGCTGTAACACCGACCGGCCTCTCCCTCTGGGCGGGAGTACTGGGGCCTCGCCCCTGGCGGTCCGCCACACCACACACTATTAATGGGGCCAGTAATAAAAACACAGCGCTGTTTTACCGCCGCGTTATAAAAGGTAAATTGCACCCAACGGCAACATCAATTTGAGATCATGTGGTGAAGCAGCCGGTGATACAACCCTTTACGGGTGAACCAGCGGGCCAATTGATGCTCCCGCGACCCTACGCCCGTCTGGTCTACTCACAGCTTAGCCATATAAAAACACAAATATCTCTATTTAACAAATAAAAATACTCGCTTATTGCCATACAGATACATATAAACACACACACTCAGCAAACAGTAGACGTGATCTACACGGCTTTCCACAGTGATATTATAACCTCAAGAAATTACTTTTGTCCAGTGTATTAAACATCATTAACGTCAGAGTACAGCATGTTATACAGGTCCCCCAGCACTGGTCCTTGGGGCGAGGATCCCTGCAGCACCACCTCCAGGTCCCCAGCACTGGTCCTTGGGGCGGGGATCCCTGCAGCACCACCTCCAGGTCCTCACTACCACTCCAAGTTAGGGCACCGCATCCTGCCAGGTCAATCCCACCCCCCACAACTGTTAACACATGATCATTGAACTACGGCTCATCATAGCCCGTGCTACTTGGAACTTTTTGTTCCAAGTAGCGAATCTTAAACAACAACATGATCACTTTCCTCAATAAACTAAAGTGGATATGACCCACCACGAGCCTCTGGCCACCACTTACAGAAGACACGTAACAAACTACATCATATGTGCCAGTGTGTCTGTGCTTCCCTAGACTGTGTTAGAGTGTGAAATCCTGTTCTGTTCCCGCCACCGAAACCTGGAAACCAGGTGGTTCCATAACCACCAGGTTTTCTCAATCACCTGAAATCTGATAATCGAGATATCGGTTATCTGATGACTCTTGTTTGCGCGCGCATTTGCGCAAAAAAATATTTACAGGCGCTAGGTACGGTTCAAACCTTACTTTAGGGGGCTGACAGCTGAGTGGACAGCGCTTCGGATTCCTAGACCTGAGGTTCCAGGTTCGATCCCCGGCGGAGGCGAAAACAAATGGGCAGCGTTTTTTTTCACCCTGATGCCCTGTTACCTAGCAGTAAATAGTTACCTAGGAGTTAGACAGCAGCTACGGGCTGCTTCCTGGGGGGGTGGGGTGTAACAAAAAGGAGACCTGGTCGAGGACCGGGCCGCGGGGACGCTAAGCCCCGAAATCATCAAGATAACCTCAAGATGGCCCTGAGAACCACCTTCGGACACAACCTTGCCCTGACAATCGACCCCAACACGACTCATCTGGGAGAAGTGAGCAACCAATCTACTGTTGTTTATAAACAATCTTTATCATAATGCTTCGTAACAACCTCCCTTCACCGCCTCCCTCGGACCACTGATAACGTCTCCCTTATCGTGGTCTAATCTCTCACTTTTATATTAGTCTTCATGTATCTATATAATCGACGAGACAAAACACACGACATGCAACACACACATGTAACTAGGTGAGTAACTAGGTGAGTAACTAGGTGAGTAACTAGGTGAGTACACAAGGCTTCGTAAACACCCTCCCCCCTCCTCGGAGGGACATAATGTGGCTTGTTATTAACTAACATAACCACCTTCCACCGGCAGTTAATAGTTACTGCACTAGCAAGGTGAACTACCCTAATCCCCTTAGCCCCGTGTTGAAGGGGAGAACCTACATATAATGTATAGCAACTTTCTGCCGCATAATGCCCGGGTTAATTGGTAGTGTTAGGGACGCAGGGAAGTGAAGGGGCAGAAATGGGGAGAGGGTAAGGATGGGAGAGGGGGATGTAGGGGAGGAAGAATAGGGATGTAAGGGAGGCTCCAGAAGACGTAATGGGCGACAATACCTTCCGCTGGGGACATTCCCTGACAGGAAGAGAATGTGCCTTTTCTCCTTCCCTCCTACATCCCCCACTCCCTGACTCACCCTCCCCGCCCCTCATCAACCCTCCCTCCTTCCCCTTTAATTCCCTTCCCTTCCCTCACAACACCTGTCTCTCCACAACTCTCACTTCCCTCATTGCTCTTTCACAATTGTCATCTATCTAAAATTCTTTCCCTTCACAGTATACAATGTCCAAGCTAATGGTGATTTACACTCCTTAATATATAAGGAGTTCAACAGACTAAAGGGCTGTTGACCAAACCACACGCTAGAAATTGAACAGACGACGACGTTTCAATCGCCTTGATAATGGTCCAGGACGGACCGAAACGTCGTCGTCTCTTCAATTTCTAGTCCATTGTTTGGTCAACATTTTTCAGCCAAGTTATTGTGATTCTTCATCTACAATAAAGGGATTGTGTGCATGGCCTGCAGTGTTGCAGAGATGATTATCACAAGCGTCTACTGCCTTTGTTTGCCTGCCACTCAGCTAAACCTGGATTCATTTTCTCTCGGGGTTTCACTCGTTTCATGAACGACGTCATTAATGTTGTCTCAGGTGAGCATGTTTGAGCAGGTGGTCGGCCACGTGGCTTTTTGTTTGGCGGGATTGTTAAGGGTGGCGAGGGGCGGGGCGGGGGAGGGGGGATGAGCAATGATGAGTTAAGTGGAGGAGAAAGAGATGATAACAAGTGGAGGTAGAGCATGAAGATGCACAACGCGCTTGCAACTGCCAAAATCTGTTTTACTAAAGAATAACAAATTATATCAAGGTCCACCAGCAGTGATTATAATAAATTGTATAAGCAATCCCCGTGGCTCAATGGCAAAACAATCGCCCGGCGTTTTGCGAGTCCTCTGGACTAGGTTCGTATCCTGGCCGGGGAGGATTGACTTAGCACCAATCCTTAACTGTAGCCTCGGTTTACCCAGCAGTGAATGGGTACCTGGTTGTTAAACGATTTGGCGGGTCCTATTCTAGGGAAAAATAGGATTAAGCACCAACAGTCTGGTTAATCAAGCTGCCAATTAGATGTGGTCGGAGACCGTGCCTCCTGGGGGCCATACTCGCTAAACATCAAGACACAAGGTGTAAATACCTGAACGGTGTCAATTACACCGATTCTGCCACACCAAATATTTATACATTTTGAGCTGCAGCCGGTTATAGAAACAAGGTCATGAGGTAAAGAAGACCGCGGGTTAAGGTAACCCAAAATAAGAGCTTAAAGTTACTTTAACAACCGAGTGTAAATACGCCAAGTTGACGTGATGTTTTGGCCGGAGCAGGGATCAACATGGCGAGGAGCCAGCCACAACCACCCCAACACTGAGTGCAACACTCAGACTCCTCCCTATACCCACACCTACCTTCACTTACCTCTTGCTGGTCATGGCCGGGTTCCTACCTTTACCTAACCACATACCTGCAGCTCACGCTAAATATACTCCAGTCCACCCCTACCCATGGCCAGATGTGCGTGATTTAATAGCAGCATGACCCACACACGACGACAGAGCTAAAGGGTCAGTGGTACAGTATGAGGTTAGGGGCAGCCAGGGAATATTAGCCAGCGAGGAGGAAACTTAGCCAAGTTACAGCCCCGCTCCTCTGCCAGGAGAGTCCTCTACGGGGTCACCATAGCCCGTGCTACTTGCAACTTTTTGTTCCGAGTAGCCGAGTCTAAAACAACAACAACAAACTTAGCCTTGGCGGGGAGGAAGCATCAGCAGCTCCGAGGGAGATGAACCCGTGTGCACAGATGCTGGCGGCAGTACTAGCCTGGCTTGGTCCAGAGTCCTGCGGCTATTTCTGTCACTGACGCAGTCTAACGCCACTGCATTTACCCACTCACCCTCGGGGCATAATACAGCAGGTCTGTGCACTCACTTGCCTGTGCGTGCGCACCCCTGACATCCACACGTCACAAAGTTGTGCACGTTGTACTGAACGGGGTGAGAATAGCTTGAGCTACCTCACCCCTTTGTGTGTATTTATACCTCAATAAACTTGTTTCAATTTCAGTGGCTACCTGGCAACATCCACGTGGATACACAGATTGAAACACAATAATTGGCCGTCACAGTAAAGAGATAGATGTGCGTTGCTGTCACGTTGGCCTTGTAATGCATCCATCAAGCTGACATGTCACCCATCTATAATTGACATTTCCATTGCCAGGGCACTGCCACCGAGTACTGGGAGCAAGCACACTGTGATGGTTGGGATTGAATTCTACATTTATAGTGAAGACGCTATGAATTTCCATAAGGGCCGTGTCATGCAGGTATGGTCAGTCTCCTGACTTGATGTTGACCAAACCACACACTAGAAAGTGAAGAGATGACGAGACGTTTCGGTCCGTCCTGGACCACTCTCAAGTCGACTGTGTGACACAATCGACTTGAGAATGGTCCAGGACGGGTCGAAACGTCTCGTCGTCTCTTCACTTTCTAGTGTGTGGTTTGGACAACATTTTTCAGCCACGTTATTGTGACTCCTCGTCTGTATCCTGACTTACCCAGCAAGAGGTCATCATAAAAGATGATAGCAGCGGTAGACGTCGGTGACTACCGTGGACAACGACATAGAAAGGAAAGGACGCTGGTGAGACGACTCGACCACCCCACACATAACTATCCTCCATAACGTCAGTTGCATACTCTTATCCCGTGTCATTGCCGCCCTCTCCCTCTGCCCCTCGCCGCTAAGCCTGTTTACTGCTCCAGTGGTCGCCGCCCTCTCCCGCAACTGTCCACTTCAGCCACAAATAACAAGCCTCGGGTCTCGAGACACAAGACAAACAGATGCGAGCGCCAGTGATGGTGCAGCTTCCCAAGCAGATCTGTTAAGAGGGCGATATCAAAACTGGCTCCACTCATACAACACGTTGCAAGTCCGTACATCTCCTTGTATTTTAATATGCAGTTTGATACGAGGATTCAACATTCTAACACCTACATGATTGTAAGGGACAACAATAACGGTCTACAGCTCACATCTACAACCTCGCTGCCTCCCTCCTCTCCATCCTTTAAACACACATTTACAGACTGTATGAGCAGCGTTCTGGACGTGGTCTTGTAGATGTACGTGCGTACATATGCGTGCGGCTATTGCTTTACTATCGTCCCAACACAGCCAGAGGTGATACTCCACTAATGTGCACATTATAAGTGTGTGTGAGAGATGATTGATTGATGAAGAATAAGCCACCCAAGTGGTGGCATGGGCGTGAATAGCCCGTAAGTGGTAGTTTTTTTTTAGTAAATGTATACTGTGTATAGTTGTATTTACCTAGTTGTGCTTGCGGGGGTTGAGCTCTGCTCTTTCGATCCGCCTCTCAACTGTCACTAACTACTAATTTTTTTCTACATACACACACGAAGCAGCCCGTAGCAGCTGCCTAGGTACCTATTGCTTATCGATGCCCCTGTGCTAGGTAACAAGCCATCAGGGTGAAAGAAACTCTGCCCATCTGTTTCCGCCGGCGGCCGGGATCGAACCCGAACCCTGGGATTACGAGTCCAAAGCGCTGTCCATTCAGTCATGGCCCCCTGTAAATAACAAGCCTTAGGCTTGTTATTTGTGTGATGTGTGTGCTGAGGTCACTTTTAATCGTCAGGCAGCTGAAGTGTTGTTGTTGTTATAGATTCAGCTACTCTGAACAAGTTCCAAGTAGCACGGGCTATGGTGAGCCCGTAGTGGACTTACCTGGCACAGGAGTGGTGCCGAGCTGAAGTAGTGTTGTTGTTGTTGTTGTTATAGATTCTGCTACTCGGAACAAGTTCCAAGTAGCACGGGCTATGGTGAGCCCGTAACTTATCTGGCACAGGAGCTGGGCAAGAAGCACGGGCTATGGTTAGCCTCGTGGACAGGAGATGTCTCCCGTGGCTGAAGTGTGTGTGTGTGTACTCATGTACTAGTATACTCACCTCACCTCTGTGTGAGTGAAGGCGAGTACCTAGTTGTACTCACCTAGTTGTGCCTGCGGAGGTTGGTTGAGCTCTGGCTCTTTGGTCCCGCCTATCAACTGTCAATCAACTGGTGTACAGATTCCTGAGCCAACTGGGTTTTATCATATCTACATTTGAAACTGTGTATGGAGTCAGCCTCCACCACATCACCGCCTAATGCATTCCATTTGTTAACTACTCTGACACTGAAAAAGTTCTGTCTAATATCTCTGTAGCTCATCTGGGCAATAATTTTCACCTGTGCCCCCTTGTTCGTGTTCTGCCCGTGCTAAAGAGTTCGTCTTTGTCCACCCTGTCAATTCCCCTGACGTGGGTGTGTTGGGAAGGAGGGGGTGGGGGGGATGGAACCATCTCAAGGTAACCCTCAAGGTATGGTGGAGTAAGATGTCCCATGAGGCGAGAAGACGGGACACAAAGCCTGAGGTTTGTCAAGTTACCCGGACAGTGTTGTGGTGCAGCACGAGCGGCGGGACGGCCTCAAGTGTCTCAACTGTTCTCCGTTCACACTAATGTCATAAACGTAAGTTTCAAAGTGCATGAGAAAAGTAGGCCTATTTCGATAAGATTATTGATAATTATCGCTTGACGACGGCTGGCGTGGGGTGGGTGAGAGGCTCGCTCTCCCCTTGTACGCCTCCCGCACTGTCAACACAGATGCCACCACAACGCCAGCTAACTAAACAAGCTGCCTGGGGTGCCAGACCAACACCATGCCAGGGGTTTTCAATTAGTAGTGTCCCTTTACACCCTAAATTACCCCGACGGCTGCAAGAATAACCTTCCACTATCATCGTGCAGATCAAAGAAGGGGGAGAGCGACATGTGCCTCTTCAACCCATCTGATACTTCCCCTTCTGTATCACGAGTACTATCAATTTAACCCACGACCACCACTACACCCTCCCATATCGCGCCACAATATTGCAGCGTGAATAACGTGTAAACTCAATTCATGCCGCCCTCCCCATAAATCCAGATGATCCACACCACACCCCCCCAACCCTCTTCTTCCCTAGCCCCCCCTCTCCCCCGTTGCCAGTGTCCCCTCGTGGCCGTGGAGGCTGGGGCAGGGACGGCCTACCGCCTCCCCTCTCGCGTGTGGACACCCACACAACACTTAGCGGCCAATAACTGCTCATTGAGGACTGATGTGTTGGCCACAGTGTCACGCATCGTATCTATAATCAATTCATTCAAACATTATTCATCACTATGTGTCAACTGATGTAATAAACGTCAATGGCATGGGAACATCTCTCATTATCAGCGCTCGCGCACACGCGCCAGCCCGTCCTTATAAACAACGGCTAAATGCTCTTTAATCCACCTGCCAACCCCCTGTACAACCCCTCAGGGAACTTGTGTCGATATAAGAGCCCAGTAGGCTCGGGAATCTGTACACCAATGTATACTGTGGTGTACAGCAGTGGTCACGTGCGTGTGTTTGAGAGAAATAGAAATAAGAAATAATATAGATAAATAAATTGCTTAGAAAGGCGGGGTCCAAGAGCTAATAGCTTGATTCTGCAGATACAAATAGTAAATACACACACACACGAGACGCGCTATTTGTTACAATTATTTATAAACCAGTTCATTCACCGAGCACGAGAACTGCTCATTTTAAAGTGTATCTGTTGTCAGGACCAGTGGTGTTTGCCCTCCAGCCGGGACCAACACTGGAGCCGTTATGGCCCTGTGCACACCGCTCGCCTCGGGAGGAACGGCGAACTTTTGAATCGCGCTGCTCTTACATTCCAGCTTCTCAACATTTTTGAGTTTTTCAGATAAGCTGCAAAGTATTTAGAGCAACTATAATTTAACGCGTAAACTAACGTGAAATCGAGGCATTTGGTAAATGGATGTTGCCACTGCTGGCGGCAGCTCAGCCTGCGGCAACAAAGGAGACCTGTTTGAATGATCCCCACACTGGAGAAA
>WNGS01039741.1:0-12457 GCA_020271785.1 Procambarus virginalis | reverse complement strand
TGACAGTGGGCTGATGAAAATGCTTGAGTGACCCCTCCCTAATCTGGCGCCCCTTGGGAGTGGAGATTTTGAGGTAAATACTTCGAAGTCTCTATCTCTTTAAGGGTCCTGACTGGTGTAGTGGGTTAAGGCATACTAGTTATGGCAGCTATTGGAAGATAGTTGTGCTTTCTGGGTTTGAGTCCCACTGGTGGGTGTTGTCTAAAGATTGTTAATCTTCTCTTGTGGTTCATGCAAGTATGTGCTTATAGCATAGACACGAGTTCTCCCACATTGACAGTGGCTTGATGAAAAATGCTTGAGTGACCCCTCACTAATCTGGCGCCCTTGGGAGGTGGAGATATTTGAGGTAAATACTTCGAAGTCTCTATCTCTTTTAAGGGTCTGACTTGGTGTAGTGGGTTAAGCATACTAGTTATGGCAGCTATTGGAAGATAGTTTGTGCTTTCTGGTTCGAGTCCCACTGGTGGGTGTTGTCTAAAGATTGTTAATCTTCTCTTGTGGTTCATGCAAGTATGTGCTTATAGCATAGACACGAGTTCTCCCACATTGACAGTGGCTTGATGAAAAATGCTTGAGTGACCCCTCACTAATCTGCGCCCCTTGGAGGTGGAGATATTTGAGGTAAATACTTCGAAGTCTCTATCTCTTTTAAGGGTCTGACTTGGTGTAGTGGGTTAAGGCATACTAGTTATGGCAGCTATTGGAAGATAGTTGTGCTTTCTGGGTTCGAGTCCCACTGGTGGGTGTTGTCTAAAGATTGTTAATCTTCTCTTGTGGTTCATGCAAGTATGTGCTTATAGCATAGACACGAGTTCTCCCACATTGACAGTGGCTTGATGAAAAATGCTTGAGTGACCCCCACTAATCTGGCGCCCTTGGGAGGTGGAGATATTTGAGGTAAATACTTCGAAGTCTCTATCTCTTTTAAGGGTCTGACTTGGTGTAGTGGGTTAAGGCATACTAGTTATGGCAGCTATTGGAAGATAGTTGTGCTTTCTGGGTTCGAGTCCCACTGGTGGGTGTTGTCTAAAGATTGTTAATCTTCTCTTGTGGTTCATGCAAGTATGTGCTTATAGCATAGACACGAGTTCTCCCACATTGACAGTGGCTTGATGAAAAATGCTTGAGTGACCCCTCACTAATCTGGCGCCCTTGGGAGGTGGAGATATTTGAGGTAAATACTTCGAAGTCTCTATCTCTTTTAAGGGTCTGACTTGGTGTAGTGGTTAAGGCATACTAGTTATGGCAGCTATTGGAAGATAGTTGTGCTTTCTGGTTCGAGTCCCACTGGTGGGTGTTGTCTAAAGATTGTTAATCTTCTCTTGTGGTTCATGCAAGTATGTGCTTATAGCATAGACACGAGTTCTCCCCACATTGACAGTGGCTTGATGAAAAATGCTTGAGTGACCCCTCACTAATCTGGCGCCCTTGGGAGGTGGAGATATTTGAGGTAAATACTTCGAAGTCTCTATCTCTTTCAGGGTCTGACTTGGTGTAGTGGGTTAAGGCATACTAGTTATGGCAGCTATTGGAAGATAGTTGTGCTTTCTGGGTTCGAGTCCCACTGGTGGTGTTGTCTAAAGATTGTTAATCTTCTCTTTGTGTTCATGCAAGTATGTGCATATAATATATATATATATTATATATATATTATATTATATGTGTGTGTGTGTATATTAGTATATTTTGGTAGCAGTCTTTCCTGTAGACATATGTTATTAAATATGACCGAAAAAGTAAGATTAATAATTATAACACGAATTTTCTCAATTTTCCTTATGTTTCTTTTACTGATGAAGGTAAATTAAAAATCAATTCTCCAAAATTCATTCTTTATTTCTAGTCTGACGCGACACTTGAGCGTGTTTCGTAAAACTTATTACATTTCAAAGACTTTTAGTTTATCTACACAACTTATGCTTTTATGAAACAAACATTGGCTACAGCCTGGATGGGCACATGTATAAGCAAGTAGATGGGGTCGCTATGGGTTCTCCCCTAGGCGTCCTGTTTGCAAACTTCTACATGGGTACTATCGAGGAAAAAGTCTTAGTCGACTTGAACTTGAAACCGGCCATATACTGCAGGTATGTTGACGACATTTTTACACAGGTACCTGATGTCAGACATCTGCAGGAGCTGAAAGAGGCGTTTGAGCAGAATTCTGTGTTACGTTTCACTTACGAGATGGAGAAGGATGGGAAGCTGCCCTTTCTAGATGTAACAGTCATGGAAAGGAGCGGAGGTTTCCACACTGCAGTCTACACTAAGGAAACAAACATAGGATTGTGCCTAAATGCCAACAGTGACTGCCCAGATAGGTACAAGAGGAGTGTTGTTAACGCTTATGTCGACCGTGCTCTCAGCCACAGCTCAGAATGGAAGAAAGTCGACGAAGAACTCTGTAGGGTAAGGCAGGTCCTAGTCAACAACGGCTTCTCCAATGGTTTCCTTGAAGACATCATAAGAAGGAAAGTAAAACGCCATGCAACCTCTGAAGAGACAACTAATACAACACCTATACCCCCTATTAGACTATTTTACAGGAACTTCTTCTCCACAGCTCATAAAACGGAGGAAAGGGTCCTGAAAGATATTGTTAATAGAAATGTTATCCCTACAGACAAAAATCAGAAGATACAACTAACGATTTACTATAAAACCAAGAAACTGCCAACCTACTCATGAGAAACTCTCCAGACACAAGCAGAACGCTTTGAAAGAGACAAACGTCGTCTATGCCTTCAAATGTCCTCTTGGGGACTGTAAGCCCCAAAAAACTCAGTATATAGGCAAGACAACACATCTCTTTCCAGGCGTTTAACAATGCATAAGCAACAGGGCTCCATTAAGGAACATATACTCTCTTCCCACAACCAACCATCACCAGAGAAATCTTAACAAACAACACAGAAATCATCGATAGATACAGTGACAACAGGCGGCTTGACATCTGCGAGGCACTACACATCAAGAAGTCAACACCAGCAATCAACAGCCAATTAACGTACAACTATATTCTACCCACTTCAAGACTCCGCTCCAATATAGAAATATCAAGTAATATGGGCAAATAGGCCTTCTGCAGTTCTATTGGGACCCGACTTCTACTTCTACAAATCTATACCCAGTTTTCCATGTTCTGTGTTTCACCCCACTAATGTATTACATCACCTCACCCACCCAAATGCAGGTATAAGAGCCAATGTTTGTTTCATAAAAGCAGTCTGGGCATTTTCCACTCCAGTCTGTTGAGTGCCATTCTGTCAGCCGTCTTGGCTGCACAGCTTTGGAGAGAAATGGGCCTGGGATTATCTGGATCTTTAGGTTTTGGGATCGGTACTATGTCTGCTCTATTCCAAGCTGAAGGTCTAGTTTGAGAAGTCCAGGCTAAATTAATTAACCTTAGGTATGCAGCGTCTCCCTCTGGGCCGAGGTTTCTAATCATTTTATAGGTTATTTTGTCAGCTCCAGGGGATGTATCCTTGGAGTTTTTCTTAGCCCGATTGAGCTCATCCAGTGTGAGGGGGGCATTAGTGTCAGAGACTTCTTCACATGCTGTAAGGATTCTGTGCCACCTTTCTTCCTCTAGTCCTGTCTGTACTGCTAATACATCTGGTGGAAGTTGATTGCTGGCTGCTCTCTCTGCAAACCTGGTTGCCAGTACTTCGGCTTCCTGTAGAGGATCCTTGGGGTGTGGGGCTTTAGGTGTTTTATTCCCTTTGGCCCGGTGGATTTGCTGCCACATCTCTCCAAGAGAGGTGTGTTCATTCAGGTGTGAGCACCATTCCAGCCACTTTTGTTCTTTTATTAGTATGGTCTCTCGATGTACATGTTCCTTGACCTCACAAAGTAAGGACCTGTTGCGGTCACTCGGATGCTTTTGTATAGCTTTCTTGTTCTGTTGAGTCTATGGTTGAGTTCTTTGACACGTTCGCAATAGTACCAATGATCTTTATGGTGTCCGGTGGACTGTTTTTTCAGTGGGATTGAGTGGTGGCTGCACTTTGAATCGCTTTGACAAATTCTTGTTCTGCCTGATTAATGTCTCCGGGAAGATCATAGTTTCTATACCACTCTGAAAGAGTGGTATAGATATGTGGTATAGATACCATGATATGTATGCCTATAGATACCTAGTGGTAAGATACCATGATATGTATGCCTATAGAAAAGGGGTTGCACAGTGGAATGTATTACAACTCTGTTAGCCCACTTGAATGACAGACCAGGAATGCTGATATTCCTGGACCTCGAAAAAGCCTTTGAACTGGCTAGCGCCCTGCTATTCTCTGCTGCCTCATTGACAAAGAGGTCAGAGGCAACCTGCTCTCCTGGATCAAAAACTGTCTCATAAACAGAGAAGCAAGAGTAAAAATTCATGGCACAGTTTCTGAGTACAAAAGACATGAAAATGGTACACCGCAAGGAGGTATTCTCAGCCCTCTTCTCTTCAACTGTTTAATGGAAAGAATAATGAGGTTGAAACTTCCACATCACTGTAGGCTGCTAAACTACGCGGACGACTTTGTCATCATCATAAAAGGAAGGGATGCGGCGCGCCTTGCACCCAAATGCTTAGACTGCATCAGTAAAGAGGCAAAACAGATTGGGATCAAACTCAACCCCTCAAAGTCAAAAGCCATGCCCATAAAAATAGCGAAGCCCAATATCCAACTCACAGTACAGGGTCAACCAATCGAATGGGTGGACACCTATCAGTACCTAGGAATAATCCTGGACACACACATGAATTTTAATGCTGAGGTCACTTACTTGAGAGAGCGAACTGCGGCCAGGACGGCAATCCTCAGGTCGCTAACCTCCCTCTCTGGAGGAGCCAATCTGCAAGTCCTTCGCACATACTATGTACAGGCAGTCAGATCAGTGATCGATTATGCAGCACCTGCACTCACAAATCTATCACACCAACAGTGGAAAAAGCTTGAAGTTGCCCAAAACAATGCTATGAGAGCCGCACTGGGAGCCCCCATGTGGACCAAGCTTGAAACACTTAGACTGGAGACGGGTTTGCCCTCTCTACAGGAAAGAATATCTCAAAGGACAGCTACAATTATTAGTAAGATAATTATTTCTTCTGATCCAATCCCAGTACGGCAGGCCTTGGTGGTTGGACTAGGGCAAAACAATGGAAACTCTTGGGCTGCAAGAGCAGGAAAAGTCCTAAACAGACTACAGTTAAAAAGCATGATTCTCGATAGAGAGGGTGATCATCCACACCCAAATTACACTCCTGCTGCACCGTGGGAAGAGCCTACTTTCAAAATAGTAATAGAAAGTCTCCCAATGAAAAAGGCTGCCTATGATCCGACAATCCTAAGGCGCATAATAGAAGAGCAAATGTATAGCATAGCAGTAGCAGGAGCCACCCACATTTTCACAGACGGATCGGTGGACACAGAATATGAAAGTGCTGGCGCTGCTCTTTGCACGGCCAGCATACAGGCATATTGGAGACTGGGAGGACTAGTATCATCAACCCAAACTGAGCTGTTTGCCATACAACAGGCATTCGCATATGTGATTGCACAAAACACTCAAAATGCCATCATACACACAGACTCAAAAGCTGCACTTCAAATACTAGGACAAAAACAGTGGAAAGATAACGTGGAGATAATTACCACCATTTTGTATCTTGGAGCAGTCGCTAAAGGCAAAGGACTCAACATAACCTTGAACTGGATCCCATCCCATATTGGAATCCCATTAAATGAGAAAGCTGATGAATTGCTAAACTGGCAACTCGTCATCCAGTGATAGATAAAACAATTCAACCCAGCCTAGAGAACATTAAAAACATCATCACCAAAAACTCTCACACCTCAACAAAGCCTACCTACACCAGAGAATAGCTGAAGGCTCGCCCTCTGCAACATGGTATCTTCAGGCAACTAAATTAGAAAGATTAAATATCCCAAAAGGAATCCACAGGGAAATAGCAGTTAGGTTATATAGACTACGTCTAGGTTACAGATGCAACTGGGAGATTGGTGAACCCCGACAGAGAGAGTGCATCTTCTGCCAAACTGTCACAGAAAAGCCATTACTTCACTATCTTCTAGAATGTGAAGCAACCAACGACCTTAGAAGAGCTTTAAGAGTTCCTGAATCTTGCTGTGGCCACCCTGAAGCCATCAACAGAGCCACTCTCCTGGTCAACAAAGGTGTCCAGCAGCTGGACGCCCTCATAAAGACTGTGAAGCAGTATCCTCCCCCGCGATAACAGCTCGATGATTAAATGCAATGTCAGAATAATGAAAAGAATTACGGAGAAAAAAAAAATTGTACCACTTACGGGCTATTCATGCCCGTGCCACCTCTTGGTGGCTTAATCCTTATCAATCAATCAATCAGGAGTAACCACCATTTGGTCACCATTTGGTCCGGGAGACATCTCCCGTCACGCAGGGTGCCGTCGCACCTCCACAGATCTCCAGTATCATCTCTCGATACTGTAATGGCTCATAAGGGCCACCACTTACGGGCTATTCATGCCCGTGCCACCTCTTGGGTGGCTTAATCTTTATCAATCAAATCAATCATAAAGCATAAGTTGTGTAGATAACTAAAGTCTTTGAAATGTAATAAGTTTTTACGAACGCGCTCAAGTGTCGCGTCAGACTACATAAGAATGAATTTTGGAGAATTGATTTTTAATTTACCGTCATCAGTAAAAGAAACATAAGAAAATGAGAAAATTCGTGTTAAATTATTAATCTTACTTTTTCGGTCATATTTAATATACATATGTGTAATATATATATATATATTATATATATATATATATATATATATAATATATATATATATATATATATAATTATATATATATATATATAACACGCTGAACTGTAAATGTCAATCCTGACCTTTAAAGCTTTATTGAAGATTGTAACAGAACCCATGAGCACCACACCAGAACAAATACCTTTTGATATTCCAAGAGTACGACTTAATCAAACTAGAAATGCTCTACAATCAAGGGACCCAGAATGTGGAATGACCTTCCCAGTTATGTTAAAGACTGTACCTCTCTCAACCAGTTTTAAGATAAAAACTAAGCACTACCTAATTAACTCCCTGTAACCTACCTTACCCCTATAATGTCAACCCATGTCTGCTATTTTTTAAACAAAGCTGTTTGTATTTTTTGCTGTTTTTCTGCAATGTTCCCTCCTTTTTTATTTTTATATTTTCTCAACACATTTTATACTCTAATCTCAATTAGTATTAAGTTTTAGTTTTTAGTGTTTTCCCCGAAACGCTTTGCGTAATAGTGGCTTTAGGCATTGTATGTACTAGCTCTATCTATAAATTCATCAATATTTGTATCACCCCTTGTATGTATGTACTTTACCTGAATAAACAATTTGAATTTTGAATTTCAGGCAGCCACGTTGTGATCTAACGTTATTGATAACATCCGTGGTCATCTGTTATATTGACAATGATAATGGCAATTAGTGGAATCGGGTAGGGCTTCCCAGTGTTCAGGGGAATCCTTCAAGTGTAATCTTGGGGAGATTACAGGCCCATGTTGGACATTGAAATTCCACCTTGCCGTGTCATCCATTTTCGTCACCCGCCATCCATCACACCTGGCGTATGAGCGAGCCCCGCTCGTGTGTGGCGTGTGTGTGTGAGAGTGAATCTTATACTCAGGTTGTGTATGCCTGAGGGCTACACGGACACCGCACAAGCCATCTCACCCTGTGCCCGGCGCCGAGACGCCTCGCTTCACTGTGGCCACATGCTCTGGCCACACCCAGGGGCCACACCTGATCGATGCACGTGGGAACAAGTTGGGTGATCTGCTGCAGCCTGGGGGTGGGAGTATATGAGGATTAATGTGGAGACCGGTAACGTGAGTACTCATATTTATGTAATTTATACAGTGCCTCAGGGCTGATGTTAAATCAGATACCAGCTGTGCTTGTCCCAAGCACCTGTCCTAGGTGAAGAAGCGAGCTGTGAGAGATATCTGCATTGACATCAAAGTAACTGTCTGTGGGAAGGCACAGACTGTCTGTATGGGACGTGAGTGTGTATGCTATACACAGTAACACGATTTAGATGTTCATATAATACCAATTGTGTTGAGTGGCTCGTGTATGTAAACAAGTCAGTGTGGAGATTTCCCATATAAATGTTATGTTGAGCTGACTGACGATTCAATATATCGTTCAGAGTCAAGATTTATGTCATGTTGACGTGTATATTATATCATTTCAGAGGAAAGCAGATGCAGAGCCAAGGTTACAGGGTTGGTCAGGGGACGCCCTGAGGTCTGTAAATGCTGTGTTAATTTCTCTAGTGATATATTTCTTATCAGCCAGGTGGGTCATCCCCAGACCTGCTGATCTCGATCCTTGGTTCACGTGTGACTGGGAGGCTGGAACTGGTGTACCATCAGACCTGAGAAAGACAGTCAACAACAAATGGCGGAAGCATGGGTATAGGAAGGTATAGGAAGATATACCTATATATTATTGAAGGTATACCTTATATATACCTATATATTGAAGGTATTGCCTTTTCTCTGAGGTATAGGAAGTTGGAAAACCCCAGAGCAAGGCAAGAATGCTACCTGAGTCATGCACATCAGTAAATACACACCATTGCCTCTACAGGATAATTATATGAATTTTACTAAACCTGACAAGGGGAGATCATTAACATTTACTGTACAGCTCGCGATCTTGTTACCATAGGGTGACAAGATTGAACTTGACTACTGATGAGATCTGCCAGAATGTCCTCCTCATCCTCCGACTCAGCACTTGGATCATTAGACAGGTCAGGAAGTAGACTTGCTGAACGCAGCTCTAGTTCCTCCCTCGCATGATAAGGTTTTAATTTATTAGTATGAATCGTTCTCTCAACTTGGTCTTCAAAATACCTTTAATAACAAAATTAACTGGCCTTTTCTTTCGAGGCGGGGAAGAAGGGAAGCCTCCACCACATCACTTCCTAATGCATTCCATTTGTTAACCACTCTGACACTAAAAAAGTTCTTTCTAATATCTCTGTGGCTCATTTGGGCACTCGGTTTCCACCTTTGTCCTTTAATGCGTGTGTCCCTTGTGTTAAATAGCCTGTCTTTATCAACCCTGTCGATCCCTTCAGAATCTTGAATGTGGTGATCATGTCCCCCTAACTCTGTTTTCCAACGAAGTGAGGTTTAATTCCCGTAGTCTCTCCTCATAGCTCATACCTCTCAGCTCGGGTACTAGTCTGGTGGCAAACCTTTGAACCTTTTCCAGTTTAGTCTTATGCTTGACTTGATATGGACTCCATGCTGGAGCCGCATACTCCAGGATTGGTCTGACATATGTGGTATATACTGTTCTGAAAGATTCCTTACACAAGTTTCTAAAGGCCGTTTTTATGTTAGCCAACCTGGCATATTCTGCTGCTTTTATCCTCTTGATGTGAGCTTCAGGGGACAGGTCTGGCGTGATATCAATCCCCAGGTCCTTCTCTCTCTCAGACTCTTGAAGTATTTCATCTCCCAAATGATACCTTGTATCTGGTCTCCTGCTTCCTACCCCTATCTTCAATACATAACATTTGCTTGGGTTAAACTCTAACAACCATTTGTTCGACGGTTCCTGCAGCTTGTCCACGTCTTCTTGAAGCCTCAAGCTGTCCTCCTCTGTCTTAATCCTTCTCATAATTTTGGCGTCGACAGCGAACATTGAGGGAATGAGTGTATACCCTCTGGGAGAACATTTACATATATCAGAAACAGGATAGGTTCGAGTACAGAGCCCTGAGGGACTCCACTGGTGACTTCACGCAATTCTGAGGTCTCACCCCTCACTGTAACTCTCTGCTTCCTATTGCTTAGGTACTCCCTTATCCACTGGAGCGCCCTACCAGTTACTCCTGCCTGTTTCTCCAGCTTATGCATCAACCTTTTATGGGGTACTGTGTCAAAGGCTTTCCGACAGCCCAAAAAAATGCAGTCCGCCATCCTTATCTTTCTTGCTTAATCTTTCACCTGATCGTAGAATTCTATCAAGCCTGTAAGGCAAGATTTACCCTCCCTGAACCCGTGTTGGTGGGTTGTCACGAAGTCTCTTCTCTCCAGATGTGTTACTAGGTTTTTTCTCACAATCTTCTCCATCACCTTGCATGGTATACAAGTTAAGGATACTGGCCTGTAGTTCAGTGCCTCTTGTCTGTCACCCTTTTTGTATGTTGGTACTACATTAGCAGTCTTCCATATCTCTTGAGGGTCTCCAGTTTCCAGTGACCTACTATACACTATGGAGAGTGGCAAGCAAAGTGCTCCTGCACACTCTTTCAATACCCATGGTGAGATTCCATCCGGCCCAACAGCTTTTCTCTCACGACCAGCTCCAATAGCGCTTCTTGACTTCATCTCTTGTAATTTCGAACCTTTCCAAGGTCACCTGGTTGCTGCTGCCACCTCTCCTAGCGCCGTGACCTCTCTCTGTTCTATTGTAAAAACCTCTTGGAACCTTTTGTTGAGTTCTTCACACACCACTTTTGTCATTCTCTGTGTACCTGTCCTAAGTTTCTTCTCCTGTTCCTTCACTGTTGTCTTCCTCCTGATTGACTGTGTAGTGTGTATGTGTGTGTGCACTCACCTAGTTGTGCTTGCGGGAGTTGAGCTCTGGCTCGGGTTGCGGGAGTTGAGCTCGGGTCCGGCCTCTCAACCGTCAATCAACTGATGTACAGAGTCCTGAGCCTACTGGGCTCTATCACATCTATATTTGAAACTGTGTATGGAGTCAGCCTCCACTACATCATCGCCTAATACATTCCACCTATTAACTACTCTGACACTGAAAAAGTTCTTTCACATCCCTATGATTCATTTGGGTACTCAGTTTCCACCTGTGTCTTCTACTCTGACAATGAAAAGTTCTTTCTAATATCCCTATGATTCATTTGGGTACTCAGTTCCACCTGTGTCATCTTGTTCACATGCCACCTGTGTTAAAAAAGTTCATTCTTATCTGCCTTGTCAATTCCTCTTAAAATCTTGAAGGTAGTGATCATGTCTCTCCTTACTCTTCTGTTTTCCAGTGCCGTGAGGTGCATCTCATGCAGCCTTTCCTTGTAACTCATGCCTCTTAGTTCTGGGAATAGCCTAGAGGCATACCTCTAAACTTTTTCCAGCTTCGTCTTGTGCTTGACAAGGAACGGGCTTCATGCTGGGGCCGCATATTCCGGAATTGTGGTATTACATATGTGGTATACAAGTTCTGAATGACTCCTTACACAGGTTCCTGAAGGCAGTTCTGATGTTAGCCAGCCTCGCATATGCGCAGATGTGTGTTTTTCTGATGTGGGCTTCAGGAGACAGGGTTGGTGTGATATCAACTCCTAAATCCTTCTCTCTGTCCGTTTCATGAAGGACTTCATCTCCCATTCTGTATCCTGTGTCTGGCCTCCTGTTTTCACTGCCTAGTTTCATTACCTTACATTTACTCGTGTTGAACTTTAGTAGCCATTGTTGGACCATTCATGCAGTCTGTCTAGGTCATCTTGTAGTCTCAATCTGTCTCCCTCCGTCTTAATCCTCCTCATAATTTTGCATCATCAGCAAACTATGAGAGGAATGATTCTATGCCATCTGGAAGATCATTTATGTTGGGATTGAGTACTACAGATGTTGGAGGTAGCATGCTTGGAGCAGATGCTCTTTTGTTTATGATCTTGTTAACAATATTTCATGTACCTGATTTGTTTTGTGTTGTTACTGGCTGCGGAGAATAAAACCATGAGGACGAAGATTGTTTCTCTGACCACACACCATAACAGTGGCGACGAGGATTAAACATCTCCGGCAGAGAGCTTGGTACGAGACGTGGGTGTGAGGATCAGAGAGAGCAGGGTACGTCGTGTGGACGAATGGACGCTTCGCGCACAAAGTACAGTGTGCTACCACCGTGACAATGACTACGCGCGCTCATGTCAATGGAGCCGTTAAACACTGCCAAGATCTCGTTGGACCTGTGGCTCAGCCTGCTGGAAGCACACTTTCAGTGCCGGGAGATTAAGGAGGACGCCACAAGAAAGCGGTACTCTTAGTTTCACTGGGCTCGGAAGCATATAGTGTTTCTCGGAAATTTGTGTGCACCGGAGCTACCTCACACAAGACCTATGTAGACCTGATTGCTCTGCTTAAACGTCAGTATGTGGTGGAAACCATCATTCACAGGAGTTTGATGGATTTCCAGAGAGGACGAAAAAGCAGCACGAATCAGTACAGGATTTATTTGCGGATTTGAAGGCTTTGGCTAACCTCTGCAACTTCGGAGCACAGTGGACGGTAGGGTTAGGGACCAGTGTTCATGGCAGTGGGAAAAGGAGGGATTATTTCCCGAACCTGGTGACAGAAAGAAATTTGGATCTAACAATCGATGACTGCATGGACAGTGCTCGAGAAGATATT
>WNGS01039740.1:0-17113 GCA_020271785.1 Procambarus virginalis | reverse complement strand
TCATTCCAAACCTCAGTCATCTCTCTTGTATTAGAAATGGTTGACGGCCACAGGGCTAGCAACACTGCAAACCATGCGTGACAGGGCAGATCTTATTGAAACTTTTAAAATACTTAACAATTTGGTAGATCTTGACTCAGAAAATTTCTTCAAAAGGTTTAATGTGACAAACAAGGAGAACGGTTTCAAGCTCAACAAGCCACAATGCAGGACTGAGAGCAGATGCTTTTGCACCCACATGGTTATAAACCCATGGAACCGCCTTCACGCCGAAGCTGTAAATGTCAAGACTTATGAATTTCAAAATCAAACTGGAAAAGATTATCAAGGCAAATGGGGGGGGGGGACCTTCGATAAGCTGCCGGCTTCCTGTCCTCATCAAGGCCACTAGTGGTAGTGGCCCTCAAGTAAATCAGGTAAGTTTTGGATCTAGCTCTGCAGGATCTTTCATGGACTGTATATATGCCTCTCTCATCTCCTTTCTAAAGAGTACATTTTGAGAGCTTAGAGATGGCCATACATGTTCTCTGTATTCCCTCTATTTCAGCAATCTCTTCTGTTCTGAAAGGGAATGTGAGTGCTAAGCAGTACTCAAAGTGGGACAGCACCAGTGATTTAAATAGTACAGTACAGTATTAACATTATGATGGGATCTCTTTGTTTGAAGATCTTCATAACCCATCCTATCATTTTTCTAGATGATGCTATATTTGCTTGGTCATGCTCATTAAACGTTAGGTCACCTCACATCATTATTCCCAGATCCTTTACATTAGGGGTAAGTTATGTCCTTTATGAATAGAGGAGTTTGGAAAGTCTTGGTCTCTTAATGCTTATAGAATTCTCTCTTATTGCATCTCTACTTTTCAATGGGCCATTTTGCACCTCCTGCAATGCCTCCCAATCTTGCGAGGAGTTATTTACAGGTGCAGATTTGAAACCAGTTCCTCTTAACATTTTTATGTAACTCTACAATGTATCTTTCTTTCCCACACAGCATCTTGATTCAGGCAATGGGAATTAATAAACCAACAATGCTGAAAATGGTAGCCACTTTTTTTTATGGTATTTTCTGCTAGTCAATTTATCTGAGTTACCAAGTCTAGGTTGTTTACCTATAGGAACATTAACCCTTTCACTGTTCCAATTGCCACATGAATTTTTTTTCAAATTTGTTTTATAAACTATTTTTTAGTGCAATGGGCCTCGATGTAGCACTTTAAAATAGGTGTGATATTTGGGAATTAAGGCACCAGTAAAAATTTGTAGGTCAAGATTTTATAATAAATTTTATTGGAACATTATGATTGTATAAACTGTACATAGGTTCTTGTTTTATAAAAACACACTTGGAAATCTTATATAACATACAAATGTAAATGGCTGTTCGGAAAATAACATATAAGAGGGAGTATATACTCCAATGCGTTGAGGAAAATGAAGTCAAAGGGTAAAAAGAGGTCACAGTATCAAGGTCAAGGAGTAATGATGTCAAGGACTAATGAAGTCAAAGAGTAACAAGGTCAATAAGTAATAGGTCAGAGAAACAAGGTCAAAGCATAACAAGGTAAACAAAAATGAGGTCAAAGAGTGACGACTATGATGGAGACACGGCTCACCAAGTACTGCTTTCATTAGTCAAGTGATGACCCTCTGCTTCCATCAACACAATGATACATCACTTTGTGACACAAGAAGAGAGTCATTAATATAATGTTAAAAAATAACACAGAACTTTGGGACTAAAAGCCATCACATGGAACTATACATAAAAGCAGATCTCAGTTATGAAATTATTATTCAATAATGCATACTGAAAGCACCAACAAATAATACATAGAGGCCAAAAACTTTAATGAAAGCTATATGCACATGTTACTATGATCATTCAGAAAATTTCATCAATGCCTTTATGGCCATAGTAATACAGTACTCAAGAAAATTTTTGACCAGTTAATATTGTCTTATGTATTACGAAGATTGTCATTGACTAGTTTGTATGAAAAACAAATTGCGCACGAGAGGCTCTCTTTCTGGGTGAGGGTAAGAGTTCTTGGGAACCAAAACAAAGGAAAATTGTGTAATTTAATATAATCAAATGGTATGTGAATGACCCTAAACTTGGAAGAACAACACACACACCTTAATGGAGCAGGGTTGCATCTGTCTGAAATAAGTCCCGATTCTCAATGGCATTTTTGTTTTTTATGGACCTCTCTTGTCCAAATTTAAAAATATGTTTATTGAGCAACATCTCACGGAAGTAATTGAACCAATGTAAATTATAGCCGCAGTTCATTTTTCTGATGTGTAAAATGAAACATTATCAAGTGCTTGAGCCTTGAATTAAAAGTTAAAAAAAAAAAAAGAGAGATTGCATCTCCAATTAAATAATTTAGTTAGAAAGAGTTTACACATCACTTTCTGCCTGCAGTTTACCAATAACATGCCGTACCCAGCCTCGTGACATTCGTGGTTCCTCTCCCTCATCCCCTTCAGACTGTGAAATCAGAATTGCACAAGATGGCAGCGGCGATCCCCTCTCACTACCTAAAGGACTTGCTGTTCCTAGTGATGATGTTTTTGGAGATTCAAGAGTAAGTGAGGGGCAAGGAGACAATCTTGGTGGAACTGAAGATGACCTGGTGACAGGTGACGGATTACCAGAGAGAGAATTTAGAGGAGAGAGCGTAATGGGACTTTTGATAATGGGTGTTGGAGTCATGATAGAAGGAGATTTAAGAGTTCGTGAATTCCTACGACTTGCACCCTCTCTTTCAGGTGAGCCTCTGGGTGATGCTGTAGGTTCAGCCTCACTTTCATCTTCAGCTTTAACTCTGAAGATTTCCAATTCCTTTCTTCTATCGTCTAAAGTTCTAATACCATCAAAAGTGGGACTGATCTGATCATCACGGCTAAATTTAGAACATTCTTCCAAATTTTTAAGTTGTTGCATTATCAAGTTTCCACATGTTCTGCCTTTTTTGGTTTTCACACTCTCTGGTTTAGCGGGAACAGGTGGCGGAACTTTCTTTGGCTGTAGGGAACAGTTAGAACTAGTATCTGCTACCTTTGTTGATATGCTTGTATTATTCTCAACAGATTGAGAGCATTTCTGTTCTACCAGTTCAGATAATCGGTTCACTTTAAGAGATAATGATAGTGAAGTTGATCTTGATGAAAAGCGAGGTGAAGACTTAACTGAATTTGTGGATTTGGTTTTAGGACTAGTAGATGACTTGTGTTTATATAAACTGGCTGGGGGCGACTCTGTATCTTCTGGATCACTGTAGATGGCACTGTCTCTGAAAATTTCTGTTTCTAGGCTCTCTATCGCCTCAAAAGACCTTTCGTAATAACTATCTGCCGAGACATCACTTTCGAAAGATGGGGATTCCTGTGTCTCCTCATTTTCCTCCTCCACATTAGCCATGTTGGAGGCTTCGTTGCCATCCATTAACTTGGTATCACGACTCGAGGATGAGGAGGAGGACGAGGAAGATGTGAGGATAGAAGAGGAGGACAGAACCGAGTCAGGTCTGAGGTCGGATTTTGGTTTCTGTTCTATAGGTCTGATCCTCGGTACTGCATAATCAGAAGGCTCGTTCGTTCCTGCCAAACGAGCCCCGATGGTGGAACTACCTTGTTTATAATTGGGGAGGGCATAAATATTTTCTGCGGGGGGCTTTACATTACAAGTTTTATCAACATCTTCAGCTCTTATCTGCTTGATACGCTCCTTCAGTGTCTTTGAACATTGCCTCGCCATGTTATACACCATCTTGCTGGCTTTCTTATCCACATTCTTGTCTAGATCACTGTCCATTGATATATTAAATACAGAGCCAGATGGTTCTGATATACTTTTGTTGTTTCTTGGGCTAGTTATCTTGCTAAATACATTTTTGATTGTTGACTTGTTGTTTGAGGGTTTGTATATCTTGTGCTCAGGGTGGATGCTCAGAATGTTGTCCATACTCATATGAGGAGTCATAGAATAGTCTGTCATATTATCTTCTGTATCGTAAGGAAAACGTTCATGATTGTGACCAGGGGTACGTGGCTGATTCAAGTATTGCTCTAGTGCACTGAGGCTTACTTCGTTTGTATTATAAAATGCTATAGTGACTGGACGTCCTCGATTTTCACGCGGGCTTCCGCAGACATCATCGCGAAGCCATACATCTGTCTTAGAACAGGTCACGGGAGCTGTATTTGGTTGATGTGTTAATTTAGTAGTAGGCACATAAATGTTATCAGTAACACTGTTAAGACATTTCTCAATCGAAAAAGACTGGGCACGTCGTAATTTTGGTCTCTCCATAATTGTCGGAGAGGATGCTGGGGAGAGTCTTGACTGCTGTAGCATGTTATTCTGTCTTTTCTCTGGACTCCTGCCTCTTATAGAACTCCAAATGTTCAGTAGGTTATCATAGTTGGAATTCGCCTTCTTAACACTGGATGTCTTTTTGAAACTAAGATCAGATGAAGATCGTCTCACTGGTTTCAACTTCTTTTCATTACATAAGGATTTATTTTCAATTAGCTGATGAACAGAAACAGCACTACTGTACACTGACTGACACTCACTGCTAGAAACATTGGCACTCTCATTGTTTGTGGCACTCTTACCATCAGCATTAATGCCACTGAAATAAAAATCCACATAGTCACCTACGTCTTCATGTCTTAGAGTATTGCCACCGTCTGAACTGATGTATGAATTATTGGCTTTAAAAGAACTATCCTCATTTTCTGTATCAGATGTTTCGTAATGAAAGGGTTTCTTTCTAGTTAAGTTCCGTCGCTGTTTACTTAGTAGTAGTTTCTGCAGTTGTAGGTTGTGCTGCAACAACTGACTCACAATTTCTTCAAGATTCTCTCCATTCTCTGTATCCTCTTCTGCACGAACTTCATCCTCTTCATCGTCACGCTCGTATTCAGACATTGACAGTCCATCAACAGACACCTGCAAACCAGAGAATGGAAATTAAAATCTTTTATTAAAAAAAAAAACCAGCGTTGAATGTAATGAAACGCCATTTTCTGGGTGAGTCCCGGAGGCTCCCCGGAGCTATCCCAGGCTGATATGCTAATGTCAGACTTTGGCATCAGTCATGTGTATGGAGTTCTTAGGCCTACCGGGGACCACGGCCAGAACCGGGCCCCCTCAGAGAGGCACGGGGAGCAATGGCCTATAGAAGCCCCCGTGTGATTGGAAGCATTCTATGTCTGCCATCGACCGGGACAGGCACCCAGAAAGGTAAGCGCCCCAAAACAAACCCCTATTCTGGTTAAAATTGCTACCAAAAGCCAAACTAGTGGATAGAACTCCCCAACAGAAAAACAAGCAAACTAGTATGACGTCACACGTCACCGCGCCGCTGTCTGCGCAGCTCCCCCCTCCCCGGGAGGGGGAAGGGGGAGCCCCAGACCTCCCACGCCGGCTATCCACCCATCAGTTCTGAGGCTGGATGTCAAGACACGCGAAAAAAAAACGCCGACCGGAGGGAGGGAGGGTTGCCGGGGAGCCTCCGGGACTCACCCAGAAAATGGCGTTTCATTACATTCAACGCTGGTTTTCTGGGGGGAGCCCCGTCGGCTCCCCGGAGCTAACTACCCACAGAGGAAGATCAAAAGGGACGGAACCGGGAGGCGGACACCACGCACCCCTCCCCCTGGAAGCGATACAACCGGCAGCAACGCCAACCCAAGGCGCCACAGCCCCGGAAAGTACTGGGAACAACACAAGAACAACGAGCAGCAAGGCCCCTGAACGAACACCAAAGATCCATGCCCGAAAGACTGCTCGAACACGTCATCCAGACGGCAGCGAGAGCAGCAAAGCCACGAACATCACGGGCAGGAGTTAAGAACACAGGCAGCCGAGCCGCAAGAACACGGCTGACAACCCAGGACACCATCACAGGCGAACCGGGAAGAACAGAACCGGATCAACGCAAAACGCGCTCCGGACACAGACGCCATGGCACACAGCGGAGACCAGGATGGTGCAAGCGGCGCACGAACAGGCCGGAGGGGAAACGACGCACAAGACAGCGTACTAACGGTGTAGAAGCAACACCAAGACCGAAAGCAAGCCAAAGCGGCCCCGCCAGCGCCGCACAAAAGAGAGGCGACAGTATGTGGCACGACGACGGCCCCCAACCCCCACCAAAAACCAAGCCGACGCTAACAAGAGGAACCACCTAAGAAGGGACAGGAAAAGGAAGGACCGCCAAAACACCCCATACTGCCGCCAAGAGAAACACGCAGGTGGGACACCGACCACCAGCTGGAGGCGAGACCACGAGGCAGACGGAAACAGCCCCGACAAGGCCCCTCCAAGCCCAGGAAAAGGCGGAGCCGCAAGAAGATCTCGGGCGCGACCACCGAACGCAGGTGGCACAAGATGGAACGTCTGCCGACCAGCATCCCAAAGTATCTCCGGGAAGTCTCATCATCTGTCGATGGAGACCTGACCAAATGTAAACTGGGTCAACAAAATTATTCGCACACCCTCCGTCACTATGTGATGGAGTGCGAAAAGATACGTGAAGTTAGAGAATTCTATAACCAATGTTCCAGCGATGTGCAAAGCTTTCATTCAAAAGGATCTGCCACCAGAAATTGTAGCCAAACATCCCCAGTTTGCTAACAGTAGGTAGCAACTGAGTGATTGTAACCTATCCACCGCTGCCCACTGGATGGGGGGCGGTGTGCAGGACAAACATATAAATTTTGACACCAGCACTTCACATGTCAGTTGCTTAATTTAGAACCTGTACTCGAGGTCGACCTCGAACCCATTGTTGATGTGACTACTTATATTGAATTTGTAACTAGCTCATCAAGATTGTAACTTGCTGAGCTAAATGAAGTGTGGGGTTCAGTCCCTGAGCCCATTATGTGCCTCTAACCCTTTCCACTACCGCCCACAAGATGGGTATGGGGTGCATAATAAATGAACGAAACTAACTGCCGAACAGAAGAACTCCAAGCAAGCAAACCTGCCAGGAGTTCAGAAATGACGGGTCCGACGCGGGACATCGCCAGACCCCGAAAAACCCAATTGGCAGGGCAAGCAAGGAAACCAAAGAAGGCGGACGGGTTGCCGCCAGAACCGTACCCGAACCAAGAGGTACGAGCAACTGCAACAGACAGAGACAAAGAAGCACACCACAGGACCCAGGCCGAAAAAAGCCCAAGAAGCCAAGGAACACACATAGAACACCCCTGCGGCAGAGGAGGAAAACAAGGGAACGCACAAGCAAGGAAGTGGTGGA
Organism: Procambarus virginalis; assembly: GCA_020271785.1. Taxonomy (NCBI): domain Eukaryota; kingdom Metazoa; phylum Arthropoda; class Malacostraca; order Decapoda; family Cambaridae; genus Procambarus; species Procambarus virginalis. Next base: position 9,827 of record WNGS01039740.1, on the reverse strand, counting down.
AACCGACCACGCCCCCCAACATAGCAGCAAGTGCAGGCAAAACAGACAAAAGGAGATGCCAGGAAAAACGACAGGGGTGAGACAGTACGAAAGAGCAGAAGCATAAAAACCCCAGGAATAAGGACACGCCACCGCAAAACACGGTACTAAAGCACACGCGCAGTAGTAGCAACAGGCACCACCGCAACATGCCACAGGTAAAGAGCAACTCGCTTCTGCAAAGGCAGAGAACGGAGCAGACAGACCCCAGACAGGGCCCACGGAGACACGACAGAACCCAGCAGGCCCAGGAACCCGCATACCAGGCGACCAAGGCGGAGAAACCCCGCTCAAAATCGGCAGGATAAGGAACTGGGAGCTCACGTACACCCCAAGCCTGGCCCGAGGCCAGGCTAGACCGGCCAGAGGGAGGCCCACCAGGCAGCCACATGGAGCGGCCTGCAGGCCCACAGACTCCCACAACCAGGACGGCCATAACTAATTCGAAAGCAAGCTAGCGAGCCCCGGAAGTCCACGGATGGACCATAAGGGGCATAACTGGCAATCCCCCACAGTGTTCAGCGTTGTTACACCTATAATAGGGTAAGTAACAATTGTAATTACGAAACCATAAGACGCTCATTTCAACATACTAAGTAGGGTAAGGAAGGTCGGTGTTTTCCATGAAGTTCCGAAAAGGAAAACGATGTTTAGCATGTCACCCATGCACGTAACTAATAAGGCAAGAACGACTTATTAAATGTTGCGAGGACGGGGTGGTTCAAGAGAGAACTGGAGAAGCACCTCCAAAGGATACCCGATCAACCAGGCTGTGACTCGTACGTGAGGCAGCGAGCAGCCACGTCCAACAGCCAGGATGAGCAGTCCAGGAGGCCTGGTCGACGACCGGGCCGCAGGGACGCTAAGCCCCGGAAGCACCTCAAGGAAAACCCCAAGGTAATTTTCCAGCAAGAAGGCGTATGCTCGCACGTAGGTCTTTGAACAACTGCAGACCTCTGAAGGATATACAGTGTTCCCCGATGGTGCCCATAGCACCACTGCACTCCACTGGTACTATCCCGCAAGTTCTACCAGATAAGCGGGACCCAAAAACCAGAGTGCAAAACCTTGCAAGCACAGCCAGGAGCCCTACCAGGCGAGTACAGAAACCAACACCACAACCCCCACACCTCATAACACTAACAAAGGTGGAACCCCTGAATGACCCTAGCATGGGTTGGACATGCACAAGAGTGGGACAGGAAGGGGTGAAAAGGGGGACAGACACTGGTGTGCGAACGGTCTCAGTCGTACAAAAAGATACCCAAATAAAGACAGGTATATAACACCGCATCCAGCACCCTGCAAAAGACGCCAGACCGCAGAAACTCACCTGGCTAACGGTAGCACGAAGTGACACGACTCAACCGAGCCCAGAAGAACCTGGGAGCACTGACAGGTGAAGACGCCAGAGCCGGACCTGCAGGAGAGCAGGGGAGAGGCGAAGAAGGCGGCCCACACCCATGACAGAAAACCTCTGCGGCCTCCCCACAACTGGAACCCAGGACACCCCCGGAGCGAAGGGGCACACACCGCGCCAAGGGAGAAGAGCGAGAGGCGAAGCACTGGAGCAAGAAGGCGTCTAACACCAGCACTACACACCGCCCAAACCAAAACAAACTCCGCGGCGCACGCGCATGACACGCTGGCCGAAAACGCGCAACAGTCTCTGCGGGAAGGCGGCAACCAGGACTACTGCACTAAAAAGAAGCCAAAAGAGTGAGCAGGAACAATAAAACCGGCCAAAGAAGCGAAGACAGAGCCCAAAATAAAGCACGCAGCCGGTCCACAAGCAGCCCAACAAGGCTACAAGTAGCCCAACAGGGCTACAAGTAGCCCAACTCGGCGACAAGGACGAGGAGCCGACAGACGTTCCAATAACGCGGGAAGTAGCGAAACACCTTCCCGAACCCTCGAGAACACGGAAGCCAAAACCAGTCCCGAAGGCACACAAAGGCGCAGGTGCACCCGAGACCAGGAGTCACGTAGAACCCCCAAACGGGGAAACATGACGAAAACACCGTCCCAAAAGGGGGTGGGGGGAAACATCCACCCACAGGACGGAACCAACCGACTCAAAGGCCAAGGAACCGAGCCCGGGGAGGGGCTGACACCCAACAGCACGTACGGCGAGTGGGGAGGAAAACCCTACTCCGCGTAACCACAAGCCCCGCCTAGAGGGGGAGAAAAACCCCCACGGGGTCCAACGGGGCCATTAAGGCCTCCCAAGTCAGCCCCTCCCCAGCCCCGGGAACCCACACGACAGGCCCCGGGGCCGAGCCGTCCCCCCAAAGCCCCGGCCGTACCAGAAAACCGGGGCAGCCGTGAAAACACGAAGGAAGGGAGCCCACTGGCAGACTCTTACAACACGGCTGGAGGAACAGGCTCAAATGCCCCCGTCACTACCCCGGAAGGGGATTTCCCCGAGACTGCCCGAGTCTCAACACCAACAAACCCCGCCCTGAACCTACAGACGGTAAGGAACCGGATGCAGGCAGGAAGGGGAATCCAGGGGAAAAACAAGAACCAAAACGGGGCAGCCCCGGGGCTCCCGGGGAGTTACCACGAGAGCGTTGCCACCACCAAGGCTCAAGTGCAACGCCCCTGCTGCCCGCACCAGCTGTGCACAACTGGGTAAGCGAGCCACAACGAGCAACAAACTCGCAGGACTCTGGGTCGAAGGTGTCACCGACCCCACAGGCAGCAGACGGAGGCAAAACAGAGAGTCACCCAGAGACAAGGGGTGAGCAACCCTCAAACTCGCTGGAAGCGAGGGGGGGGCTCTGGGGTCACATCCATCGGACCCTCGCGCCCCCAGGGGTTTCCCAGGGTCCCGAGCGTTTACTATAAGAGGACTCGCGCTCAGGTAATCCCAGGCAGGGTACTGCTAACCGGCACCCAAAACTACCAAACAACTTTCTAAGAGCTGAACCCCCGGGACGTGTACACTCACGGGGACCAAGCAGGGGGTACCACCAGAAAACTCAGAACACAAGGGACACCAGGGGCAAGAACGAAGGCAGACCCCCCCACCAGGTAGATAAACAAAAAGAAAAAGAAAACCCGCAAGAGGACAGCGTACCCAAGCGGAACAGAGCCGGCCGCTATGATTGGGAAAGACAAGCTGCACAGTACCCTGCGCCCCACCAGTGCAAAACTGCCCCTTACTCTAAGGCGAACAAGGGAGACAGAACACCCGAGCACACAAAGAGCGGCCGAAAACCAAGCAGTAAACGGCCTAGCAGGGGCAGACCCCAAGGAACTTGTGGAAGGTGGCCCCAAGTCCCAAGGGCAGTACTTACAGGGCACCTAGGGATGGGAACCCTAGGCGCATGCAGCCCGAGTACTGGAGAATCACTCCCGGCTCACGCACCACCTAGAAAAACAGACACCACACTCTAGGTACAGTGCTGAAACAACCACTGGAGCCGGAGCACATAACCGGTGCCTATAGCATCAGCCGAAGAACTGATGGGTGGATAGCCGGCGTGGGAGGTCTGGGGCTCCCCTTCCCCCTCCCGGGGAGGGGGGAGCTGCGCAGACAGCGGCGCGGTGACGTGTGACGTCATACTAGTTTGCTTGTTTTTCTGTTGGGGAGTTCTATCCACTAGTTTGGCTTTTGGTAGCAATTTTAACCAGAATAGGGGTTTGTTTTGGGGCGCTTACCTTTCTGGGTGCCTGTCCCGGTCGATGGCAGACATAGAATGCTTCCAATCACACGGGGGCTTCTATAGGCCATTGCTCCCCGTGCCTCTCTGAGGGGGCCCGGTTCTGGCCGTGGTCCCCGGTAGGCCTAAGAACTCCATACACATGACTGATGCCAAAGTCTGACATTAGCATATCAGCCTGGGATAGCTCCGGGGAGCCGACGGGGCTCCCCCCAGAAAATGCCCATGTATATTGCCCAGATGTAATTTGAAGACATGAGCTTATGTTTACACATACAATTATATATGCACAGATATTAATGGATATATAAATATGGAATAAAGAATATACAGTACATACTGAAAACACTGTGCATAACTAGTTACTTTATATGATGTGCAATTATTTTAAATATTATGTGCCCACTTTAACATGTCCATTGTATGTTATGTGAATAAAATACTATTATATTATTATTATTACTGTATTTGTATTGATGATACACCTTAGAAAATCATGATGCTACTTATTTACCTCTGGAGTCAGAGGGCTTGCTTGAATGGATGAAATGAGATCACCAGTTGGGTCACACGGGCTGGATTGTGGAGTATCGGGGGGATCTACTGGTATCCGACAGATGGTCAAGGACTCTCTGCTTCCAATTCCTGGCTCTGAACGCCGTCGACCCCACATGGAGAGCTTCAGCTGTAATAGATATCAGTACAGTATTAATATCCAGTAACAGCAGTATTAATTCCCATCATTGGAGACAGGAAGCTTGTACAGTACATACAGTACTTAAGATTTGTCAAGGTCTTCCCTTGGCTAATTAGTAACCTTTTCCACAATTCAAACCACAACAGTTGCTTAACTCATAGAAGCATCAGGTGAAAAGAAATGTATCTAACTGCTTCTGAGATTGAACCCAAGTCTCTTGGTTGTCAGTAGAGGACACAGACCACTGTGCTATAAGTCTAACCTGTTGCCTACCCTAACAAAGGGGCTCAATTACATTGAATAAGGTATGAGTGAGATCTTGCATGCCATTTATGAGACAACAATAGATCAAATTAGGTCTAAGGGAGGGATCTGTCATACATTATATGGCATTGTGCTTAGAAGCAATTGGCAGTGGATGAGTCTCAGTAGTGCATATGCCAGGAAAAGTCCAGGAAAGCAGGTTTGATTCCATTGTTGGGCCTCAGTATTTCCTCATGATACATGATGATGATCTTGTGATTCCATTGACAATGAATGGATGTTCAGGGCAATGTGGTATCAACTGCTTTCTGGAAAAAAAAATATTGCAAGGCCAATGCAATATCTTTTATTAGCAACTGGGGCAACTTTTAAGATGTATGATTTTATATATATTTGAGGTCAGCCTCTGTCTAGGGCAGGGGTGGTAGCCTTAGCTAGTGAAGTAGAAGTGCTGTTTAACAGGGCTCAAACTACTTGAAAATAGTGGTCTGGATTTATACCAACAGGAAGGAAATTGTAAATAGAATAATCAAGCTGGGAAAGTGGAGGGAAAAACAATTGTTACACAAAAATAGAACTACTGCGGTCCGTCTAATTACCACACGCTACCACAAGCTACACAAGCTTCACAAAGCTGCCTGGCAATACGTGAGTAATGAATAAATATGATATATTTACTCATTATAATGTTGGTGCTGAATGTACAACACGAAAAAACATAATTTTAATCTGAAAAGTATCTTTTTATAAAGAAATTAGATGAAAAAAAGAGCTGGTGACGCCAAATTAAGTCGACGATCCAAGCGTCGGTTAAGTTAGGATAGGTTAGGTTTGGTTAAGTTAGGTTAGATTAGGTTATGTTAGGTTAGCCTTACCTAACATATCATATTTATTCATTACTAACCTATTGCCAGGAAGCTTTGTGAAGCTTGTGGTAGCTTGTGGTAATTAGACGGACCCAACTACTGTATTAGGAGAGGACGTGGCAAAGCAGTTTATGTTAAAGAAAATGTAAACTGTAGAGTTAAACAGGCTATTAAGCCTTATGCACACACACAGATGTTGCAGTACAGTACAGGTACATGGATCAAGATAATTCACGTTGTCGGGGACAGGAAACCTGCGCTTAGGCTTGTACCCATGCCCCCTCCACCCCCAGGGTCGAACTGCTGACCTTTCCCAAGATACAACCCCAGAAGAGTTGCCTAACTCCCAGATACCTATTTACTGATAGCTGATATATTTCCATCTCCCTGATCTACTTGTATCCATTGTTTCATGCTGTATTTTGTGTTGATATATATAGCACCCTATTAATACCCCATTTGCTTATACTGTACTATATGTTCATCCATTTGTTGACAGTACTGTACTGTAGAGTACTTTGTCATATACCTTTTTATCCTTTATACTTGTAGATCATATAAGGTAGCTAAATCTGTACTGACACAACCCACAGTATCTTAGATTATCATCATTATTATTATTATTATTATTATTATTATTATTATTATTATTATTATATATATATTTATTTATTTATTGTTGTGGAGAAACCCCTGGCAGCCTGGGTTCAAATTCTCTGAGGGGTCATACAAAGTGATAAATGTGCTTGGGGACCATTCAAGCTTTGCTCACATAGAGACATACAGACAAAAACAATATACAGTATATAAACAATAAAATATAGTAAACACAAGTAAAATACAGTAAGTAGTACAGTAGTCTTTTTCGTATGGTAGTAATATAATACCCTTCATGGTCCCTGCTAATTAGAGCACCACAAAACCAATTATGCCACGCATGTTCCCCTCAGATCCCGCTACATTTTTAGTGTCTCTTCATGGAAGTTACTAATGGTCAGGAAATACAGTTCAAGCACTTTGAGGCAGTGACAACATTTTAAATAATTGATTAATGCTATACAGGCAGTATAGGATCTCCGAAAAGCGATGAGAGCATAGAACAGTATTCTATATGATAGAGAATCCAAACAGTATTGTAATTGGTGTGAAATCCATTTTTTGAAAGTTCATATTATCCAACCTACAATTTTTTTGGCTGCTGCTATGTTTGCCTTATTATTCTGTTTAAACATTCAGTTGTCTGACATTATTCTATTCACTACATTCTATGAAGAAATGTGACTGCATCTTGTAGCTTACATCCGCCATGATAAAATAGCAATTTATCCCAATTCAACATCTTGTTTTCATTGCCCATAAGCAGACCTTGTTGATATCTGATTGTGTCATTTGATTTTGATGTCAACAGATGGCAGCATTTACAGGTCAAGAGCCAGTTTTGAAGGTCAGAGGACCTAGTAGAACATGATACAGTATGTGAAAAAAGTTCTAAGCACACAGAATGATGTCGTCTAATGTATCACATGCCCATTTTCATGAGGTGATTGCAGCTGCCTGTAGCAGTGAAATGATTAATAGGGTGATAAACTTATCAGCACAAAATAGGATACTAAGCTACAGATAGAGATTGAATAAATAATGATTCAGAAAATAACTGGGTAAATACAGTACTGGTTTTAAAATAGAATTGTAGTTTTGTGAAACAGGTTTCCAAACAATAAAACTGATGTGGGTTTGGCAGATTGCTGGAATGTTTAGAATATGTTAGATATATGAGTAGATGTGGTTGGGTATAAATAGGAACAACTTCACTAAGACTAACAGGCCTTTATGGAGAGAAATTTCCAGAAGACCCATTGTTTAAGTTAGGCTGTTCCTATTTATATCCAACCACACAATTTTCTTGATTATTGTGTGTTTTTGAAGGTTTACAAAGCACTGCTGACCTTAGGCTTCTCTGCAGATAAAGGTGCTGAAACTGTTGAGGTCTTTCTCTCTATATCATCATCTTCAGTGTCTCGAGTGCGACTCACACTGCGACTGCGAGCTCCCTTCTGTGACAGGTAATTAAGCAATGTGATACAAAGAAAACTTTCAAAATACTGTAGTCACATTTGCCTGAAATGTTGTGCATTACTAGCTACTTTATATAACAAACAATTACTATACCAACTATGTAAACACTGTTTACATGTCCAGTGTATTATATTTTGTATGAACTGTAAATAACAGTAAAAATTATTACTATTATTATTATTATTATTATTAAGTAATGGTAATGTCATATCACAGACATAATAACATAGGATAAAAAACACACTCTTATGTACTTATGTATTTTATGTAAAGGTTTGAACTACACTATTGATTTTAAGAAGTGTGAAATTATCCATAAAAGTAATAATATTAGAACTAGAAGGATAGTAGAAGGGGTTTGAATTATTACTTTAAATACTTTCACTATACACAAAAGCTTTACTTCCAAGGAGAGTTTTACAAGGATTTTTTTTAGTGAATTTAAACTAGATTTGAGTAGATGGATAAATCTAAGTAGTCTCAATAGCCACTCTCATTTGGGTATGGAGGGCATGGAGAATGACAGTAAGGCCAGCTGATCTTAATTCCCTAAAAGGGGATTAAGCTGTTCCCCTTGGGAGCATCAGCAATTGGGACATGATCAGGTCAGGAAGGATAAGAGGACTGGATCTTGGATAGCAACCATATTGTTGTTGATATGCAAGGCTCATCCAAAACATATGCTCAGACATTGATAATGCATTCAGCAGAGTGTGAAGGGCTTGGTGTAATTCAAATCTTTACACAAAATATATAAATACATGTTTTTTTTTATCCTACACTGTATTATTATTATTATTATTATTATTATTATTATTTAGCAACATATGATGTTTGCTCTTGCTCTTAAATAGTTCTGATATGAACACAGAATTTCTAACCTCTTCTTTTTCCTTCCTCGCCCTACTGGGACGTCTGAGTCTTAATCGTGTGTTAAGTACTCCTTCAGATGATCTTCGTCTGTCACGATCAACTTTCCTCTTTTCTAGGTATTCAGGTGCGTGATGGGCACGGCGTCCACTGCTACGGCCTTCAGTCATAAGCATATCTGAAAGATATTATTGTAAGAACAATGTACTATAATTTTAATTATTAATTTGGTAGTTTATGAGAACAAAGAAGAATTAGAGACATTTAATATACGCAAGAGGTAAAGCAGTAATTATCAGAAGGCACCGAACAAGAATGAATAAAAATACAGCATATAGAAGGACTAGGAGATAGACTTAAGAGCTGTGATATGAAGGTAGAATGAAGAAACAGTGCCCAACCACTTGAACTATTGAAAACCAAACCTACAAGAAGTAAGGTCATTACTGTATTAACCAAGTCTAAGTGGATGGTTTACTGAATAAGAGGGAAACATCCACAGTGTAATGTCTTACGTTCTCTGTAATAATGTAATTATAGCAATAAACACTAAATCCTGAAGCCATTAAAACAAATATTACCTTCAGGTTTACTCTGGCCTAGTTCCATGACAAGCTGACGGGCATGAGCAGGGATATTGGCACTGTAGTTCTCGAGGATAACCCGTTTCAGCTGTAGTGTCCACTCCCTCTTTTGCTCCAAGTTACGGGCCTGTGATTTATAAACAAAATATTCAGCATTGAAGGTAATGAAATGCCTCTTTCTGATAGGTCCCACAGTGACTTCTTGGAGCCACCATGGGGTGCCCTCCCCAAAATTGGAGAAAAGTCAATTAGCCTTATTCAATTGCTAATTTGATTACACAAGTGTAACTAAATAAGTTACTATTGCAGATGTAGTCAGTTTGGGAATCCAAAGTGCTGGGAACTGACTCACCTCTAGGGTATATTGGAGTCGTGGATTATCAAAAGGGATGATGTGGAAGCTGAGGGGTTCACCAGGTACAGACTCGATCAACATCAAATTCGAACACTGTAAATTAAATCAAAGCATTGTCAAGATAAAAATATATACAAGAATGAGCATATCTGCATGTTGCCTAATAATAAAACAAATTAATATATTAATATAATAACATACTACTGATTGCATGTAACACACCTCCACTTGCTTCCTTTCTCCCAGTCTTCCACTTCTCTCTTTTTTCCCTATCTCCCCTCTCTCTTACCAACTTTCTCCTCAAGATCCCCCCTCATACCCCTCTCCTTCCTTCCCTCTCTACACACACTCCCAATCTTCCCCTTCTTCTTCCTTTTCCACAGTCTTTCACAGTCTCACCCCTCTCCC
>WNGS01039723.1:0-16923 GCA_020271785.1 Procambarus virginalis | reverse complement strand
AGTAAGGGCAGCAGATGCAAGGAAAAGGCGCAAGGAGAGGGAAGGGAGCCAGGGAACCTCAGCCTCAAACCAGCAATCCCAGAGGGGAGTGGGGAGCCCCAGTCCAGCAACCCGGGAACCCAAGGGGGAATGCAACACCCCAGCACACCGCCCAATAGGGCCCTCCTCCCCCAGCACAAACCCTCCCTTGCCCATGCACAATGCCCATCAGGAAACCCAAGTCCTCCCCCTCCCCTTACCCCAAGTAGCCCCTGCTCCCTCACCCCCAGGACTTCCTCCTGCCCCAAGCAGGCCTGAGGAAGACCTAAGCCCTCCATCCCCCACTCCACCTCCCCTGAACCCCTGGAAACTACCTCACAGGAGGAGGAGCCTACCCAAGTAACATTGACCATAGAACAACTTCCTACACTTGTGGGGAGTGAGGGTGAAACTGGATACAAGAAAGTGAGCTTCAAGGTAATGTACTCAAACATTGATGGGATTACCAATAAAGCAAGTGAACTGGCTGAAAGGGTGCAAGAAGAAAACCCTGATGTAGTAGGACTAACAGAAACAAAATTGTCAGGAGTCATAACAGATGCTGTGTTTCCAAAGGACTACTATATAGTAAGGAAAGAGAGGGAAGGGAGAGGAGGTGGAGGAGTGGCCCTGCTGATAAGGAAGGACTGGAGTTTTGATGAGATGGAAATTCCGGGCTGTGACGGATTCAGAGATTACATAACAGGAACTATAACAATGGGTGGACCTAAGATAATAGTGGCAGTCATGTACAACCCTCCCCTAAATGACAGAAGACCAAGACAGGAGTTTGATAGGAACAACATGGCAACCATTAATATAATAGAGAGAGCAGCTTCAGTTGCCTGCAGGAATGGCTCCAGACTCTTAATCATGGGCGATTTCAACCATGGAAAGATAGACTGGGAGAATGGGGACCCACATGGTGGTGCAGATACGTGGAGAGCTAAACTCTTGGAAGTGGCAACAAGGAATTTTCTGAGCCAGCATGTCAAGGAACCCACAAGAGTGAGAGGCAATGATGAACCAGCTAGACTCGACTTGATATTCACCCTGAATGAGTCAGAAATAAGGGAAGTCAAAGTGGAAGCCCCCATAGGAATGAGTGACCACAGTGTACTGACCTTTGAGTACTTGGTGGAGGTAGGGATAACCTATCCAAGGATGGGAGTGGAGGGAAAAAGACTGAATTACCGAAGAGGAAAATATGAAGAGATGAGGAGCTTCCTCAGAGGAATACCATGGGAAACAGAACTTAGAGACAAGAATGTGCAGGTCATGATGGATTTTGTCACCCAGAAGTGCCAGGAAGCTGCAGACAGGTTTATCCCTGTCCAAAAGGAGAAAAACGAAAAACAACAGAAAAACCCATGGTTCAACCAGGAATGCAAGGTAGCGAAGCAACTGAGTAAAAGAACATGGAGAAATTACAGAAATAACAGAACACCAGAGAGCAGGGAGAGATACCAGAGGGCCAGAAATGAGTACCTCAGAGTGAGGAGAGAAGCAGAGAGACAGTTTGAAAATGACATCGCGAGTAAAGCCAAGACCCAACCAAAGCTGCTCCACAGCCACATCAGGAGGAAAACAGCAGTGAAAGAACAAGTGATGAAGCTGCGAAAAGCGGAGAACAGATACACAGAGAATGACAAGGAGGTGTGTGAAGAACTCAACAAGAGATTCCAGGAGGTCTTCACAATAGAACAAGGAGAAGCCCCTGCACTAAATGAGGAGGTGGCAAACCAAGCAACCTTGGAGGAATTTGACCTCACCAGTGATGAGGTCAAAAGGTGTCTGCTGGAGCTGGATGTGACAAAGGCTGTTGGGCCTGACAGAATCTCACCATGGATACTAAAGGAAGGTGCAGAAGCACTAAGTGTGCCACTCTCTATGGTGTATAACAGGTCACTGGAAACAGGAGACTTACCAGAAAGTTGGAAGACAGCTAACGTGGTCCCAATATACAAAAAGGGTGACAGGCAAGAGGCACTGAATTACAGGCCAGTTTCCTTAACTTGTATACCATGCAAGGTAATGGAGAAGATCGTGAGGAAAAGGCTCGTAGAGCATCTAGAGGGAAATAACTTTGTAACGCACCACCAACATGGGTTCAGGGATGGTAAATCGTGCCTCACAGGTTTAATAGAATTTTATGACCAAGCAACAAAAATTAGGCAGGAAAGAGAAGGGTGGGCCGACTGCATTTTCCTGGATTGCCAAAAAGCCTTTGACACAGTACCGCACAAAAGGCTGTTAAAAAAGTTGGAGCAACAGGCAGGAGTAAAAGGGAAGGTGCTCCAGTGGATAAGGGAGTACTTAAGCAACAGGAAACAGCGAGTAACGGTGAGGGGGGAGACATCAGAGTGGCGAGATGTCACCAGCGGAGTCCCACAGGGCTCAGTACTTGGACCCATCCTGTTTCTAATATATGTGAACGATCTTCCGGAGGGTATAGACTCATTCCTCTCAATGTTTGCTGATGATGCAAAAATTATGAGAAGAATCAAGACGGATGAAGATAGACAGAGACTACAGGATGACCTGGATAAACTGGAGGAATGGTCTAGAAAATGGCTGCTAAAGTTCAACTCGGGAAAGTGTAAGGTGATGAAATTAGGAGAAGGGAGCAGGAGGCTGAACACAAGGTATCATTTGGGAGGGGAAATCCTGCAAGAGTCAAATAGAGAGAAAGATCTGGGGGTTGATATCACACCGAACCTGTCCCCAGAAGCCCACATCAAAAGAATATCATCAGCGGCATATGCTAGACTGGCCAACATAAGAACTGCCTTTAGAAATTTGTGTAAGGAATCTTTCAGAACCCTGTATACCACTTATGTAAGACCAATCCTGGAGTATGCAGCTCCAGCCTGGAGTCCATACCTAGTTAAACACAAGACAAAGTTAGAGAAGATTCAGCGGTATGCCACCAGGCTCGTCCCGGAACTGAGAGGATTGAGCTACGAGGAAAGGCTAAAGGAGCTGAACCTCACATCCCTGGAAAACAGAAGAGTAAGGGGAGACATGATAACCACCTACAAAATTCTCAGGGGAATTGACAGGGCGGACAAAGACAAACTCTTCACCACGGGTGGGACACGAACAAGGGGACACAGGTGGAAACTTAGTACCCAGATGAGCCACAGAGACGTTAGAAAGAATTTTTTCAGTGTCAGAGTAGTTAATAAATGGAATGCACTAGGAAGTGATGTGGTGGAGGCTGACTCCATACACAGTTTCAAGTGTAGATATGATAGAGCCCAGTAGGCTCAGGAATCTGTACACCTGTTGATTGACAGTTGAGAGGCGGGACCAAAGAGCCAAAGCTCAACCCCCGCAAGCACAATTAGGTGAGTACAATTAGGTGAGTACACACACACACACACACACATTCCCATCATGTCCCCCCTCCCACCGTTCCCCCCCAGTCCCCCTTCCCCCTTCATCCCTATTCCTCCTCCCCCCTCACCCCGTATCCTCCATGTCCCCCCTATCTCCTTAACCCACACCCTACCTGTTCCCCCTTCCCTTAAACCCCCACCCCCCACCCCAAAACCCTCTGCGACCCTGCAAACCACCTCACAGATCCTCTTACCCACGGAACAGCTTCCCACACCAGTAGAATACTCGCCAAGAAAGGGATATGTAAATGAACAGAAGAAAGTGAGCTTCAAGGCGATGTACACTAACATAGATGGGATTACAAATAAAACTAGTGAACTTGGAGAGTGGGCACTAGAAGAAAACCCAGACATAATAGCACTCACAGAAACAAAGCTAACGAAAATCATAACAAATGCAGTGTTTCCACAGGGCTACTATGTAGTGAGGAAAGAGAGAGAAGGGAGAGGAGGAGGTGGTGTGGCTTTGCTACTAAGAGAAGGTTGGAGTTTCGAAGAGATGGTAATTCAGAACTGTGAAGGTTTCAGGGACTACATATCAGGCACCATTGCAACTGGAGGACAGAAAATTATAATAGTAGTCATATATAACCCCCCACCGAATGACAGAAGACCCAGACAGGAATATGATAGAAACAACATGGCCACCATCAATATAATAGAGAGAGCAGCTTCTGTGGCTAGCAGGAACGGATCCAGACTTCTAATCATGGGAGACTTCAACCATGGGAAGATAGATTGGGGGAACAGAGACCCACACGGAGGCCCAGACACATGGAGAGCTAAGCTGCTGGATGTGGCAACAAGAAACTTTCTAAGTCAACACGTCAAGGGACCGACAAGAATGAGAGGAGGGGATGAACCAGCCTTGCTTGATTTGATATTTACCCTAAATGAGTCGGATATAAGGGAAGTTAAGTTGGAAGCCCCCTTGGGAATGAGTGATCATAGTGTATTGAGCTTTGAGTACCTGGTTGAGCTAGGAATTATCACCCCCAAAAAGAACTGGGAACCAAAGGGCTGGCGTACCGAAAGGGAAACTATGAGGAGATGAATAAATTCCTATGGGATATACATTGGGACACAGAACTCGGAACCAAGTCCGTACAAGACATGATGGACTATGTCACCCAAAAATGTCAGGAGGCTGTAAGCAGGTTTGTCCCAGCCCAACAGGAAAAAACAGAGAAGCAAAGGAAGAATCCGTGGTTTAATAGGGAATGTATGAAAGCAAAGGAGCTGAACAAAAGGGCATGGAGGAACTTCCGTAATAACAGAACACCAGAAAGTAGAGAGAGATACCAGAGAACCAGGAACGAGTATGTCAGTGTGAGAAGAGCAGCTGAGAAAAGGTATGAAAATGATATAGCTAACAAAGCCAAGACTGAACCAAAGCTACTACACAGTCACATCAGGAGGAAGACAACAGTGAAGGAACAGGTGATTAAACTTAGGGTGGGCGAGGACAGGTACACAGAGAATGACAAAGAGGTGTGTGAAGAACTCAACAAAAGGTTCCAGGAGGTCTTTACAATAGAACAGGGAGATATCACGGCGCTGGGAGAGGTGGCAGCAAACCAGGTGACCTTGGATAGGTTCGAAATTACAAGAGATGAGGTCAAAAAGCACCTATTGGAGCTGGATGTGAGAAAAGCTGTTGGGCCGGATGGAATCTCGCCATGGGTATTGAAAGAGTGTGCAGGAGCACTTTGCTTACCACTCTCCATAGTGTATAGTAAGTCACTGGAAACGGGGGACCTACCAGAAATATGGAAGACTGCTAATGTAGTACCAATATACAAAAAGGGTGACAGACAAGAGGCACTGAACTACAGGCCAGTGTCCTTAACTTGTATACCATGCAAGGTGATGGAGAAGATTGTGAGAAAAAACCTAGTAACACATCTGGAGAGAAGAGACTTCGTGACAACCCATCAACATGGGTTCAGGGAGGGTAAATCTTGCCTTACAGGCTTGATAGAATTCTACGATCAGGTGACAAGAATTAAGCAAGAAAGAGAAGGGTGGGCGGACTGCATTTTTTTGGACTGTCGGAAAGCCTTTGACACAGTACCCCATAAAAGGTTGATGCATAAGCTGGAGAAACAGGCAGGAGTAACAGGTAGGGCGCTCCAGTGGATAAGGGAGTACCTAAGCAATAGGAAGCAGAGAGTTACAGTGAGGGGTGAGACCTCAGACTGGCGTGAAGTCACCAGTGGAGTCCCACAGGGCTCTGTACTTGGACCTATCCTGTTTCTGATATACGTAAATGATCTCCCAGAGGGTATAGACTCATTCCTCTCAATGTTTGCTGACGACGCCAAAATTATGAGAAGGATTAAGACAGAGGAGGACAGCTTGAGACTTCAAGAAGACCTGGACAAGCTGCAGGAATGGTCGAACAAATGGCTGTTAGAGTTTAACCCAAGCAAATGTAATGTAATGAAGATAGGGGTAGGAAGCAGGAGACCAGATACAAGGTATCATTTGGGAGATGAAATACTTCAAGAGTCAGAGAGAGAGAAAGACCTGGGGGTTGATATCACGCCAGACCTGTCCCCTGAAGCTCATATCAAGAGGATAACATCAGCAGCATATGCCAGGTTGGCTAACATAAGAACGGCCTTTAGAAACTTGTGTAAGGAATCTTTCAGAACATTATATACCACATATGTCAGACCAATCCTGGAGTATGCGGCTCCAGCATGGAGTCCCTATCTAGTCAAGCATAAGACTAAACTGGAAAAGGTTCAAAGGTTTGCCACCAGACTAGTACCCGAGCTGAGAGGTATGAGCTACGAGGAGCGACTGCAGGAATTAAACCTCACTTCGTTGGAAGACAGAAGAGTTAGGGGGGACATGATCACCACATTCAAGATTCTCAGGGGAATCGACAGGGTTGATAAAGACAGGCTGTTTAACACAAGGGGCACACGCACTAGCCCTTTAACTGCGCAACGCGCCTGCAGGCTCGCGTCTGGTTTGCGCAACGCGCCTCCGGGTATTTGTATTTTTCACGTTCCATTCAAATCTCCCGCGGCTACACGGGGTTCACATCAGCTTCCTCAGGGCTCTTGTAAACAGACGCCATCTTTAAAAAAAATCGTGGTCCACATTCCCGGGTGTGGGAGCCTCAGTAGTGTGTGAGCAACCAAGGCTGGCGCTCGCAGCATGAGCGCACAGCACTGCTGTTCAGCGTGTGACCACAGCATCGCCTAATAATGTCAAAATATATATATAACTTGTATCATTTAGCCATGATAGTGTTATAGAAGAGCCTGAGTGTGATAATGACTGGGTACAATGTTCAATTATCAGTGATTCAATGCTGTTCACGATGTTCACAGCACCACAGCATTATTTCGTCCATCTAGGAATTTTCAAATGATTTCTTAGGTTCCTTTTCAAAATAAACGTGTGGTCAATTATTCATTTACAGGAATTAGTGACCAGGATTGTGGTTATAATTAGCGTTGTGCGTAGTATTGTGGAAGGAGGAAAGTTTGGTGAGGGAGGGAGGGCGAGAATTGAGGTAGCCTCATTGTGTGTGTGTGGCTGCCACTCTTGTTTTGCTCACCATAATAGCTTAGTGGTTCGCTATGGGCAACACATATGTACATGGGTATATATAGTGTGTGTATATAGTGTAAGAACAGTAACAGGAGAATGTTGAGAGGAGCTATTTTGGTGAGGGAGGTGACGTAATCGTAGCGTCGTCTGCTGTGTGATTTTTCATGCAGTGTATGGTGGCCACTGTACTGTTTGGACACAATACCGGCTTACTTGCATAGTTCTGGTAAATAAAACATGTAGATAGGTATATAGAACATGTGTAATAAGAACTATAACAGTATGGTGGGAGGAGCAATGTTGGCGAGTAAGATGTTGGAGTGAGGGAGACTGGCTGGGTGTGGCTGCTCTCACTCGAGGTGTTCTGAGTGTGTTGATGGTGAATGTATATAGTGTGTGACAGTGTGTAGTGTGTAAATAGATTATATGTATACATAAATTAGCATGATACATAGTAAATATGTGCAGCATATGTGTACACAAGTGTCATGCACGTAACACAGTGTCTTCGGACAGTACGGTTGTTTTACTGCCATAATATAGTGTACGTGTTCACTATACATAGGATTAGTACGTAAAAACAAATAAAATGTATTTGGAACTGTGCGAAAAAAATGAACGAAAATATATTCGCGGCAACTCGCGCGCCCCGCCCCGACAGCCCCGGGAGCTTACAGCACGGGCGCACGGGGAATCATGACGTCACGCCCCAACTTACGGACCCCATAGCAGCCAAAGTAAGTACAATTACGACTTTTTTTTACATACCCATACTGAGGGAAGGGTTTTTGACACTTTAAAAAGAAAAAAGATTTTTTTCCAGAGAATTTATTTCCTGCGCACCACGGGGGTGTCATATTTGGAGGCAACGCAGTTAAAGGGTTAAGCCATCTCCATGCACAGCTTTAGGAGTATGTATCGTGAAAATTTTAACAAGAAAATATAAATAATTGGCTAGGATGCAGTACCCAAAATACCAGCGTTTAATTTAATGACACTCCAGTTTCTGGGTGAGCCCCAGAGGCTCCCTGAAGCTATCTATACTGATTAAGTGCCATACTACTTGGAGTCATCAGATGCAGAATTCTTGTAAATCTACTGGGGACCATGAGCCAGAACCTGGCCCCCTCAGAGAGGCACGGGGAAAGGGAGCAATGGCCCATGAACTCTTCACATTTAAAGTTTGCCATCTTGTCAATGACCAGGGAAGGTACCCAGAAAGGTGGGCAAATCAAAACAGACTACCGTTTTTATTTCAACAATACAAGCAACACAGAAGACGCCTCCCACCACTCAAGCATACCGATAAAAAGCTGCAACAAGCCCCAAGGAAAACAAAGGACAGTCCTCTTGTACAAACGGTACAAGAGGTACCCATGTACAACCGAGTCCATAGGGTTTTTTCTTGGCCAGCAGGGTATGCGCCCTGCAGCTATGCCGGTAAACCCTGTTGGTGCAGGCAACCAGACCACTAGAAGCCACTAGGATAGCCTGGCAGTAGCATGGGAGTTCCACCGCACACACCCTAGGCATACCTAATAATGTGAAAGGCAGAACTCCCCAGCAAGAAGCAAGTGAACAAGGGATAACGAGCAACCCTCGTCACCGCTAGCATAGCAACCACTATGTTCCACAAGCTTTCACGTGCATTTTTCACGTCCAGCCTGCTCAAGCGCCGCCTGAGCCTACTTGGTCTTTAAACAGTGTTCTTTCTTTTCTTTTTTCTCCTCTCTTTGTTGTGGCCCTTTGGTTAGGGATTGCTTTTGGAAGGCGTTATTTTTGTTGGCCTTGGCCTCTGGGTGTCAGGTTAGGTTAACTTCAAGCTCTCCTCCGATGTCAGGGGTTCTGTTCATTTGGTCCAGGTGGTCTTTTCGTTCGTTTGCAGCCTTCTCCTTTTCTGGCGAAGAATGAGACGGCTGGCTTCCACAGGAGTCCGTTGGTTGTGGATGCTTGGTTGATTAGGCCGGGGGGTGCATCACATGTTGTGTCCAGTGGTGGCTTTCCTTCGCTGCCTGTGGGGCCACTGGTTCTGTGACAGTGGATGCTCATTTGGTGGATCTGGAAAATGTGGTCATTATCATATGATGATAATAATATGCTTCCTCTTCCCCTTCCAGGAAGGGGAAGAAAGGCAACAAAAGCGGTAACCTTGAATCCCCACAACAAAACAAAATCAGTCACTAAACCTTGGAGGAATTGGGACATGCCAAGATGTGCTCTGAAGGCCCAGGGACACCATTCAAGCATTTGGCTCCAATAAATGACAGACCTGGGACAAAGGCAATAAACCCATGGGTTCAGACGGGACAAGTCCAGAATGAACCAGAGGTCCGTGCAGTCCCATTCTGGGACCGGAAACAGGCGGGAAACCCACCTGAGGGATGCGGTTGTTTCAACCACGCTCAAGTGAACCCACTCCAACAAAGCACAGGAGAAGAGGCCCGCCCTGCCAGCACCGAACCCCCCGAAGGTGGAGGAGCTACCCAACACCACTGCAGGTCACACGAAATGACACAAAAGGCCCACAAATCGTGGGACCAGGCACGAGCAAACAAAGTGAGCCTCTCCCCCATCGCCCTGTCAATGGGACAAACCGCGAAGGGGCCGACACATCTTACGAGCACCTAAATGGCGCATAGGGCATTCCCCGCATCAAAGAGAAACAGACAGCACTGAAGGCTGCAGCGGCGCCAAATCTGACACGTCCTATGTCCGAATCCGATATAGGACAGCAACTAGCCAAAGCTGCCCGCAGATAATGCACAACCGCAGACTCCGTAAACAGCAACGTTCAAAAGGGAAGACAGTCTAAGCACCAGGGCCCAAGCAGATTCCAAGGAAGAAGCGAGCACCGCCTGCCAACACGCAAGTCGAGAAGCAAAAAAACGCTAAACCGTGTCCCGCAGGAGTGGTGCAAACAACTCTTAACGATGCGGAAGACACACGCGCCACCGAGGGCAACACCCCAGACCCAGAGGCAGCCCCAAGCTCTTCGACATCCACCTCAAGCCAGTCCGAAGACAGCTCAAGGAGGAAGAAGAAATGCATGGCCAAAGCCAGCTGGCCACGTGTACGTAAACCCTCAGCAACCAATGCAGCCAAAAGGGAAGGAATCCATACAAAAAGCTGCAACACCCCAACATCCTGAAGAAGGGCAGAGGCGAACAAGCAGCAATGGAGGTGCTCAAATTCACCGCCCAGGAAAACCTGTAACGCTGTATGAGCCTCCTGACGCGCAAGCGTGCGGGATCGACAGAACGTATGCCACGCCTCCAAAGAGAAGAGAGGGCAGTGCTAACCAGGATGACTCCGGAACTTCATAACGAATCCAGTAAGAACACAAAGAACCATACATGAAGATATAAGCCGGGTCGTGCAGGAGGTAAGCCGCAATGGCTTCCCACGCCATGCGGGACAGGACGAGGGGAGCCGAAAACCTCCAGAAGGATAGAACTGAAGAATCCTTGGGGTCATGGAACCGAACCCGAGGAGGGGTAGACGCCAATCCAAGTCATACGAGGAGGGAGCAAAGGAGAACCCCACTCCTTGGAACACCAAGCCCCACTCCAAGAGTCAAAAAACCCAGGTGGGGTCCAACGGGGCCCAAGGCCCCCAAGTCTACCCTCTCCCCCACCCCGGGAACGTCACCCCGAGGACGGGGCCGAGCCGTCCTCCAACCCCTGGTCAGGGGGTTGGAGGACGGCTCTGGGGGCCCACTGGTCAGACCCAGAAGCTCCGGCTGGAGGACCAGGCTCAAATGCCTCCACCGCCACCCTGAAAGGGGACTCCCCCAAGACCGCCCGAGTCTCAACACCAATTAGACCTAGCCCCGACTCGGAAACCCAGAAAGTGAAAGTAACAGATAATAACATTGGACAATGTATTTATATGATATAACAAAATAGAGCATAAAAACATACTCATTATTTGTGTTACAGAGCACCACTTGGTTTCCGAACTTTAGTTACCCGAAACTTCCAGTTTCCCGATTGGGGCGTGTAGGAAGGGGTCCGCCAAGCGTCACGCCGGCCTGTGGTGGTGGGTGGGAGATGGTCCAGTTTGCCCACTGTGACTTCACAGATTCACGGCCTATTATTCCTATTATTTTGAATTGTCATAAGGCTGGAATGTTTATAATGTGCTTTTGTTTTACATAACTGCACAATCAAGAAACATCTGTGCACCATGTTGGCTCCAAATGCACACTTTACGTCAGTGATGGCTGACTGGTGGGTGGATGAATGAGGGAGCTTAGGTGGGAGGCAGTATGAAAGAGAGGGGAGAATCAGTGAGAGAGGGGGAGAATTAGTCAGAAAGGGAGGGAGAGAGAGAGATGCTAGGAGGGAGGGGAAGGTAGAGACAGATGCTAAGAAGGAGGAGGAGGTAGGGAGAGATGCTAGGAGGTAGGCAGGAAGGGACGGAAGTAGTGAGAATTACGGAGGGAGGGAAAGGCAGGCAGGCAGGCTGGTTGACTGGTTGGCTGACAGGCACAGGCTGGCAGGCACAGGCTGGCAGGCAGGATGTTCCTGCAGGCTAGCAGGAAACATCCAGAGGATGTTTGTCAGATGTCTTAATAATCAGCTAGGAACAATTAAGGACTTTTATAAAGCGAATCAGGACTTCACTTATTGGTGAGTACAAACAAAATACGGTCGCATTTACGCTATGAACCTGTCGATTTTTTTCCCTAGAGTTTTTTAATAATTTTTTTCTGAACCATTTCTTTTTACATTTCTAGTTTATTTTTTCCCCTCTATTTCTCGTTTACGAACTTACATGTTAACCGACGGGTCTCGTCCCCAAGGGGTTCGGAAACCATGTGGTGCTCTGTATTATGTATTACTCAGCAATGCTATAAAGGCACCAGTTGCATATCCACTTAGTGGACACTTCTTACTACTATTCTTCTTTGTGCATCAGACAGGTGCTTGCATCTCTTTATTACTACATAATCCCTTAGTTCTTAGTTCCAGTTAATAGGAGCTGTTCTCCTTATCAACAAAACGTTCTTTTTAAAAACTTTGTCTAAAATCCATTTCTGAAAATATTGGGATGAAACTTTCACGATGCTGAAGCCAGTAAGTTGGAGATTTGTTTAACATTTACAAGTAATTCTCACATAATTTGAATATTTTTTCGGTTCAGCCTCTTATGCTATAGCAGCTTAAGGGTTAAAGCAAACAAAGAATCATTTGCCACCAAAATACCTTAGATTATTTATCCTTCCATGCTTTACCTTGGATCCTGAGCGGGCAATGGTACCCAAATTATCTATGAGCTCTTCTTTGGTCATGCCAATACCCGAATCTTGAATGGTTAGCGTCTTATCATACTTGTCTGTGGTGATGTGAATTTTCATATCAGCCTCAGAAGAATCCAATTCTTTGCCTTGCAGAGCAAAGTAGCGAGCCTGAAAATATAAATCAAACATTGAAGTAGTGAAATCTTTCTGACAAATCCCTTCTTTATCTCCCCAAGATACCTACCTGGAGACCTCACACACCTAGCTTAGCAGTGTCATGTGGCAGGAGTCACTCTGCAACAGGCTCCAAGAATATCCTAGGTATTGGGAACAGGTTGAGGGCTGTAGGAGATGTTCCCGGTTATATAAAGATATAGGGATGTTGAAAAGTAATTAAGATACAAGAAATAATTGAAGCTCTCATCCTGTAACTACACTTAGATAATTACTCCCAACACCCATACACTGATGCTAACACCTACCCACTAACATCTAGAACATAAAATAATGGTGAATTTTTCCATCAAATTGTCTATTTCCCCTTGAATTTTTTGGAAGCCTAACCAGTTTCTCGGCCACAACTAGTTATTCATCAGGTCATGGTCTCAAGGTGCCCAGAAAGCATGTGGTTGTCCACACATGTTACTAGAGAACATCTGAAATGACAATTAAGCAAACACTTATGGAATGAACCCATAATATGAATGATTATTCTGTAGTTTCTTACCTTTTCAATAGCATCTGAAGCATTTGAGATCAGCTCTCTAACAAACACTTCTTTCTCAGAGTAGAGGGACTTTGCTACAATATCCAAAAGCATGCGAGTCTCAGCCTGAAAATCGTATGCTTTAGGTTCACTTGTCTGGACAGCTTCCTGGAGTAGCTGGGGATGTGAATGGATACTGTGCCTTGCAATAAAATTGTGTCCATAATAACCTGCAATAAAATCCTCATAAGTAAATCCTTTAAAATTTATGATGTGCATTGAGACTTTCAAAGCCTAATATACAGTATATCTTACCAAAACAAGTTACTGTACAGCTATCAACTGAGTGTGATGACTTTATAGAAACCCTTTGCCAGCCTATTTAGGAAACAGAAAACAGCGAGTAACTGCGAGGGGGGAGGAAGGACATCAGAGTGGCGAGATGTCACCAGCGGAGTCCCACAGGGCTCTGTACTTGGACCCATCCTGTTTCTGATACTATATATGTAAACGATCTTCCAGAAGGGTATAGAATCATTCCTCTCAGTGTTTGCAAATGATGCAAAAATTATGAGAATAATCAAGACAGATAAAGACAGACAGAGACTACAGGACGACCTGGACAAACTGGAGGAATGGTCAAGAAAACGGCTATTAAAATTCAACACAGGAAAGTGTAATGAAATTAGGCAAAGGGAGCAGGATGCTGAACACAAGGTACCATCTGGGAGGTGATATCCTACAGGAGTCAAATAGAGAAGCTTAGGGTTGATATCACACCGAACCTGTCCCCCAGAGACCCACATCAAAAGGACATCATCAGTGGCATATGCTAGATTGGCCAACATAAGAACTGTCTTTAGAAACTTGTGTAAGGAATCATTCAGGACCTTGTATATACTTATGTCAGACCAATCCTGGAGTACGCAGCTCCAGCCGGGAGCCCATACCTAATTAAACACAAGGCAAAGTTAGAGAATATTCAGAGGTATGCCACCAGACTAGTCCCAGAACTGAGAGGTATGAACTATGAGGAAAGGCTATGGGAGCTAAACATCACATCCCTGAAAAACAGAATAGTAAGGGGAGACATGATCACCATCTACTAAATTCTCAGGGAAATTGACTAGGTGGACAAAGACAAACTATTTAACATGGAACACAAACAAGGGACACAGGTGGAAACTTTGTACCCAAATGAGCCACAGAGACATTAGAAAGAATTTTTTCAGTGTCAGAGTAGTTAAGAAATGGAATGCATTAGGCAGTAATGTGGTGGAGACAGACTCCATACAGTTTCAAATGCAGATTTGATAGAGTCCAATAGGCTCCAGAAACTATTCACCAGTTGATTGACAGTTGAGAAGCAGGACCAAAGAGCCAAAGCTCAATCCCTTAAAGCACAACTTGGTGAGTACACATAAATCGGAATTAATTTGGTGTATCAATTTGTGTACAATGCTATTTGAATCCAAGGAAAATAGTTGATCTAGGGGAGACTTCAATACACCTAGAATTGTAGTCCCAACTATGATAAACCGAGAAACCAGACATATGTAATTGGTATGTTATTTCCTCCAATATTCTTTGTATTACCAAGATCATAACCTGTACAGTACTTTAATTTAAAATACAAATGTGATACACCTGGTGCAGTTACAGGTTACCGTGTCTAAAAGATGGTTCGTCAACTGATTTTTAAAATTAACACAGCTTAAACAAAATATATTTACAATGGGTGCACCACCGGAACGGTGCTCTGCCGGAACCCCCAAAATCTTACGATATTTAATACCAGGATTACTAACTAATCCCCTTCGTAAATGCATTAGTGTAATTTTTAATAAATGATCATGTAATTAGTTATGTAATTATAAAATTAAATCTATTATAGATTTAATAAATTACTGTATATTATTTCTATTTTGCAATATCAACATACGTATTATAATTACTATTATAAAGTTTTTAATTATAAATGGTAATTATAAATGTTACTTTAAATGTTATTTAAAAATTTATATTTATTTTAATGAATAATATTTAGTATCACTTACAATTATAACAGCTATTTATAAATGTTAATTAAAAACTTTTAATATTTATCTTTCTAAATTTATAAATTTATCCTTATTTATCCTACTAAACAATTAATGAACTACTTATAGAACTATTAAATTATATTATGGCTGTTATTACAATGTTATTGTAATTGCTGTTATAATTGCTTTATAAATTATTATTGTATTTATTCATTATTGTTATAAAGGAATTATGTTATCACAAATATTATAAATGTTAAAATAACCTATTATTATACATGCATTATTAAATATTAAGTTATTATAATTATCATATTTATAAAATAATTATTATAAACAAATAAAGAAGTCCCCCACTCTATGCATATGTTTTCCTCCATTCGCAGAAAATACAAGTTTATGAAGTATAATAATGATATACAAAGCATAATAGTTATACAAAGCATAATAATGTTATACAAAGCATAATAATGTTATACAAAGCATAATAATGTTATACAAAGCATAATAATGTTATACAAAGCATAATAATGTTATACAAAGCATAATAATGTTATACAAAGCATAATAAATGTTATACAAAGCATAATAATCTTATACAAAGCATAATAATGTTATACAAAGCATAATAATGTTATACAAAGCATAATAATCTTATACAAAGCATAATAATGTTATGCAAAGCATAATAATATCATACAAAGTATCAACATGAGCCAAGTAGATGATCTGACGGCTTCCCAGCAACGTCCTGCAACAATATTCATAAAAATCAACATTACCGGCAAAATATCTTCTTGAAGATGATGAGATGTGTGTGTGAGTGTGGAGAGACCTGGCATGAGGCGAGAGCAGCACCAGCAGCCTCTTGAGCGAGGAAGGAGCCCGGAGAGCCATGTGTGAGGCAGCAGCCACCAGCAGACCGGCTCCGTCTGCACACAATGTCTTAGTCTTCCGTGTCAGGTGCAGTTTGCGTCAAGGATATGCCTTCCCTCGGTAACTGTACAAGTTGTATTGTGGTCGACGCGTCGCTTTTTGACAGTCAGGCAAGCCGGGATTATTCCTTCTGGGAGATATATACACAACACTTGGTCGTAGTGTGTTATGTACTCAACACTTGGTCGGTTGGAGTGGTTGTCGTGGATCGCTTTCCTTGATATCGTAATATTTACGTTTTCTATGATCACTGTGATTGTAATTTGATCACTTGCATTAATTTTCGGCAGATTAGATAAGATGTTTATTCAGGTAAAGGTACATACATTGAAAATCAGTTACAACATACTGTTGGATTATTGATGGAGCTAGTACATACTGAAGCCACTTGCACAGGGTTTCGGGCAAGAAATGTCTGTGTAAGAAACGGACAGTTATATGTTGTTGAATATGACCGAAAGGGTAAGATTAATAATTTATTTTTTTGTTTAAATTTTGCCCCGAGGGGAGAGTTTATTGGGCAGCTAATAATTCTAACTCAGTCTTCTCAATAGTTCTTATATTTTTCTTCATTGTCGAGGGTAGTCGAAAAATTAACTCTAAAAAGTTCATCTTCACACTTTATTTATGGTCTGACGCCTAGAGTTTTGCAAGACACTTCTTACATTTTCAAAACCATTTTACATACTCTGTTTCATGCTTATATTCGTTTCTGGATGAGGTGATAGGACACAAATGTTTTGGGTGAAGTGACAGGACAAAATCAATGGGTGAAAACAATTCAAACACACGAATCAATGGTACATTGAGTGTTTTCTCTTCTTGCTTCTGTGTTGGTTTGGGGTCTGAAGTGGGTAGAATCTAATTATGTGTTGATTGCTGGTGTTGACTTTTTGATGTGTTGGACCACGCGGATATGTCTCCTGTTATCGTTTGCATCTGTCGATATTGTGTTGCTTGTTAAGATTTCTCTGGTGATGGTCTGGTTGTGTAAGGAGATTTATTTAT
>WNGS01039716.1:0-13403 GCA_020271785.1 Procambarus virginalis | reverse complement strand
TATATATATATATATATATATATATATATATATATATATATTATATATATATATATATAAGCGTGGCATAATGTCCTTCTGTTTGGCAATGTATGCCTCACCGTCCCTCAAAGGAGGGACAAATCACTTGCTTCCTCGGTCCAGAGGGCGATAAATGAATACCCAAGGGGGATAACCTAGTTCGCCTGCCTCTCCGAGCAAAACACACACACCGCAGAAATGGTAACAACAACATACCGGAAACAAACAAAATCAGAGCACAAATCACCAAGAAAATTGAAGAGGGAAATACCGCAAGCGCTATTAGAGTCCTCACCAGTGACGAGAAAATTGCTCCTCGAAACTCAGCCACAGCGCGGGCCCTGCAAAGCAAGCACCCACCCAGAGCCCGACAAGGCGACAACATCGTTCCGCCATCAGCCGACACCATTTCAGACCCATTAACCGTCGGTGAATCTGAGGTCTACAAAGCAGCCCTTTCTTTTCCACCTGGGTCAGCAGGAGGCTTTACAGGGTTAAAACCTCAACACATCAAGCAAATGTTAAATCCTGCGGTTGGTGATGCTGCACAAGATCTTCTTATGGAACTAACAAGGTTCGTTAACATGTGCCTGGCTGGTGATATACCTGAGGTCATCAGGCCTCTCTTTTTCGGTGCCTCCCTCTGTGCTCTCAAAAAGAAGGACGATGGAATCAGGCCAATAGCTGTTGGCAACACTCTCCGACGCCTGATTGCCAAGGCTGCTACGAGGGTTGTCAGCCAGCAAGCGGCTGAATTACTGAAACCAATCCAGCTAGGATTTGGAATCCCCCAAGGCTGTGAAGCGGCTGCCCATGCAGCACGAGCATACATCACCAACATTTCTGATGAAAAGGCCCTGCTCAAACTGGATTTTAAGAATGCCTTCAACATGGTCAGAAGAGATGCAGTACTTTGTGCCGTACATCGCCATTTCCGGCCCCTCTACCCGTTCATACTATCGTGCTACAGTGGTGAGTCAAAACTGCTCTTTGGTGAACATGAAATCAGATCATGTGAAGGCGTTCAGCAAGGTGATCCTCTTGCTCCCCTTCTTTTCTGCTTAGTCTTAAAAGAAATCACCGAAAGCTTGTCCAGCGAGTTCAACATCTGGTTTTTGGATGATGGCACTATAGCTGGCACCGTAGACGACCTCTTGGCAGACATCAGGAAAATAAGGGAGCAAGAAGTAAGCCTGGGTCTTGTCCTGAACCCTTCCAAGTGTGAAGTAGTCTCCTCCAACCCAGACATCGTAGCTAGAATAAGGTCTGCCTTGCCTGGAGCCCATGTCATTAGGGCCGAGAACAGCACCCTCCTTGGAGCCCCCCTCGGGTCTAATGCCATTGAGGAGATCCTTGACAAGAAAATCGCAGACCTTAGGAGGATGGAAGACAGAATAGGTGACATCGATGCCCACGATGCTTTTTATCTCCTCACCAAATGCCTATCCCTTCTGAGGCTAACCTACTTTCTGAGGTGCGCCCCATCTTACGACAACCGAAAGCTTGAAGAGTATGACCTCTTACTGAAGACCATGCTGGAAAAAGTTGTTAATCTCTCCCTCAACGAGTGCCAGTGGAAACAAGCCACTCTTCCTGTTAGGCTCGGTGGCTTGGGTGTCCGCACTGCCACCCAAATTGCTGTCCCAGCCTTCCTGTCTTCCTCCTCAGCATCAGATGACCTGGTTAAGGAAATTCTACCTGACACCCTCAGTGATGTAGCGGGGATACAGGACCCCCACTACACGGAATGCGACACGAAATGGGGTGCCATGGCAGACCCAGCACTCAGACCAGCCATGCCGAAAGCCAAGAAACAATCCAGTTGGGACAGCCCCATTGCAGACAAAGAAGCCACAGCTTTGCTGGAGGCAGCAACAACCCCCAGTGATCGTGCACGCCTCACAGCTGTGCAGGCTCCCCATGCAGGGGACTTCCTTTTGGCAGTCCCTATGTCTGCGACAGGCACACGTCTTGATCCGCAGGAGCTCCGTATTGCAGTCGCTCTCCGTCTTGCTGCCCCTATCCACACTGTTCATAGGTGTATTTGCGGCGAGGCAGATGCTGACGAATATGGATTGCATGGCCTGCACTGTGGAAAATCTGGTGGTTGGCACACTAGACACGACGAAGTAAACGACATCATTAAAAGAAGCCCTGCCTCTGCCCAGTGTCCAGCGGAGAGAGAGCCCCGCAACCTTCTGAACCGTGACTCTGTTAGCTTTGCCGGCCGACCAGACGGAATCACACTGCGTCCGTGGAAGGGTGGCAGACAGTTGGCATGGGGCTATACTTGCGTATCCACCCTGGCAGCCACATACATCAACCTCTCTGCCGGCACAGCAGGAGCCGCGGCGACACAGAGAAAGAGACAAGTCAGCCAAGTATAGGCAATTAGATCATCGGTACAACTTCGTTCCAATAGGGTCTGAGACCCTAGGCCCATGGGGAGAGAGTGCAAGAAGGTTTCTAAAGGATCTTGGTTCCAAGCTCATTGACACCACAAGAGGCCCTAGAGCGGCAAGTTTTTTCTTTCAGCGCCTCAGTGTCGCGATCCAGAGGGGGAATGCTCGCTGCATCCTCGGTTCCTGCCCAACGTCGGAGGAGTTCGAGGAAATCTACAGCCTCTAGGAAGCGAACTATTTTTGTGTCCTCTTAATGCTCATTTTTTGTATACAATCAGATATGTAACTGTATAACCTTGCTTAATAAAGTGTACACCATAAAAAGGGGGGTGGTAGGAGAAGCGAACACCCTCATGTATTCAGAGTTAAATGGCAAGTTTTTCCCTGAATGCTCTGTGTTCCCTTCTCTGAGGCTGTGGGTCCCTATAATTGCACCAGAGGTGGTACCCCCCTATATATATATATATATATATATATATATATATATATATATATATATATATATATATATATATATATATATATATATATATATATATATATATATATATATATATATATATATATATATATATATATATATATATATGTATGTTGTACCTAGTAGCCAGAACGTCGTACAAAGGCCCGATTTGCCTAATAAGCCAAGTTTTCCTGAATTTATATATTTTTCTAAAAAAAATTATTATAAAATTATAAATCTGTCCATTTTACTATGTATAAGTTAGTTTGTTTATGTTAGATTTAAATCTAACGTCGATATATGACTGAACTTAACCAACCCTACCTAACCTAACCTAACCTATCTTAACGTAACCTAAACTAACACAACTAAGTTTATGTTCTTAATATAATATAATAATAATAATTCAAATAAACTAATTGGAAACAGTTTATTTAAAAAAAAGAAAATCACTCGGTCTATTAGGTAAATCAGGCCTTGCATATTAGAACGAGAAGTGCGTTCTGGCTACTAGCACTTATTTATCTACTTACACATTTATTTATTTATTTATTTTTAAAGATATTTTTTATTCATATATATGTATATTTATTTATTGTATATTTATATTAAATGTATTATTTAATTATTATTATTAAAATTTATTTATTGTATATTTATATTAAATGTATATTTATGTAGGATGTATATTTAAATATTGATATATATCTGTGGGTCCAGGAGGCCATCTGTGTCCCCTCAGATGGTCTCACTTATCACAGTGTGTGTCTATGGATGTGTATCTGTGTGTGAGTGTGAGTGTCCCTGTGAGTGTCCGGGTGAGTGTTTGTGAGTGTGGGTGTTAATGTGAGTGTCCGGGTGAGTGTGTGTGAGTGTGAGTGTCCCTGTGAGTGTCCGGGTGAGTGTCCGGGTGAGTGTGTTTCCGGTTATACCTGCGGGTCCACGTGGCCATCTGTGTCCCCTCAGATGGTCTGCCTTATCGCAGTCTATGGATGTGTGTGAGTGTGATTGTCCATGTGAGTGTTCGGGTGAGGGTGCGTGTGTGTGTGAGTGTCCGGGTTTATGTAAGGTTTGGTTCCTGGAACCATATAACCCCCCCCAAATCTCCTCCCTTATTCCCACCGTGGGTTCGAATCCCAGGTATAAAGACCTGCGTCCATGGATCCAAGGTATCCATCCGTGGGCCGAACAGATTTCACCCCTTCCCCACTTTCCAAGGGCCAGGCCAATTTCAGCTATCCAGGAAACCTGTCGAAACAGAGGCAGCTACAGGAGGGGACACACAAATATTTGTGCCCTGCAGTTACACAACCGTTCCGACAGACTCGATCGCAATCTATCCAGATGAGAACACGTTCTCTTCCGACTAGACCACGCTGGAGTCACTGTATGTCTCAAATTTGGTGCCTTTATTTATAGTTAGTGTTTTTGGTGTATTAATTGATTTGTTTTATATTTTTAATGACTTAGGTAGAGTGATTTAGGGAGTAGGTGGGGTGGGGTGGGGGTGGCGTGGGTAGTGGATTATACAAGTTCGTGGTTATCTTGAGAGATCTTGAGATGATTTCGGGGCTTTTTAGTGTCCCCGCGGCCCGGTCCTCGACCAGGCCTCCACCCCCAGGAAGCAGCCCGTGACAGCTGGCTAACACCCAGGTACCTATTTTACTGCTAGGTAACAGGGGCATAGGGTGAAAGAAACTCTGCCCATTGTTTCTCGCCGGCGCCTGGGTTCGAACCCAGGACCACAGGATCACAAGTCCAGCGTGCTGTCCGCTCGGCCGACCGGCTCCCTAAGTCCCTGGTTAGTTAGTATTTATGTAGTTGTGTTCACCTAGTTGTTCTAGCGAGGGTTGAGCTCTGCTCTTTCGGCCCCCACTCAACTGTCAATCAATCAATTATTACTAACTAATAAAAAACAAATTCTACATACACACACACACACACACACTCATACACACACACACACACACACACACACACACACACACACACACACACACACACACACACACACACACACACACACACACACACACACACACACGCACACACATACACAGCACACACCCAGAAAGCAGCCCGTAACAGCTGTCTAACGCCCAGGTACCTATTTACTGCTAGGTAACAGGGGCATCAGAATGAAAGAAACTGTGCTGATTTTCGTTTGTGCCATCACCAGGGGATGAAACTTTGACCCTAGGAATACGTGTCGAGAACGCTGTCCACTCAGCTATAAGGCCCCATAGTGTGTGTATTGGTGCAAAAGATAATTTGAGAGAGGTTAAGGGAAAGGAATGATGGTTGGTGGCCTTGAAGGCGTTGGAGGGCGTAGGAGGGGGGGGGGGTTGCCAGTTCTGAATTTAAATTGTGATTATTTTAAGATAGGATATTTATGGAAAAAACGTTGCGAGAGATAGTAAGAAAAGTGTTTCTGGCTGAGGTTAGATAGTGTGTGATTGACTTGTATGTTAGGAAAAAGAATACTTAATAGAACCATAGATGATCTTTAGAAATGTTTCTTTGCAAATAGTTGCAAGTTATTAAGTAAGAAGGCTATGGTTACCGTACCTTGAACAAACACACGTGAGCACAATTAATCGACGGGAGTCAGAGGGTGTGAGAGTGAACAGCGAAATAGTAACAAAAAATGTGACAATGATGGAAAACTATGTCATTCAAACGTCAACCATATAAATTACAGTAACACTAAAGGAGCGTCCACGTACATATGTCAATCAATTTACATAAATAAACATTCACTAATATGTTCCTTTAAAATGGATACACACAGATAACTACCGTACATATGTCAGTTCAATTACTGGTACACATAAACACACATAGCTGGACGTGTCTGTCGATCTTGACAAAAGTAGATATGTAACAAAAAATGTGACAATAATGGGATACTATGTCTTTCAAACGTATACATGTTAACCATATAAATTACTAATATGTACCTTTAAAATGGACACATACAGATAAATACCGTACATACGTCAGTTTCATTACAGGTACACGTAAAGACACATAGCTTCACGTGTCTGTCGGTCTTGATAATAGTACACATGGATAACACACACAAAACAGTCCATTATCAATTAATATGTGTGTTTGTGTGTGTGTGTGTGTGTGTGTTTATGTATGTACTCACCTAGTTGTGCTTGCGGGGGTTGAGCTCTGGCTCTTTGGTCTGGCTCTATGTGTGTGTACTCACCTAGTTGTACTCACCTAGTTGTGCTTGCGGGGGTTGAGCTCTGGCTCTTTGGTCCCGCCTCTCAACCGTCAATCAACAGGTGTACAGTTTCCTGAGCCTAATGGGCTCTATCATATCTACACTTGAAACTGTGTATGGAGTCAGCCTCCACCACATCGCTTCCTAATGCATTCCATTTGTCAACCACTCTGACACTAAAAAAGTTCTTTCTAATATCTCTGTGGCTCATTTGGGCACTCAGTTTCCACCTGTGTCCCCTAGTGCGTGTGCCCCTTGTGTTAAACAGCCTGTCTTTATCAACCCTGTCGATTCCCCTGAGAATCTTGAATGTGGTGATCATGTCCCCCCTAACTCTTCTGTCTTCCAACGAAGTGAGGTTTAATTCCTGCAGTCGCTCCTCGTAGCTCATACCTCTCAGCTCGGGTACTAGTCTGGTGGCAAACCTTTGAACCTTTTCCAGTTTAGTCTTATGCTTGACTAGATAGGGACTCCATGCTGGAGCCGCATACTCCAGGATTGGTCTGACATATGTGGTATATAATGTTCTGAAAGATTCCTTACACAAGTTTCTAAAGGCCGTTCTTATGTTAGCCAACCTGGCATATGCTGCTGATGTTATCCTCTTGATATGAGCTTCAGGGGACAGGTCTGGCGTGATATCAACCCCCAGGTCTTTCTCTCTCTCTGACTCTTGAAGTATTTCATCTCCCAAATGATACCTTGTATCTGGTCTCCTGCTTCCTACCCCTATCTTCATTACATTACATTTGCTTGGGTTAAACTCTAACAGCCATTTGTTCGACCATTCCTGCAGCTTGTCCAGGTCTTCTTGAAGTCTCAAGCTGTCCTCCTCTGTCTTAATCCTTCTCATTTGTGAGAATCACAATCATGAGAAGTCACAATCTTGTGAGAAGTCTTCTCACAATCCTAATCCTTGTGTGTGTGTGTGTGTGTGTGTGTGTGTGTGTGTGTGTGTGTGTGTGTGTGTGTGTGTGTGTGTGTGTGTGTGTGTGTGTGTGTGTGTGTGTGTGTGTGTTGTCACGAGGGGTGGGCCGGGGCTCTGCTAACACTCGGCTGCTAGGGGCTCGAAAGGCCGAATACTCAGCCCCTCCGACTCCCGGGATTCACCGGAGTCTCCTTGGTCCCACAGGAGAGGACCAGCAATGCCCACCTCCGCAGGTCTTTGCTTCCACCACTGAAGGGGTGCCACTGACTCACCCTGGAAGCCCTTCAGTCAACCACGGGGAAACTACTATCAGCAATTCCGGCCTAGACCCGTGGAAGAGTAAAGGAAGACTCGGGCTTACCTTATAACAATGACCTCCCTGAGTCTTGCCTGCCGGACAAAGAGGTTGCAGGAACTCCTTTCCCGCCTGTCTTCTCTATCTTTTCCTCAACAAGGTCGCCAGCTGGGTTATTATATCTGCACCCCAGCGATGCGGTTCAGTGGGTGTATATATGTTGTCTGTTGCCTGAGTGTTGCTACTCCCAAAATCTACTATTGGACTGTCGGCCCAGGGTACACTCCCTTGAAGGTCCGTGTGGCTTTACCTCTCTCTAGCCACCACGTTACTAGTTGCCACCTTTCAGGCACTAGTACTGATCGGATGGCTAAGGATACACTTTTACATCAGTCTGTGCTGTTACCACTCTTCAGGCAATAAGAATTTCCATAGGGAACATGGTGTTCCCTAGGTGGTACTGTGATAACCTTCGTGTATGCTCATATAGAAATATAATAATAATAATAATGGAGGCACACTTAAACACAATAATAAAATGTGTGAATTTACTAACACAAACTACATGATCACACATATGATTACAAGTGATACAAGAAAATGAAAATAATGATAACTCTGGAGACTGTCAGCAACTCTTCTCTCACGTTCTCCAGGCTCCTTCAACTGGGCAGATAGACAGGAGTCACACACTCTCAGAAGGGCCTCTTCACCACGTCGGCACCTCTTCTTCACTGTCCTGCCATCCACACACACACTGTCCTCTCTGACAGTCCTGGACATAAGCTGCCCTGCAGCCTATTCTGCTATTAAAGCATTAATATCCTATTTCCACATATATAAGTGAATATAATGGCCTATCTAGCCTACTCTCACAAAGGGGTAATGGGAGGGAAAATGATCTACCTTAACAATCCTTGGCTCACGACGCCTGTCCCTCGATGGTGTGAGGGTCCTATGCTTCCTGAGTCGATCCCCGTGTGAGGAGATGTAGAATCTCCTCAGCTAGTTTTCCTAGTTTCTAGAATAGGCTAGTCGCTCTAGGGACTCTAGAAACTGAAGCTTTCAAAATTTACATATACTTGTTGGGTGTCATATGAAAGCTTATGTTAAATGCTGTCGGTTAAGACTAATTAGAGGTCTGTGATTGCTCTGTAGAGAGAATTACAGAAATTTTTCCTGTTTTGTGAAATAGGGAGAGATTTGAGAGAAGGTGTGAGAGGTAGTATGATTCAAGAACCGTTACGGGTGGGGGGGACAGTGGGGGAACGTTGCCTTCCCCCCACCAAGGGAGACGTTGAGACGTTGTGTTAGGCCTCACCCTCCCTGTGACGTCACGCCACGCCACAGGGCGAAGGGAGTCTGTGATTGGTCTAGGCACCCCTGCTCCTATGCCGAGTTTTGGCGCCAAGAGCTGTTATTGGAAGCGGCATGAGGAACAGTGCCGGCTTCCTGCTGATTGGTCAAGACAAGGTAGGGGGAGAGATATGGGGATGTGAGTCTCTCTAGCCCGCCAAGAGTTTAGTTTGAATTGGGCAGCAAGGGTGTGAGGAGTGTCTAGGTGGGGGTGGCGGGCCTGCCACCCCCACCACCGTTATCGCTCCTGTCGTTCAGTTTATTCATCTTGCATGGCACGCCAGCCACCCTGGGTGTGTCGAAGCCCATATTCACGTGAAACTGGGACCGATAAATGCAGGACAGCCTCAGAGACAGTGATCACCCATGGGGCAGCTACCAGAGCCCCATGGGGGTAGCAAGTGGCTCAGATTATCCTGTATGTTCATAGACAATTGGGTGGAGTAATGGGCAGGGCCTACCAGTGTAATTAAGGTGTTGTTACTGGCCCCTGTTGGACTTTTAATTCCGCCCGACGTCGTCCATGTGGTAGGTGACGCCGGCCAGTGTCACCCCTGTCACCCCAGTGTAAGAGCGAGTCATGCTCTAGTGTGTTGGGGGGTAGTGGTGATTCCCCATCCACATGTGTGTATGCCCTGCGGCCAACCCAGGCCGCCCTCTGGCCGCCCGGCCACCCACCGGCTCGGCCAGGCCACCCACCTTACCCCGCGCGCGAGCAGCCCGGGTGGGGTGGGGTGCTGTGACGTCACGCGCCACCCGTGGCCACCCTCCTGAAGGCCATGCGGTGGCCACATGTTAGGCCACCACCTTTGGCCACCCCCTTGGCCACTTTCCCAGGACAGTCTAGGGCCACATCTTGTCGATGCACGAGGAGCAAGCTAAGTGTTGACAACCTGGAGATAAAGACCTGGGTAATGAGAAAAATGTGTGGAAGGACATGTGAGTACTTGAACAGAGTGAATCAGTGTCTCAGTCATAATAGAAAAATTGTGTGCTCCCCTAGCCCGGCCAGGCTAGGGAAGCAGCTGAGACACTTATCTGTGGCACGCCCAGGTGACTGTGGGGCAGTACCTGGAGAGGGAATTGTCACAGTAAATCATGTAGTGATATAATTGTATATCTGTAGAGAATGTGTGTAGACTGACTTGAGTTTGGGACCAGTCAGTGTAGAAAATCATCATATAAATGATCCAGTCTGTCGATTGTGTATAATCGTTCAGCCTTGGTTAGTGCCATGGTACCTCATTGTGTAATTAGGCCAGGTTAGAGTTAATTAAGCAGGCCCGTGGGGCAGGGTTATTAGTGGACATCCTGAGGTCTGTATATTGTCCTGGTGATTAATTTGCATTGTTATGGAGGCCATTTCCATATGTTTCATTTGCATGTTGCATGTATTATGTTGTGTGGTGAGTCAGTAGATGTGATCGCTGACTGATTGCCTAATGATGTCATTAGCATGGGGGGCATGCTGACGGTATCATTATGTGCAGGTTTGTGCAGTGGTATCAGGTATACGTTATTACTGTCCTAGGAACTGTGTTGAGGATTTAAAGGGACCCTTTGAGTATTCAGGGAAATTCTCAGTCACTTAATGAGAGCGAGCAATTAGTTAATTTGCCTAATTATGGGAGAATTAGTGCCAGCTGTCCGCGTAGAGCGACGGTGCCTTATATTAACGCAAATTGTCTTGCTGAAGCCACCGGGATCGGGCGATCTTTTGCAACGTTTGCAAGATTAGAGGGGCAGTATATTATGTGGATACCTTGATTGTTGCAAAACCGTGTGTCATTACTGTGTGGGCATAGTAATTAACGAGTTGCAGTAGTCGCAACCGTATGTGGGCAGTGCTATTTTATGTTG
Organism: Procambarus virginalis; assembly: GCA_020271785.1. NCBI lineage: Eukaryota > Metazoa > Arthropoda > Malacostraca > Decapoda > Cambaridae > Procambarus > Procambarus virginalis. The sequence goes on along the minus strand of WNGS01039716.1, from coordinate 2,843 downwards.
TTTTGCATGCCATTATATGTGTGACCTATGTAACCTTAGGGTTACTTTGTTTCTTTAAGTTGTGTTGAGAACTTGAGGATTCAGTGAGTTAATTAGGGGTAATTAACTGGATAAGGGGGTGCACATTTGAAGTTGTTGAATGAGTGAGGGCTGTTATGGGAGAACAGTATTGAACTTGAGCTTGTGGGAATACGTTTCCGGTGCAATTAATTGTCCGTGTGACAATTAATTGACCACTCTAGCTAATTATGTAATTAGCATTCTCATCATGAATTCACGTAGTGGGAGAGGATCTGTCAGAGTCTGTCAGTGATAGTGTTAACGTCAGTTGCTCGAGACTAACTGCCTTTCGGGGTTAGGGCAATTAGTGGCTCATGATAATTAGTGGAGTAATTAACGTCTGGAGTCTTGAGGACTCAGATGACTCGGTAAAGCGAGGTCATGGGGTTAGCATAATACGTTATATTAATCATATTCTGTCTGGTGACAGTGGATTAAGTTGCACTCATTGTTAATTAGTAATTAACTCCTCTTCCGTGAATTCACAGTGTTTGATGAGACCTGCTTAGGCAGTGCGGAGTGAGACGTATTTATGTATGATTAATTATCGGTCCTGGTGACAGTTAATTAATTGCTCGAGGTTAATTAGGGTAATTAGCACTCATGTTAAAGTAATTAATGACACAGACTGTTGAGAAGCCACACACTTGGGTAGGCTTAGTTAACGTAACTCAATTGGATGTAATTAGTGGTCCGTTTGACCTTAATTAAGAATTACTCACTGAATACTTGCAAGGAGTCAAGTGTGATGTAATTTAAGAGTTTGAGTTATTGTGACAAGAGGACTTGTGTTAACGTAGAGTACTATCATGTTGTGTCTAGCGTGAGACACTTGTTTGTGATTAAAGTAGTACTTGTTGCTGACTGCTGTGATCAGTCAATTTCCATCATTATTCACATAATCAATGTTGTAATTGATTAAGGCAATTGCTTTTGGTTATCGTCTAGTGACGAGGGTAAAGTAACTTAGGGATGAGTGGAGCTGTGTCCCAGAATCCCACCTTGCCTGACTTTGTTCACTTTAGTTGTGATAGGGGGAGTCACTGTTGACTACCCGCCAAGTTACGGGGGTCTCTCCTGTTTGTAAGGAGGACCTTAAGCTTGTGATTAGAGTAGCCAGACACCTGTAGCCGTGTCACTATTGATTGCTTGCTTGTGTCATCAGTGGATAACTCTTTTGTTCAGTTAGTTCATGTTGTCAGCCCGAAGTGTCAGCAGGATGGAGCCTGCTGTCATTTCTCGAGGGGCTGTTGAATAGCTGTGTTGCAAATGCCACTGGATGGACATTAACGTAATTAAATCACTCGCTGTGGTGTAACTTAGTCTGTGATATTTTTCTTTGAATTTGCAATATTGCGTCATCAGTGGGCACACCTGTGTTCAGGTTAGTTCAGTATGCAGCCACACAGCAAGGGTTGCTAGTTAGCTGTTGGTTATAGTGCCACTGGAGGGACATTAACGTAAATGTAAACTCGATAATGTAGTAGTCTAGTCTCTTGTTATTAATAAATTGTTTAATTTTGTTAAACGGTCTTTGATGTCAACCTTCAACTATTCTGTGCCACACCCATGTTCTGATATATTGATATTGTTGTTTTGATCTTTGATATGACGGCTGTGCTCTTGGGAATTCGAATTCCAATTCATAGCGCCACAAAAATATAAAATTTGATTGTGAGACCCGTCGGTTACCCTTTATTGGTTTTAACGTCATGTTTAACTAGGAGGAACCAGCGGCCTATTGTGGACAGGTTTTCACCCCTGCTGGTGGAAGCCTGGCGGTTTGCTCCCGCTTCTCCTTTTTCTACTGGACTCATGCTTAACTGCCAAGAGCAGCCTTTAAACTTGTAGTCCACCTCCTAAGGGAGGTAGGCGTAGAGAAAAATCTCACACACCCGTTGACCAGGAACGTTCCCACAGGTCCTCAGGTGTCGTGAAGCTTCGCGTTTTCGCCGTTCCAATCCCTGTGGTTCAGCTAGCCCAATCGTGGTTCACCAATGGGCGCTGAGCTAATCACCATATTCACCCACACGTTCCTTCCACGAGGCGTTGCTCCTCGCCCTAGGAACGGTGTCGTCCCTCTAACAACCTCAGTGGATGTGACCCGGTCACAGCTATGCCTGCCCCACAACCTTTCAGGCCCTCAACGTCACGCGTCGCCGCCCAGCGTCGTCACCGACAATTCTCCAAGTTTGACACTTCTCTGCCCACTCAACTTGGTTTCTTTTGCTTCCCAGAAACGCGGGCCTCCTATGTATCAGGTGGGCTGCGATGGCTAGCTCTAATCCACTGAGAAAGGCCTGTTTAGCCTCCAATCCTTGAGAGCTGACAGAGGAGCGTCCTCTCCCCTCGCTGTCAGGTCAACTCTCACGTTGGCGCCGCCGGGACACTCGGTGACGTCACGGCGGGCTCTAATTGGTCGCCCGTGACCCGAGTCATCCAATCCGCACACGGCTAGCGTCCATCCCAAACGTCACATCTGCAGTAGGGGATACTCTTTCATTTATATCCGGGCGCCTCTTTCCCCTTACCTACAGACTTATAATGTAAGTTTCTCCCTGTAGAGAGAGTCGATATGACTCTTACAACAGGCAACGAAAGAGATAGGAGGGGGCACCGTAACATACCCCTCCCCTTAAAATAATAGTCATATCGGTTAGTGAATCCGGGAGAGGCATCTGCTACCACATTCTCCCTTCCTTTAATGTGCCTGATTTCTAGTTAGTACTCTTGTAATAGTAGGGCCCATCTTGTCAGCCTTTTGGTTCGTGTTCTTCATCCTG
>WNGS01039713.1:0-10586 GCA_020271785.1 Procambarus virginalis | reverse complement strand
AAAAAAACTGTGCAAAAGTAAACATAAGACCAACTTAAATTAGAATGATTCAATTTACATGCATAAACAGAGGTAATGTAGTTTATAATAAACACTATAATTGCTAATATATATAATAAGAGAAAACTGTTGGCAAACTACTAACATACAAGCAATCTATATCCCTACCAGGAAATTGGACTCGAATATCACAGGTCTAATACCTGTGACTAGCCAGCCCCGCTGCTTGTCCCCACTGTTGCCATCTCCATTATCATGATATTATTAAAAATATATAAACATATACATGCCTTCATGCAAGAATAAAACATAATTATATAGTTATATAAATGTGAATATTCTTTAAATAGGAATATTTAACATACTTCCACCTCCAAGAAAGAAAATGCAATTTATTGAAGATCAATGACATTTTTTCTTTGACGTAAGAATGTATTAAGTAAAATTAAAAAACATCTCATTTATGGTACATCATAGACAAAACTTCTATACAAAGCATCAGCAATAACATTCTGCCTACCAGGAATATGTTTAATCTCTACTTTAAATTCTTGAAGAAACAAAGACCAGCACAGAATTCTTTGGTTCTTAATGTTCATCATATTAATGAATACATGGGGATTGTAGTCGGTAAACACTAGCACTTTATTACCTGAAAGGTAAGTTCCAAATTTCATAATGGACAAAATTAGACCTAAAGCCTCTTTTCCTACCACTGAATAGTTCTTTTGTGCTGAATTAAATTTCCTGGAATGCATGATGTTCAATATTATCTAGACCAACTTGTATAAGAACAGCACCTATTCCCAAATCTGATGCATCAATATGTAAAATAAAAGGTCTGTCAAATTGAGGGCTGGCAAGAACAGGTGACGTTGATAATGTGCCCTTTAGGTTCTGAAATGAATTCTAGCAATCTTGTGTCCACTTAAACTTTACTTGCTTTCACAACAAATTTGTCAATGGGGCAGCAACTGTAGAGAAGTTCTTACAGTACCGCCTGTAGTAAGCACACATACCAATAAATCTTCGGACTCCCTTTTTACTGGTTAACACTGGGTATTCCACATTGGCTTGTATCTTATCTTGCAATGGAAGTATCTTACCCTGCCCTACTTCATGTCCAAGAAAGATTATAGTACCTTTTGCCCAACTACACTTATTAATATTCACTGTTAAATTTGCATTTTGCAACACTGCAAATAACTGCTTAAGGCTTGAAAGATGATCTGCCCAATTCTTATTATATAAGACTATGTCGTCAAGGTAGGCCCTACAATCAGGCACATCCTTGAGTAAGAAATTCATGCGTTTTTGAAAAGTGGCAGGTAGTAGTGTAGATGAGGACTACGACCGTGCACCGCACCTGAGCAGGTGAGCTCATTAAGCCCCCCTGCTCAGGTGAGCACAGGTGCAGTCCCAATAGGGTCTGGGGGGATTCCCTGGATGTTTTGGCGCGTATCGGCGCGTGGCGGACGCCTGGGACTCTTTGATCGAGGGTTATGTTGGGGGCTGGAGGGAGTCTATGTGGTTGGTATGCGGTCATGTAGGGGGGAGCAAAGGAAGAGGAGGAGAAGAATAGTAGTAGATGAATATGTATGGGAATGCTCTGTAGAGTTAATCCTGTGTCTAGATAGATAGATATGAGTATGTAGGTTATGGCAAGGATTTGTTGAGGGGGAAGGTCCCCCCTACATGGCACGGATATGTTGAGGAGGGAGGGGTTCCCCATAGCTGAGAGGGAGTGGAGAAGGGGAAAGGGAGGGAACAGGTGTGCGTGTGTGACAGTGGAGCTATTATTTATTCTTAAAGAATGACTGTTTTCTGGGACGAATATCCTATTTCTGCCCCAGTGCAGATGACGTCCATCATCCTTAATCGTTTTTTTCAAAGTCTACAGGAGGAGTCTGGGGATGTTCACACCGTCAGGGTTTCCCCTCGACTGTGGTTTTTGTTAAAGAAGGGTGTGTTGTTACTACCGTCAGCAGGCCCCACCTGTCATCATCAATCACTCCCACCCCTCAGCCCCCTCCTCCCCCTTACCATCAACCTTTGTTCTGTGCAAAGCCTTTAGTATTATTTCTGTTTATATGTGTAACCTTGTATTGCAACGTGACCAAGATGGTAACATCATCATCATTCTTTCCGCAAATAGCATTTTTTAAGAGCAATAAACGAGGGAGAAGTAAACACGTTATGTAAATTTATTTCATTTATTAAACTCTTAAACGATTTACAACGATAATAATAATAATAAGACTTCTTATTGGTGGTTTAGCTAGCAGACAGATGGGGAAAGGTTTTCATTTTCATCGAACCTTCCTGGCATCCTAGTTAACCATCCAATCTGTAGAAAGGAAAAAAAGGTTAAGAATTTTGTTGTCAATGTTGTAAAAATAAATACAGACATTAACATGTTCATCATTCAATCCTAACATAAAGTATTACTCACCGCACTATCATCCTAGTCAACTTCATCACACAGCGTTTCACACCCGTCATTATTACCGCAGAATATTTGCTTACACACGGGCATTTTCATCCCAGCATAACTGAATTTCAACACTTTTTCATCGTTCTTGCGAAGTTGACCATATTTAAATACTTCATCAAAGTGAAGCAGGGCTGCCTCTGAGCTTAGTCTGGAAAAATGATAGGCAAAATAAAGTGTGTAATTCCCACAGAAGTAACTATTCAGGGATTGAATCCTTTTCTTCATAATACATAGGGCATAGTCTTGTAAGTAGGACATAAACTCTTCGAAATATCTTGAATATGTTCCTATTGCTGGATTGGCGTAGCTGTCTAGTACAACTATCTCGCTTTTACCTTCAACCTTATTGACATAGAATGTTATCCAATGCCCTATTTTATTACGAAAACCAGACCCCAAAGTGTTGATTATGAACACCACAGGTCGTTTTTTATGTATTTTTGTCGCTATTTTCCTTACGTCATCAGCTAGGAAACATCCTAGATAGTTTACCTTATCACCTAAATTACGTCTGATTGCCTCATTTATTTCCAAACAATTCATATTAATATTTATCCACGCGTATCACAAATAACGCGACGATCTGCGCTAATGCTGATTACACCTGTTGTAGACCCATAAACTAGAATGACTTTATTTCTAGCCACACAGCGTTTAAATTCCAAAGCGATCCGTAAATTACCACTTTTTTCAATCGGGATGGTGTCATCTATATCCTCAGGTTGTAAATTAAAGGCCAGTATGGTTCCACCATTCACATATGTATCATAAGACAATATATTGTCTTTATCGAAGCCTAAGGCTTGCAAAGCTGTGTAATACAACTTGTCACAGTTATGAGGGAAGTCGCACCCAATATTGACAATATTAGTGCTATTCAGTGATGTTAATACTTTACTAAGCTCACAGTTTTCCAAAGAAAGCGGGTTGCAGTTATATGCACCAGACACTGCCTCTATATCGAGGATGATCATATATAAATGTTCTGGTATAACAGTCCCCCACGGTTGGTCCATTGTTATCGAGCGCTGGCCTGTACCAATTATATATGTTTTGTATGAAGTTTTATTAAAAGTATACGTAATAGGAGAGTTGTTCTGCACCATGGCTTTATTAACGGCTATAAATCTTTCAGGGTACGGCAATACCCGATTCACCCATAGACGTGTAGACTTGATATTGTATTTAAAATTAGCATTTTCATTATCACTGAGTATAAGCCATTTATCGGGTTGAAGTTCGAGGCGCACCCTAATGTCCACATTATCCAAAACGTATTCACTAACTGATGTAACATCCAACATTAGTTTAAAACAAGTATTCACCCCACTCGTTTTTATATCAGTCATCCGCTGCTTCTCCCCAGCCGAGGCGTTAGTGAAATAAGCAGCTTCAATTTTACCAGGATTAACACGGTTAAAAAACAGTGACAATTTATCATAGCGGTTAACCTTACACCCAGAAATCGAAGATAATACCTTTATGTACGAACAGAATAAGAATAATGAGCTAGTTTCAACTACTCTTTCGTTTAAATACACAATAGCAGATTTGAATAGAGTTTGCGCAACCCGTCCTCACACAAGACAGCACATATATGACTTAATGCTTAAAGTCCATATGTTACATGTGATTTAGTACATATGTGGTATATTCCGAGTTAACTTTTTTACCAAGGCCCAAACTCTTCATCACGTACCAATTTACGTCTCACAGTGCCCGTCCATCAACGTAGATAGCAGAATAGTCGTGATTGGTTCACGTATAATGAAAATTGTAGTTTTCAGGTCACACATGGGTTGTGAAATTTACCTACTATTGTCCATGCTCTTAGAATATTACAAATCAGCTACATCCTATTGAAGGCTTGTAGTTTTGTTTTGAGAAATATTAGTTGTTCTTAGTAAATTATAATAAGCACTATAAATGATTACATAGAATTACAGTGCTTCACCAATCAATATAATATACAATAGTTTATGCCTTAAAAATATTTAAAGAATGTTTTGTAGGAACGCTAACAGAAAACGATGTTACGTTGTCTATGGGGTAAACTACTGCAAATGGTGTGGTGTCTACTATATATCAACTATAGGATGCGTATAGGGTCCACTAAAACCTGTTAGGTGGGTAAGGGGTCCAATATCACCCGCAGGATGGGTATGGGGGTCACATCCACCCACAGGATGGGTATGGGGATCATCCATCCACCCACAGGAAGGGTATGGGGTCCAATACCATCCACTGGATGTGTATGGCGTCCACTACCACCGACAGGATGTGCATGGGGCTCACAACCACCCACAGGATGAGTATGGGGTCCAATACCACCCACAGGATGAGTATGGCGTCCACTGTCACCCACTGGATGTGTATGGGGCTCCAACCACCCACAGGAAGGGTATGGGGTCCAATACCACCCACAGGATGAGTATAACGTCCACTGTCACCCACTGGATGGGTATGGGGCTCCAACCACCCACAGGATGGGTATGGGGTCCAATACCACCCACAGGATGAGTATGGCGTCCACTACCACCCACAGGATGTGTATGAGGCTCACAACCACCCACAGGATGAGTATGGGGTCCAATACCACCCACAGGATGAGTATGGCGTCCACTACCATCCACAGGATGTGTATGGGGCTCACAACCACCCACAGGATGAGTATGGGGTCCAATACCACCCACAGGATGAGTAGGGCGTCCACTGTCACCCACTGGATGTGTATGGGGCTCCAACCACCCACAGGATGGGTATGGGGTCCAATACCACCCACAGGATGAGTAGGGCGTCCACTATCACCCACTGGATGGGTATGGGGCTCCAACCACCCACAGGATGGGTATGGGGTCCAATACCACCCACAGGATGAGTATGACGTCCACTGTCACCCACTGGATGGGTATGGGGCTCCAACCACCCACAGGATGGGTATGGGGTCCAATACCACCCACAGGATGGGTATGGGGTCCAATACCACCCACAGGATGAGTAAGGCGTCCACTATCACCCACTGGATGGGTATGGGGCTCCAACCACCCACAGGATGGGTATGGGGTCCAATACCACCCACAGGATGGGTATGGGTCCAATACCACCCACAGGATGAGTATGGGGTCCAATAAATTATGTAAAACTAAAATAATGTAAAACTAAACACTACCTGATAAATTCCCTGTAACCTACCTTACCCCCTCTATTGTCAACCCATGTCTTATTTTTTTATTCAACGCTGTTTGTCTACATATTGTATTTGTGCTGGTTTTTCAGTCATGTTCCCCCCTTTTTATCTTTATTTGTATCTGTTCTCAAAACATTTTGTTCTTTTTGCTCAATTAGTATTAAGTTTTAGATATTACTGTTTTCTTGCCCGAAACGCATTGTGTAATAGTGGCTTTAGGCATTGTATGTACTAGCTCTATCTATAAATCGATCCACTTATGTAAAATCACTTTATGTATGTACCTTTCCTGAATAAACATATTTATTTATTTATTTATAATAACACCCACTGGATGTGTATGGCGGCCATTGCCGCCCAGAGGGTCGCTATGAAGTCAACTACCGCCTATAGTGTTTGTATAGTGTCCACTACCGCCCATAGTATTATTATGGGGTCCACTACCCCTCATAGGGTCGGTATGGGGGTCCATTACTACCCACAGGGTGTCTGGGGTCTATTTTGGCAATACTGCTTTTCCAATCTCATTTGTTGTTCAATGTAAAATATATGTTGCTCGACTTGCAACAATTTATATATCTATATATGTATATAGTATAGTGCCTTTGCAATAATGTACCAATGTGTGTATTTTCATAACCCATTTTAAATTGTTGAAAAATAAATAACTACATTGTGAATGCAAGTCAATGTTTACATGCTAAATCAGAGTTGCCAGATTCTGTTTAAAATAGCAAATTGTGCTTATTTTCAAAGCTTGAGTGTTTAGCTTTAAAGTAGTTAAAGCTACGAATTTCGTAATTTGCTATGTACTTTAGTGTACTATTTTAAAATAAGGTTGGTTTTTAATCTGCAAGTCATATGAATCTCAAAAAAGTATATTATTAACAATCTCATCTCCATAGTTCACTAGTTTCTACAAATCAGATCTGGTAACTCTGTAGGCCAAGTACTGGAGGACTCATACACAATGTGTGGGAAGCTATTAGTCTCTTTAAAGAAGTCATCTCGACAGGATCTTCCAGCTCCAGCTATAAAACTTCAGCACACATGGATCATCCTGGTACATCAAACGGTAAGAAATTAATAAACTGTACAAAGTTTTATGATAGAACATTTGTTACAGAATTGTCCCTGCCAGGGACAATTCAGTCCCCTGCCCTATGTGTACTCCATCACATAGTGACGGAGTATGTGGGAATAATTTTGTTGACACAGTGTCCATTTTGTCAATTCTACAACAGCAGATAATAAGAATTCCCAGAGATACTTGTAACTTGAGATACTTGGTTTGGTTTGGTTAATTTAGGTTAGGTTAGGATAGGTTAGGCTAGGCTAGGTTTGGTTAGGTCAGGTCAGCCTAACCTATCATATTTATTCATTAGTAACGTATTGCCAGGAAGCTTTGTGAAGCTTGTGTAGCTTGTGGTAGGTTGTGGTAATTAGACTTGTAACCTTATGGAAAATTGAAACAGAAATTTCCTTAAGAACTTTTGTATATTAATACATGACTCCTTCTGAAGATATATTAATAAAAGGAAATTTCTGTTTCAATTTTCCTCCGTGGTCTGACACTGTCATATATATATATATTAGTATATTTTGGTAGCAGTCTTTCCTGTAGACATATATTATTAAATATGACCGAAAAAGTATGATTAATAATTCTAACACGAATTTTCTCGATCTTCCTTATGTTTCTTTTTACTGTTGACGGTAAATGAAAAATCAATTCTCCAAAATTCATTTTTATTTCTAGTCTGACGCGACACTTGAGCGCGTTTCATAAAACTTATTACATTTTCAAAGACTTTAGTTTATCCACACACAACTTATAACTGAACAGCATTGGCTCTTATACCTGCATTTGGGTGAGGTAATACAATAGTGGGGTGAAAACAAACTTTCAACAAAACACAGAACACGGAACAATGGGTATAAGTTAAAGGGAAGAATAGATCTGTAACTACAGAAGGCCTATTGGCCTTCTTCACGCTTCTATATTGGAGCTTCCATATTTCTTGATGCTTCTATATTGGAGCGGAGTCTTGAAGTGGGTAGAATATAGTTGTGCATTAATTGGCTGTTGATTGCTGGTGTTGACTTCTTGATGTGTAGTGCCTCACAGATGTCAAGCCGCCTGCTGTCGCTGTATCTATCAATGATTTCTGTGTTGTTTGCTAAGATTTCTCAGGTGATGGTTTGGTTGTCGGAAGAGATTATATGTTCCTTAATGGAGCCCTGTTGCTTATGCATCGTTAAACGCCTGGAAAGAGATGTTGTTGTCTTGCCTATATACTGAGTTTTTTGAGGCTTACAGTCCCCAAGAGGGCATTTGAAGGCATAGACGACGTTGGTCTCTTTTAGAGCGTTCTGCTCCGTGTCTGGAGAGTTTCTCATGAGTAGGCTGGCCGTTTTCTTGGATTTATAGTAAATCGTCAGCTGTATCTTCTGATTTTTATATGTAGGGATAACATTTCTATTAACAATATCTTTCAGGACCCTTTCCTCCGTTTTATGAGCTGTGGAAAAGAAGTTCCTGTAAAATAGTCTAATAGGGGGTATAGGTTTTTATTAGTTGTCTCTTCAGAGGTTGCATGGCGTTTCACTTTCCTTCTTATGATGTCTTCAATGAAACCATTGGAGAAACCGTTGTTGACTAGGACCTGCCTAATTTTCTCTAATTTTTTCGTATGAAATGATAAACCTACCCATTTCATTATGTATGAGGCCATTTTTTTGTTATTCGAGTTAAAATTAACGTAGATATATGACCGAACCTAACCAACCCTACCTAACCTAACCTAACCTATCTTTATTGGTTAGGTTAGGTTAGGTAGCCGAAAAAGTTAGGTTAGGTTAGGTTAGGTAGTCGAAAAACAATTAAGTCATGAAACTTGGCTTATTAGGCCAATCGGGCCTTGCATAGTAGGGTGAGAAATGCGTTCTGGCTACTAGGTACGACATATATATATATATATATATATATATATATATATATATATATATATATATCTATATATATATATATATATATATATATATATATATATATATATATATATCTATATATATATATATATATATATATATATATATATATATATATATATATATCTATATATATATATTATATATATATATATCATACCTATATATTTTATAATATAGTAAGCCTATCTATCTTTACTGAATATATCTATAGTTTATAATTCGTCCTTGCACTGAATTTTCCTCGGACATTAAACTAATCCCCTGACATCCCACAATATCTCCTATATACCCGCAATATCCTGTACTACTTTTTGCTCTATGTATTTGTATAAAATTTTCTTAGTGTAATAGTTTCACACCTGCATACAATGCCATTTTACATATATTTTACATTTTATCCCCAACTTTACCCCAACTGGAGATACATATATATTTTTTTCTTCCATATATAGTATTTGCTTGAAATTAACAGCCTGGTCAATCAGGCTGTTGGATGCAACTCTTCTCAGTTTTGTTATACGAGTTACAGCCTGGTTGATCACATCCAAAAAGAAGGTTATTTCCAGATGCAGTCCTAAATTTTTAACATTGCTATCACTAGTGTTAATTTAGATTATTTCATAATTTAAATAATATTTAATTACTGTAGTACATTTGTACAACAATTTAACTTATAATTTTTGCAGCATAGGTGATTTGAATACAAGTATTTTATTAGAAATTATTTCCTTCAGGTCTTCAGGGAAAATTCCTGAGGAGATGTACAAACTGCACACAATGTGTGCATGTCCGAAGCAATGTTTGCAAGTTCTTGCAGTTCTGCCAGTGTGATTTCCGAAACAGTAGAATTAATGAAGAAAGAAGAGGAAGCCCGTTTTCTACTTAAAGGCAAGAAGGCTTTAGAATGAAATACAGCAAGTCGGGTTCTACGAAGGATTGAAAATCAGGTATTGAAGTTTGTCTATATCTGTTGTATTCATTTGTATTCTTCTTATGCTGAACTTGCTTGATAAGGTATAGAATCAACATGAATAATACTGTACAGTACTTAAATACTATTTTTTATTTATTTATATACAAGATAGCACACTGGGATAATGAGAGTACATAGCATTGATGTTTTTACATTCTTGTAAAGCCACTAGCACACATATCGTTTTGGGCAGGTCCTTAATCTAACAGATAATTTTAAGTAGGCAATTTAAAGCAAAATTGGGAAAAATTGGCTGTGCATTGTAAGAAAGTTTTACAAAGATTACTATGTACATTAAAGTAAAATTTGAGGGTTATCAACATAACATTGTAGCATAATTTGAGGAATTTTCAAGGTATAATATAGTAAGATATGCATTCAATATAACAATCATGATTAAGGTGATAGCAATGATTACAATGGAAAAGTTGTATAGTTTTTAGCCACATATATTCTGGCATTGGGTTTCATAAGATACAGTGCGAGTTTAATGCACTAGTTAGGAAACTATGAAGATAAAATTAGGTACTTTTTTTGTTTTTATTTGTTAAAATGGCAAAGTTGTACAGTTTTTAAATTTGTTAGCGAGTGAGTTCCATAGACAAGTCCCTTTATTTGCATAGAGTATTTACACAGAATAACTTTGACTCTGGGGATATCAAAGATATTTATTTCTGGTATTGTGATTCTATTATGGGTTCTATTGCACATGCCCAGCTATGCTTCAAACATTTATTTTGTTGCATTTCCCAGATAGTGTTATGGTTAAACAAGATTATTTACTTTTCAGCTAACATATTCTGCATGGCTCTGGGTATGAATCATCGTTATCTATTCAAGAAAGGACCAGCACGCGTGACACATGTATCCTACCAAAAAATGTCATCTGTGAAGAGGACAAAAAATCTTCACCACTAACTTCTTTTTGTGTAAGTAGT
>WNGS01039708.1:0-10196 GCA_020271785.1 Procambarus virginalis | reverse complement strand
TTTCGTATCTTCAAACATTGGCAAGTACGTCATTTCTCTGGATTTCAGGTGTCTCTTAGTCTGGGAAGAACGTCCTCGGCTCACACTCTAGTTACTGGGGTTTAATCATCTTATCACTTGTTAGCTTTTCTAAGTCCCTCGACCCCTGTGCTAGATTGTCAAGGGCCACTCTGACCACTGTGCTAATTGTATAGGACCCTCTGATCTCTGTGCTAGATTGTCTAGGGCCCTCTAACCACTATGCTAGATTGTATATCTAGACCTTTAATTCATTACTAGATTGCATAGATCCCTATGACTCTTGTTAAATATTGTCTAGGATCCACGACTATTAAGTTAGCTTGATAGAACATTCTGAATTCTGATATATAACAACCAGAGAAGAGAGGCAGTAACAGAAAAGAGAGACGGATGAAGATGTTAGAGCAGAAATTGTAACGATCCAATTTGTCAAATTCTCAAAGAAATCGGCATTTTCGTGGTATCTTCTGCCACTTTGCCATATAGTGGCTTCGACCTCGTACTACTGGGTCTTCTCCACTCCTTCAGACTCGCTCATTATCGCCTCAACAGCAGTATTTCTCGCACCTTATCATAGAGGTGGCCTGATAAGCCCCCCCCCAACCTTCTCTTTACCTTTGCTCCTCTCATGTCACTTTCTCCCCCTTCCCCTTCTCTCCTTTTCGAAGATTGTTTGGACAATTACCCCTTCTAAGGCTTACAGTATTCCTTAACTTATTTGATTGATAACTTACTATACTGTACACTTGGACACCTAGTGTGTGTGTGTGGTTTTGTGAGTTTGTATTTTAGTTTTGTGGGACGTGGACACCTGAATTCACATGTGTGTGTATGTGTTCTAACTTCACTGGTCTTGCTGGGTTGCGGTTTCATCTTTTGGCTCCCACAATTTTAATAGTCGGTCATCTAATATAATGGTTTCCGATCAGTAACGAAATAAAATAATATATCATCGCCCGCTTTCTAGGCCTATTTAAAGTAATCATATATACAATAAATGTCTTTATGGTTATTTTACAAGAATTCCGGAGATACTTTGATAGCAGGGCAACTTTTCTGTGAAAGTTATTGTGTCACTTTTCTGATGTTCTTATCGTGTCACTTGTTCTGATAGAGCAAACTGTCATACCCCTCTGATGTAGCGTAGCTATATATTCTTTTGATGAAGCAAAGTTGTCAAACTCTTCAGATGTAGATACCGTGTCATGTTCGTCTGATCTAGCTATCTTGTCATACTCTTCTGATGTAGCTAACTTGTCATACTCTTCTGATGAAACTATTTTGTTATACTCTGCTGATAGAGCTTATCATATTAAACTGCATTTCATTTGTTTACAACGTTTAATTTGATTTTTTTTAAGGTAAAAGTCAAGATTTAAAAATAAACATCAAACAGAAAGAAATTCTGGTGACGTGATAGATGTGATGCACAAACCTGCAGAAGTCAAATCTCAAAGTAATCACAACTTCTGCTCTTGTACAAAACTAAATAAAAAATCCGACACAGACCTGTATGAATTTCGTTCCTCTCCCTTTCACCTCTAACATCCGTCCCTCAGCCCCTTTCCCTTCCTCTCCATCCCCTGCACTGTCCACAGGCAAGGTTTTACCCTTCCTTGTCTTAAGTTCTCCTCCAAGTTACCCCATCCCATCCCACCTTAAATACCTCTTAACTTTTTATACTCCTTGCCCATTCTGCCTTGCCACTTGCCCTTTAAGAAGAAGTTCCTACTTCACCTCTCCTCTTCCTTGAAGGGGATTAACTGGCCATCCCCATCAATGGATGACTCTTCTTGTGCTCTGAGCTTAATTGCTCCTACAATGTTTCACTAGTAATTAAGAATTTGAATGTCATTGTATTTTGAGCGCCTGTGATATTTTGTCTTCCAACATGTCACAGGTGCATGTCAACATGTCGTTTAAATTTAGATATACGTCTATTAACTTTGAGAAGATTGTATATGTTAAAATCCTCCCTAACTCATTAAATTTTGAACTGTAGTAATTCTGTATATCATTATTTATAAACTAAAATATATGTGAGTCTAACCGAGGCTGGAGGTCAGATACTTGGGGCCAGCTTCACCCAACTTTGCATCTGTTTCCTGTTAGGGACGTATTCAACAGGATCGGATTAGAGTCGGTAACATTCTAAAGAGAACATGATATGGCCACATACTGTCCCCAAAGACGATTTAAGGACATCTGAAACTGGAAACCAACTTCCAGTTTCCATGTTTTTAAATATTTTCAAAACAAAAATGTCAATTTTTTTCATATTGTAAAATATTATGCATTGATCTCGGGAAAATTAACAAAAAATTTATGTTCATCATATTTTGCCAATAGCAGCTAGAAGAAACTTTTAATTTATGCACACCCCCTCCCCCACTCTCCTCAACTCACACTCCAGCCACTTGCTGCCAGCCAAACTCCCACTGGATGACAAATCATACACTTGTCAACTACGAGTTTCAAATCATGATTTCTGTTTTCCCAACAGTGTACAGTTTTTCAGCGTTTTATCATATTTCATGCACTGTATGAGAGAGAGAGAGAGAGAGAGAGAGAGAGAGAGAGAGAGAGAGAGAGAGAGAGAGAGAGAGAGAGAGAGAGAGAAGAAGAAGAAGAAGTGAGAGACAGGGACACACCCAGAGTAACAAAGTGGGATTTTTTTCTTCTGTCTTCCAGTCAGAGACATCTGGGGTGCCCAGGTCCACCCAGGCTCTACTGGGTATTCCACCTACTGTGTATTCTGCATTTGTCAATAAGAGAGAAAATGTAAATTTGTTTGATCAAGATTTGGGGCCTGACTCTTATGGCTCGTCTCACCTAACTCCCACACATGCAGCTTGTGGGGTATGGGAATGTCATGGGTAAATCGTGCTTGTCAACACAATTAGGTGAGAACAACTAGATGCGAACAAAAACTTCTATACACAGGCACACCTGCACGCAGACACCAGCAGACACCAGCACACAAACACCAGCAAACAAACACAAGTACACAGACAGCAGCAGACACCAGCGCACAAACCAGCACTATCACTAGCACACAAACACCAGCAAACCAACCCACTAAGATATACTAAAAAATACCTGTGTAATTAATTCATCGTTGAATACTGCATGAGTCTCCTACCCATCTTTGGCTGAGTAACATGTTAAATGTTCCTCCTGCGTAGACCTGTGTAGAGACCAAACGTTCCTCCTGCCGTAGACCTGTGTAGAGACCAAACGTTCCTTCTGCCGTAGACCTGTGTAGCGACCAAACGTTCCTCTAGTTTTTGACCTGTGTGGAGACTAATTTTTCTCCTGTGTAGAGCTCAAACATTTATCATGTTGAATATCTGCATTGAGACAAAACGTTCTTCCTCTTCTACACCTGTCCCGAGACCCGACGTTCCGTTGAGGGTCGTAGGAGAGGAAAGGGGTAATTCGGTGAGCACCTGAGTAACAATTTGTCATCCATAGCCCCCAGTAGCGACCACAGTCTAGCGAGAGAATTCAATGACTATCGAAATGGGAGTTAGTCATCCACATTTCCCTGGTAGTGACCATGGTCCAGCGACGACAACACGGGCAGATACATGTAGGAATACGGCGTAAATAAGTAAGGACTCCTCTTTGGCTCACCTGAAAAGCGAATATGTATTTTGTTAGGATGAATTTTGGGTATATTTTTTTTAGGAATTTAGGGCCGAAATAAAAAAAGAATGACGATGCCCATAACAATATAACTGCCATAATGGACGGCAGGAGTGCAGCTGACGGCAAACACCGTTCTCTTTAAGGAGGGGAAATTTTCCACAATATACAGTAGTGCTCTTCATAGCATCTGTGAGGTGGAAAGCGGGGGCTGGGATTGGCAGTTGGTCGCACGTGTAATAGCATATCGAGCGCTGGAAACATACGGGACTTCCTATAACCATTCCTTAAAGGTATATCTGGCCATTATAGAAGAAACGGGGGGAAGAGGTAGGTTGGGTGAGGGGGAATGGGGACCACAGGTTTTGTAGGCGTTATAACGTGTTATTCAACGAGTAGCTGACACCAACTCGCAGTTACTGGCATGTTTAACGTCAGCGCACGTGAGGTCGTCCTGGCTTGCTGATGCTGCTGGGAATAGCCTGGCTTGCTGATGCTGCTGGGAATAGCCTGGCTTGCTGATGTTACTGTGAATAGCCTGGCTTATACAAGATGCTTGATAAACAAAAAGAGGGTTGATTTTTTTTTTGGGGGGGGGAAGAGTTCGGAGGGAAAAAAAACATATTATACCAAATTAAATATATATTTGTACTATACCACAAGTGCTTAGTGCAACGTGTCGGTTCTGGGTTTCTTGGTGGGAGCGGTCTGCTCTACAGTGTTTCAGACCTTTAATGAGATTCCAATACTTACGCTGTGTACCTTCAAGGTAAATAATACCGCACTGCTTTTAGCCAGGCGGAGCGTTTAAAGGTTATTTTGGTGTGGGTAAAGGACGATAGTGGAATATTTAACGGGTCGTGCTAGCATTGGCAGGTACTCAAGCATAGGTTTTGTATTTTTCTGGAGAGGGGATATCTGGCCGGCTTAGGAACTCCACACGAATACGCCGCATTGTTCATACAATGCTTACATTTAAAAATTATTTAATGTCTAAAATTATGTTAGTCCGATATATAAGGATTTCAATGAGTAATTCCATGGTTAGCAAGCTCTGATAAAACTTTTAACTTAATGGAATGCCACTATATTACCAAGTATTATAAGACATTTATAAATTTATCACAAACCATATTTAATGTTCCAAATTCGTGGGGATTGAGCTTCAGCTCGTTGGTCTCGCCTCTCAATTAGTGAATAGATTCTTGAGACTATTGGGCTCAGTCATTTCTACACATGAAATTATGCGTGGAGTTTGCCTCTTCCACATCAGTTCCTAGTGCATTCCATTTGTTAACTACTCTGACAGTGAAATAATATTTTTATTGTGGATAATTTTGGTATCAACTTTCCACCTGTGCTCCATTGTGCGAATGCGAACCTTGCTAAATAGTCTGTCTTTATCTGTTATATCAATTCCGTAGAGAATTTTGTATTTGGTAATCATGTCTACCCTTAATTCTTCTGTCTTGAAGCGACGCGAGGTTCAGTTGATTTAACCTTTCCTCGTAACTCATACCTCTCAATTCTGGATCCCATATCAAGTAAATTTCAACCTCACGAGGGTCCAGAACGAATCGAAACATCGTCGGTTTATATTTTATGTGTGTTCACATAAATGTTTCAGTTTCGTTGTTGTGACTTACTCTATATATATAATTATTTTTAACTCGCATATTCATGACAGGGAATTGTTTTCCTTTATTGTTTAAAATTTTATCATTGGCTAAGTAGGCCTCTTGAGACGCAGAAGAAATTTGAAGATAGTCATATGAAATAGTATGAAGCTTTCTAGCATTTATTCAGTATCTTGGCCAAGTATACATGTATACTTTGAATTCACGTATACTAAAAGCCTTTACATGCTATATATACATATATTTACAAAGCTTGTACATATGCTTTAACCATGTTAAACTTACATAACTTGTGTATTAGCGTAACTTACTTGGAGTGTATTAATACACACAAGAGGTCTAAACAAAGTGTTTATATGTTCTCAAACAGATGCTCTCTGGAGGATGTAGAAATACATAACGTGTCGTCTACTATAAACTCGTAAGCATATTAGGGTCTACATCACCAACAACTTTCATCTCTTCTGGTTGCATCTCGACGATGCAACCCACAACAGTTGCCTAACTCCTTGGTAACATTTAATCCAAGGTGAAAAGAGGCTTCGAGTGTAAGAAAACGGGTCTAGACGCCTTGCTTGGCTCAAGAATGGAACCCATAACCAACTGGGGTTGAGTGGACCAATGTGTTGGAACTGCATATTCTCCTTGTTAACGTATATTAATCACATGGGTAGTATGAGCACTCAATAACCATTTGCACTATATGTAAAAGAATATATCTCGGATCCAGTTTAAGTAGGGCCGGCGTAAATGTATGTATTGCATGTTAGTTGTCACTGTAAACTCACTACAATCTCCTTATATGGTCGAGCACTCAATTAGCCACTGCACTTTGGGGTGTTTAACAGATCTCGCACCCGTCTCATGTAGGACAGAAGAAAAGACGTGTGTATGCTGGGTTAGCAACATATAAATGAATGGCCACGTTTGTGGTAACAGTACACTTAAAAAACACCTCTATAGGTAATGAAAGTGATAAGCTTTTCTGAAGGGAAATGATAGGCTTTTCTGAGGGGTAGAGGGTAAGCTTCTCTGTGGAAAGATTGTATGCTGCTTTAAGGAAAAATATAGGCTATTCTAAGGGGAAATGATAAGCTCTTTTGAGGATAGTTGGTAAGCTTTTCCGGAAGCAGATGGTAAGCTGTTCTTTCTTTAAATGATTGGCTCTTCCAGGGGAAATGATAGGCTTTACTAAGAAGTAAATGGATCATTAGACAAAATGATAGACAGAGCTGGTAATGCTAAAAAAAGCAAGAAAGAAATGTGGTGGAAATATGCACCTTTCCCGTGCAGATCATTATCAATGCTGAATTCTGTAAAGAACATGATATTCAGAACTCCTGGAACATAATAGTTCCAACAAGCAAGTAAGAGTAAGAGTCACAGAGGTATTTATTATTTAATTACAAGTCTGTGTACTCACCTAGTACTCACATAGTTGTGCTTGCGAGGGTTGAGCTCTGGCTTTTGGTCCCGCCTCTCAACCGTCAATCAACAGGTGTACAGGTTCCTGAGCCTACTGGGCTCTATCATATCTACACTTGAAACTGTGTATGTAGTCAGCCTCCACCACATCACTTCCTAATGCATTCCATTTGTCAACCACTCTGACACTAAAAAAGTTTCTTCTAACATCTCTGTTGCTCATTTGTGCACACAGTTTCCACCTGTGTCCTCTAGTGGGTGTGCCTCTTGTGTTAAATATCCTGTCTTTATCTACCCTGTCGATTCCCTTGAGAATCTTGAATGGGGTGATCATGTCCCCCTAACTCTTCTGTCTTCCAACGAAGTGAGGTTTAATTCCCGTAGTCTCTCCCGTAGCTCATACCTCTCAGCTCGGGTACTAGTCTGGTGGCAAACCTTTGAACCTTTTCCAGTTTAGTCTTATGCTTGTCTAGATATGGACTCTATGCTGGAGCTGCATACTCCAGGATTGGTCTGATATATGTGGTATATAATGTTCTGAAAGATTCCTTACACAAGTTTCTAAACGCGTTCTATGTTAGCCAACTGGCATATGCTGCTGATGTTATCCTCTTGATATGAGCTTCAGGGGACAGGTCTGGCGTGATATCAACTCCCAGGTCTTTCTCTCTCTCTGACTCCTGAAAGTATTTCGTCTCCCAAATGATACTTGAATCTGGTCTCCTGCCTCTTAACCCTATCTTCATTACATTACATTTGCTTGGGTTAAACTCTAACAACCATTGTTGTTAGAGTGTTGTGGTGTGTCTGGTGTGTTGTGTATGCTCAAAAACCCCTAATTGTACTTCCTCTGTGTGTGATGTCGTGGTGTGCGTGTGTGTGTTGTTGTGTGTTTGTGTGTTGTGTGTGTTGTCTTTTGGTGTGTGTTTGTGTGCTTGTATTTGTGTGTACTTGTTGTGTTCGTTGTTGTGTGTGTGGTGTTTGTGTTGTGTGTCTGTGGTGCGTGTGTGGTGTATGTTCGTTGTGTTTGTGTTATGTGTGTGTTGTGTTTGGGTTGGTGGTGACGTCTTGTGTGTGTTGTGGTTTGTTGTTTGTTGGTGTGTGTGTTGTGTGTGTGTTTGTGGGTGTTTGTGTGTGTGCTGCTGTGTGGTGTTGTAGCGAGCGAGTCGAGTCTATGGCTTAGTTGCTTAATCAATTACTATAATTTCGTGACAAAATAATACAAGAAAAAATGAGACGGCAGCACACTATTACCATTATGGTGTCCCTTTGCCACCAGGGCCCCCACACCCTACTCTTTAAGGAGTTAAGACACCAACCAAGCTTGAATGATTTTTTCATTCATATGAAGAGCTAGTTTTTCGTTCTGCTTGTATATTTTGAAAACGTATTTTACTTCTCTCGTGCCTCAGGCATCTCGCGGGCCCCGGGTATGGAGTAGAAGCGTAGAGAGAAATTATAAGATATAGTAAGTATAAGTAAGGATGTATGGTGTTTGGGGTGGTGGGATGTAGGTATGTATTATGTATCATACTTTTGTTCCTTATTTAAGTTGAATTTTCTACTTATCATCTGATTCTTCTCTCTTTTCTCTTTTCTTCCGCGACAAGCTCACTACTGTAGGCTGCGTCGCTGTGTTCTTTGGTTTCAGCTCGCACAAGCGAAAAAGTCAGGTGGCTTCCATTGTTAACATCGTTTCACTTGCTAATAGTGAACATCATCTAATTTGACGCGCCCCCTGTCCCACAGAGACATCGCTAAATATAAATATGACCCCTTCCTACTCCTCACGCTCCCAAATAGCGAAAAAAATAACACACTGATAACTTGCCAATTCGTAGCTGTGAAACCAATCCAAGGCAGAAAATCGGATGCTGAATAGGCACTTCTAACCTCATCCATTTTAACCATAATCTAATATTTTTTCGAACCAAACTTATTTCGTGTTATTTCATTTATCGCCATTTAATAGTACTTGTTGCTAAACATATGTATCGCGCTGTGGCACCATAATAAATTATCAAAGTTTAAATATATCATAATAAAACTGTTTTGATTATGGCACTGAAGTTGAAATGGTTTACTTTGGTTTATGTTTGTGGATTATTTTTGTAGCAGATAGTATCTATATATACTTATGTGTTTCTTTTTGAAAAATATCTTTATGTAACAAGATATAGGTATTCACAAATACACACACACTTTCACACAACCACACACACCACATTTGTCACAACACACACACACCTCACACAAACATTCAAAATAGGTACCCTAGAAGTTAGTAACAGTCTGCTACATATATATATATATATAGCTTATATATTAGTATTTGCTTTATATATATATTATACTTATTAGATATATATATAGTTATTAAATATGACCGAAAAAGTGTTCTAGCCTTAATAATTTCTATACACGATTTCTCTCTAACCTTTCCCCTTATGTGTTTGTTTTACTGGTACGGTAAATAGTGTGCGCGTATCAATTCTCCAAATTCCATTCTTTATTTCTTTAGTCTGACGCGACACTTTGAACGCGCGTTTCGTAATATGTAATTACATTTTCAAAGACCTTTTTTTTTTCTCACACAACTATAACCTTAAGGCACTAAACAGTTTCTTTACTATGCTATCCTTTAAACAGCTTTCATCTTCCATTTTAAACCCGCTTTTTTGGTTTAGGGATATGTTACAACCAGTTTTTTAATGAGCTGTGAACAAAACTTTCCAATCAAAGGTATCAAACACAAAACCTGGGCATATTAACTGGATTGACTGGGTAAATTGGTCAGGAATGAATGAAGTGAAGTCTGCGGAAGGGCCTACGCTTGGGTCCATGATTTTCTTATGCTTTCTAGTGCATTGGAGCGGTGGGTACCTGTGTGCAATGTGGGTAGAATGTAGTTTTGCATTAATTGACTGTTGATGGTTGGTGTTGACTTTTTGATTTTTAGTGCCTCGCTGATGTCGACCCGCCTGCTATCGCTGGTACATTTATCGATGATTTTTGTGGTATTTTGATCAGATTTCTCTGGTGATGGTTTTGGTTTTGTGGCTAAGTAGAGTATATGTTTGCCTTCAATGAGCTCTATGTTGCTTTATGCATCGTTAAACATTAACACGCTGAAAGTAGATGTTTGTTGTCTTGCCTATATACTGGAGTTTTTTTTGTGGGCGCTTACGGGTCCCCTCAGTTGGACATTAAAAGGCTAGACGATCGTTTGTCTCTTTTTAGGGCGTTCTGCTTCCGTGTCTTGTGGAGTAGTTTTTTCATGAGTTGGCTGTGGCCGTTTTTTTTTGGATTTTATAGTATATCGTTTAGTTGTAATCTTTCTGATTCTTTTTAGTGTCTGTAGGGATAACGTTTCTATAACAATATCTTTCAGGTCCTTTTCCACTTCCTCGTTTTATGAAGGCTGTGTCGGAGAATGAAGTTGCTGTCAATTCCGAAAACTAGGTC
>WNGS01039707.1:0-30000 GCA_020271785.1 Procambarus virginalis | reverse complement strand
CAAAACAAGTTTTCAGGACCCTACCGCATCAAGGAGTGCAGAAACAACCACAACTACGTTCTTGAGACTCCAGATAGGCGGCGGAAGACCCAGTTGTGCCACGTAAACCTCCTAAAGCAGTATCAAGGTACTCCCCCCACTGTGTTGTATCATTATCCACATTTAAAGGTCCATACCTCCACAGTAAGACCTTCCCTGCTTCTTCTCCCGAAAGCGCTAACACTGAATCAGTGCCTTCCAACTCGGAAATCCTAACTGATCTTCATACCAATTTACAGGACTATAATAGTGCTCCTTTGCTCTGTTCTAATCCCATTCTTTCCTCGCCAGATATCACGAAGCCTTTCATCCTCCGTGTCGACGCCAGTGGTACGGGCATCGGGGGCGTCTTGGTGCAACAACGAGGCGAGGAGGTTCTACCTGTTAGCTACTACAGCTACAAGTTAAAAACCTCACCAGAAGAACTACAGCACTATCGAAAAGGAACTTCTCTCCATCGTCCTGAAGTTACAGCACTTTGCATCTTACCTACAAGGTGCTCGGTCTACCACCATCTACTCGGACCACAATCCCCTACGCTTCTTGCAGTAAGCCCAATTCAACAATCAACGACTTCTACGATGGGCTTTGTATCTGCAGAATTTCAACCTGGAGATCTTCTATATCAAGGGTTCTGACAACATCATAGCAGACGCCCTCTCCAGAGTCTATGAGGTAGAGGCAGCTACACTTACCATTCCACCATCAGAAGAAGTAACTTGACCCGTTAGAGCAGGCTTCGGGGGAGAGTTGTGACGATAATCTCTTTCAAGAGAGATTGAGCTTGCTCTTCCCTACATAAAGTTACTTATATATATACATGAATAAGATGCTACCTTCAAGATACGTTTACCAGTAGAACAAAACGTTTTGATCAGGAGGCAAACGTACCCTAAACTCCCCCCACTCCACACTCCCTCCATGCCGGCTCGCCACCGTCGTCAACCAGCAAACTACCATTCCAGCCTGCCTGCTTCTGATTGGTGACCCGCCAACTGCACACCTGCACTCAGCACCTCAGCGCCCTGTATTTAGTCGATGTCTGGGCTTGAACCAGTCATTGAAGTTAGAATATCTTGTGTGCTCAAGCAGAAAACAACTAACTGATATACGCTCTGTCTATCAGGTGGATGTTTCTCAGCTAGCGCTTTATTCTCAGCACCTCTTTATTTCATTTTGTTTTTATATTATTCCTAGAGTAATTCATCCCTGTTCTTAATTTTTGTTATATTTTTTGACTTGTTTGTTTGCACTGTACATAGCCAAGGGATTCTTTTTGTTCATAACTTTGTTTTCCATTTAATTAATGTTTCATTGTTCATACTATCTGTTTGTGTCTTCCCTTACTTTACCACAGACAACAGCCAAGCAGTCTATCTTTTTTTTTTGTAAATGTGATAGGCATTGACACCAGGCATTAGGAGGACTGCCGAACATCTACACTCCTTCATTTTCCCGTCACATTTAATGGGGCCTGTCCAAGGAGCTTCACTCAGGTACTAGTACTAGAACATCAGTTTGTGGTAAGTGTACTTGGCTTTGATACAGTTGCTTTTCAATATTTTCATTACTTTTCATATTTATATGGTGCTGTGTATTTTGTGCATTCCGAGAGTAGCATATTGTGAGTGTTGGATAACTTTGGATTACGTGGTGACTGAAGGCCTCAGTCATTCTATTAATTGGTCATCCCTCCCTCAGTGTTATTACTCGTGTTTTCCACCTTTTGTCCCTAGGATATTTCTCAATCTTAGACAGATCAACATTTTGGTACCCTGGTACTTTGATTTGTCTTCGGGTCAAAGCACCCTATCTTCTGCAATCCGACCGAAGGAGGATACAGAGGGCCATAGTTCCTCTAGCACGGACTAAGTTGCTGAGTTGGGACCTCAACAGCAGTTCTCTTCACCAGTTGACACTCGCACCCCTACACGTCGGTCAGAGATGATGATATTTTCTTAGGTAGGGAATTAGCTTTCTTTTTTCAGAGCACAAAGTTCGCTAATTCTGTAAGTATCATATTTCATTTAGTGGGAAAACCCTTGCTTCTGTCCTATAGAGACTCGGCAAGGTATGCCTACATTCTTGGACTACCTTATTCGCTTTTGAAACAATTAAATGTTTCATTTGTTTTAGAAACTATCAGTTTCATTTATTTAGTAGGATTTTCTTGCCCTTATTCTCTTACATTGAGTACCGGGTACAAGATTTCCTGAGCTTTTGGTTAACCATTTACCATACTAAAACTAACGTTAATTGTTAACGATTAAAATTCCACAGGATAGTTACCAGTTGCCACGTCATCCTGTTACTGACACTTACCATATCACAAGTATATTCATTGTACATTTATTTGCTATTTTCACCATGTTTCGTCTCCCAGCTTTTCGTAACGATCCAGCAGGTGAAATAGGGAACTTAATTCGTGCCAAGAAGACCGAATTACAAACTCTTGCACACGAGTATCAACTAGATGTTCCCCATGGAGCCAACAAAAGTGACTTGCACAATTTAATCTTGGATTACCTCTTAGATGAAGGAAAGATAGACTCTGAAGCTCACAAAAACTATTATATTACAGATGAACATGCTCTGGCAGCTATGAAGCTAAAGCTCGAACTTGCGAAGATCGAGCGGGAACAACAAAAAGAAGCTCTACAACACAAGGAACGAGAGGCGGCCCTGGCGAAAGAAGCTCTCTAGATAAAGAAAGAAGAGGTTGCCTTACTCCGTGAGAGGGAGAGGGAGCAGCTTGAAGCAAGAAAACGTGACCTGGAGATACAACGGGAGTACAGTAAACGGCAAGCTGATAGTTCTCTCGAATATAAATAAATAAATATAAATAAATATGTTTATTCAGGTAAGGTACATACATACAAGGGATGTTACATTAATGGATCGATTTATAGATAGAGCTAGTACATACAATGCCTAAAGCCACTATTACACAATGCGTTTCGGGCAGAAAAAACATTAATATCTATAACTTAATACTAATTGAGCATAAAGAATAAAATGAGTTGAGAACAAATACAAATAAAGATAAAAAAACAGGGGGAACATGACTGAAAAAGCAGCACAAATACAATAGGTCGACAAACAGCGTTGTTTAAAAAATAACAGACATGGGTTGACAATAGAGGGGTAAGGTAGGTTACAGGGAATTTATTAGGTAGTGTTTAGTTTTAATCTTAAACTGGTTGAGAGAGGTACAGTCTTTAACATAGTTGGGAAGGTCATTCCACATTCTGGGTCCCTTGATTTGTAGAGCATTTCTAGTTTGATTAAGTCGTACTCTTGGAATATAAAAACTGTATTTATTTCTGGTGTGGTGCTCATGGGTTCTGATACAACCCTCAATGAAGCTTTTGAGGTCAGGATTGGCATTACAGTTCAGCGTTTTATATATGTATAATACACAGGAGAGAATGTGTAGTGACATAATATCTAACATATTCAGAGATTTGAGTAGGGGTACCGAGTGATGTCTGGGGCCAGAGTTGGATATTGTCCTAATAGCAGCTTTGCGTTGAGTAATTAGAGGACGTAAATAATTTTGGGTAGTAGAACCCCAAGCACAAATATCATAGTTGAGGTATGGATAGATGAGGGAGTAATAGAGAGTAACCAGGGCAGGGCGGGGTACATAATATCTGATCTTAGAGAGAATGCCAACAGTTTTTGAAACTTTTTTTGATATATTTAGAATGTGTCCCTGGAACAGGACAATAGGAGGTAATGTTGGCACGTAGTTAGGACAACGAGGGAATCACTGCTAGAGCTGAATTGTCCTGGAGGCGACGAAGAGTCGGAAACGCAAGCTGTAAGTCCTGTACTGCGCAAGGTACTTGAGTTGGCAGAGTATCAGGATGCAGTGAACGTGTAGATGAATCTGATGACAGAGCAGCTGTCGTGGGAGTCCCTGTAGAACAAGCAGTGCCCTGGCAGCGACGGAGAGTCGGCAGGACAGGCTGTAGATCCCACATGATGTAATTGCTGATGAAACTGTCAGATGAGTGAGTAACGATCGTGGAGCAACAAGCCGTAGTAAATGAAAATGCAGAGATGATCGCGATGAAAATCATAGCTGTGGCGAGGGTGTTGGCAGCGTTCCGTGACAGGTGGCAGCGGTCCACAGCAAGCAACAGCAGGAGTGAAGGTCCAGTGATAATCCATGTTGTAGTCCGTCGTGGCTGGGTATCGTCGAAACTCTCTGGGGTCACCAATGTAACATACGATTATGTTACGTTGTTGGGTTGATTAGATACAGAGTGTTTAGTGAGTTTCATATTTATTTAGTAGTCCTGGATACAGCAGTGTCGTAGACGTTGAGACGAAGCCTGGAGCAGAGCAGAGAGCTGAGTGAGGCCGGAGTCGTGGAGCTCTATGCGGGAGCAGCCCGTCCTCCAAACAAAGATCCAAAAGTAATTCCATGCACCCGCCAAACCCCCTGTTTATGAATGAAAGCGGTTTACACACGACTCACAACTGCTGACGTTCGAACATATCCAGAAAAAGTGCTTCACTGACGAATTTTGTTCGAATCACAACGCTATAAATGCTTCACCCACGTACTACAAATACAAATAATCGCCAACAGAACCTAAACACCTGACCTAACCTATCCTATGCCTATATATACACAATATGCCAATATATTATAATATTTATTTATACTTGAGAAAATTCCCGTTTTGAATGAACAGCATGTTAAAATTTATGAATGCGTCTGTGGGGTCGACCGCTGAATGTAATGGACTTGAGTCGAGGACGGGTTGGCGGGAGAGCGTGGCGGCTCGATTGGGAATTGCGAGTGTCTGAACTCGGGGAGCGATAGCGTTGTAGCTGGATGCGGTCGTAGTCTGCTGTCTGCTCTGTGTCGAAGCTGTAGCGTCTTGGGTCGACTAGAACTGCCCAAGCCGAGTACTACATTATTGACTGAAGATTGTACTGTCATGCTGTTCTGAAGTCGCTGGGTTATATGGTGATTACACCTCAGCTCCCTCCAACAAGGTGGGAAGAGTATTACCTGTAATTGGGGAAAGGATTGTAGCTTGTGTGATTAGTAATGCTTTAAGATAATGAGATAATGGAGCGAGTATAAGGAATACTCGCTACATCAGATTCCAGCAGAGAATGATTAAACTAATAACAATGGTTTCTAATCTCCGAAAATGCTGGTTTAGACAATCGTAATCCAGTCCTAAAAGAAACTCCCCGGTGCTCAAGTATCCTAATCTTAAAGTTCCAAATGGAACTCCCGAAATATCCAGCATTACAGCTGGAACAATTATACATATATACGATATTAGAGCACAGGGGGGTAGGCACTTTATCTTTAAATTTAAAATAAGAGCCTATGGTATTAGTGTTGACAAAGATAAATCTAAAGTCTACTTGAGGATAACAATGCTGCAACATTTTCCTCAAACGACTCCTTACAGAAAAACTAATAGGGCCATAAAATGGTAATTTAATATATTTAATATCCCTTTCTACTGTAGTTATCCTACACGGTGGGTGAAACTTCTTATTTAAGAAATTCCTTATAAAGGTATAAATCATATGTAAAGGATAACCATTATTTGGAAAAAATTTCACAAGAAAATTAATTTCTTGATCAAAGTTATTCCAATTTGAACATAAACGAAGGCCCTATTCAGTAGAGTATTAATTGCATATATATATATATATATATATATATATATATATATATATATATATATATATATATATATATATATATATATATATTAGGGGTACCACCTCTGGTGCAATTGCAGGGACCCACATCCTCGAAGAAGAAAACAAAGAGCATTCAGAGAAGATCTTGTGGATTCTCACTGAATACTTAATTCTTTTCTTCTCCTACCACCCCTATTATTTTTTTGTATGTTTTGTTTTATTTTATTGCAATGCTACAGTTTACAGAGAACACACACACAAATATATAACAATTAAACAATCAGCGTTCGAAGACCTCGTCCAGCTCCTCGGAGGTTGGGTGCGTACCCAGGATACAGCACGCATTCCCCCTCTGCACTGCGACACTGAGGCGCTGGAATAGGAAACTGGCTGCTCGTGGGTCTCTAGTTTTCCCAATGAGTTCCTCACCAACCTCCTTTAAAAACTTGAGTGCACATTTACCCCAGGCGCCCAGAGTCTCTGAGCCTATCGGCACGAACCTGTAACAACGTTCTAGGTTTCTGTACTTGTGGATTTTCTGGGTCTCCCTGAAGGTGGCTGCCCCACCTCCCTCCGCTGAGCTGTAACGTAAATAGGTATCAGCCAATGTAGATGCACAGGTGTAATCCCATACGACCTGCTTACCTTCCCTCCACGGCTGCAGGGTGACTCCATCTGGGCGTTTTTGGCTGTTGTCAGGTCTGCACAGCTGGGGTTCCCTTTGTGCTGGACACCCAGCTGTAGCCAAACTTCTCTTGATGATGTCATTGACTGCCTCGTGTCTGGCAATCTTTCCCTGTGTCTTACGACAGATGAGACCATGGCTGCCGTATTGGTCTGCCCGTGCCTGGCCGCAAATACACCGGTGCTCGGTGGAGATAGGGGCGGCAAGGCGCAGAGCAACACCAATACTTAGGGCCCGATGATCCAGGCGGGTGCCCAAGGCGGAATTAGGGACTGCCAACAGGAAGTCCCCAGCATGGGGGGCTTGCACAGCTAGGAGACGCGCTCTGTCCTTCTGAGAAGCTACGTCCAGCAATGCTTTGGCGTTGCATATATTGCTTCCAGCAATATATATATATATATATATATAATATATATATATATATATATATATATATATATATATTATATATATATATATATTGGTATTCTTTTCATTCAAAGCCATATATATACTGCCTGAAACGCTGTGCGTACTATTGGCTTTACAAGATAGTTCATATAAAGATAGCATTTTGTGGTTATTCTCTATCTTGCTCCAATAGGCTGTTGCTTGTACCAGCCAGCAGCCCATGCCTTGCAGGTCTTCCAGCTAATAGGTGGTGGCCACCAAAGTGCTATCATCTATTTGAAGAAAATCATATGGTTTCTTCTTGGTAATTATTATTTGTTTTTATAAACTAACATGAAATTTATAATAATAATAATAATAATATAAATTTATTTGCAAGAAGGTGCAATGGGTTGGTGAGATTACTTAATATTGGTATTCTTACTTTCATTCAAAGCCACTAACAGGCATAGTGTTTCGGGTAACTCCTTACCCAATAATTACAATATATGTTTACAGAGGCTAGTACACTGTCAAGGATGTATGTCTTAAGTACTAATATTGGGGAAGTGGGTAGTACAAGATACAGTGAGAGTTTGAAGCACAAGGTAGGAAACTATGAGGATGAAATTAGGTACTTTTTTTTTTACTTTTGAACAGGGCATGGGTTGGACAATTTTTTAATTCTTCAGGGAGTGAGTTCCAAAGACTGGTGGGCCGTTTTACTTGCATGGAGTATTTGCACAGATTTAGTCTGACTGTGGTGGATATCAAAAAGTTATCTATTTCTGGTGTGGTGCTTATGGGTTGTATAAGACCTATCAAGGAAAACTTTCAGATCAAGGTTAGCATTTAGGAACAAGGTTATGTTAAAGAACTAAAATAGAGGGGCTGTGTGTGTTGTGTGAAGAGGGATTTTATTTTAGTTGTGACAGCAGATTTTTGCTGAGTGATGATAGGCTTTACATAATTTGCAGTTGTTGAACCCCATGCACAGATACCGTATGTAAGATAGGGGCCTGACGGCTGAGTGGACCTCACTCGGGGTTCATTGTCCCTAGGGTCATGGTTTGATCCCCCGGTTCAGGCAAAAACAAATGGGCAGTTTCTTTTGCCCTGATGCATCTGTTCACCTAACAGTAAATAAGTACCTGGGAGTTAGACAGCTGCTATGGGCTGCTTCCTAGGGATGTGTGTGTGTGTGTGTGTGTGTGTGTGTGTGTGTGTGTGTGTGTGTGTGTGTGTGTGTGTGTGTGTGTGTGTGTGTGTGTGAAAATTAGGATTAAGGACTTGCCTGAAATGCTATGCGTGCTAGTGGCTGTACAAGAATGTAAGAACTCTTGTATATATGAATAAATATATAAAATGTCAAAAAAAATATTAATTTTTTAATGGATAGATAAGTGCATAGTATAATGGGAGGAGAGCAGAGTGGGAAACATAATATCTGATTTTATAAATTTTAACGACCATTTTTCAGACCTTTTTGTTTATGTGCTGTATGTGGGTGCTGAAGTTCAAGTGTCTTATCTATGTATAGGCAAAAGAACTGACCCTCATTTGGATTGGTAATGTTAACATTGTCTATTTAAAGTTGAATCTGATTTTATAATTTTTTACCAAATAAAATGTAGAAGGTCTTTTTCTATGTTTAGTGTAAGTTGGTTGGTTGACATCCATGAGTGGACATTTTTTGGAACATTTTTTCCTATTTCAGTGGACACTGATATAGGAACGAATATAGTCCAGAGCAAGGCCTTGAATACCATAGTGGGGAAGTTTTAAGTAAGTAGTTATGGTTTACAGTATCAAAGGCCTTTCTTAGGTCAATTGAGAAATCATTGTTCTCAAGGGCTGTTTAGATTATATCAAGCAGACTAATAATGGCATGACTGATACTCTTTTGGAAATTGAAGCCAAAATAACAGGGTCTTTGTATTCATATTGAAATTTACAAAGTAGGAAGAGAGATGTTTGTTAAAAAAATCAAATATTTTTGAAAGTATAAGTAGATTTGATATTTTTCTTTAATTGTTTATGTCTGCTGTCTTGCCTCCTTTACAAAATGGCATCATTCTTGCTTTCTTAAGGATATCAGGGAAAGTAAGGCACTCCAGAGATTTGTTGAATCTTTCCTAGTGTTGCCTAGCCCAGCCCAGCCTAGACAAGGCAGGCTGGGCATCCTAGCCTCACGCAGCTTAGCCCCCACCTATCATAGTACATGTAGCATCCCAGTCCATCCTAAGTGATCATTACCTTACTGGCTGTGTTTTCTCTTCAGCCCTGAATGTAATGTGGTGAAACATAACAGATACATATCAGGTCTTAGAGAATCTGTACTTCATACATTTTTTAATAATGTCTCACAAATATTTAAAATAATAAAAAAAATTATAATAACTTCATATTATTCTTGCAATGTATTTTTGCATTTTTTTTATACAAAATTTACATTTTAAAAGATTACCACTAATTTTAGATTGATGACTTGAAGACTACAGTGCCATCCACAGCAAATCATGGTCTTAAAATATCTCCTAGCAATGACGAGACCAATTTTCACAGAGATCAAATTTTCGCTAAGCAGTAGTCACAGGTAAATATATATTATATAAATAATATTATATATAAAATTAACTACTTCATTGCTCAAAGCACCTTTAGGCATTCTGAGAGTTGTGCTATTTTATTAATTAATTAATTTGGCTATATTTAATGTTTTGTAATGTTTTCATTACTTTTTTTGTTTTGAAATATAAATAGTTGAGTTTTGAAACATTTTGACATTAACTATACCTGAATATTTATAAACAAAAAAATACCAGAACTATGTCCTTGACAATTGCACTCAGAAGTTTTTGCCAAAATCAGGTGCTCAGTGCAGTAGTTAAAAACTTAAAATGGGTACCACCTCTGGTGCAAGTGTAGGGACCCATAGCCTCAGAGAAGAAAATAAAGAGTACTCAGAGAAGGCCTTGAATAATAGGCAGGCTGTTTGTGTGTGTTTCGAAGGTAAGCTTGCTGACACCATATGTAATTACCTAAGTGTAGTTATAAGATTAGAGCTACGCTCGTGGTGTCCCGTCTACCCAGCACTCTTTGTCATATAATGTTTTGAAACTACTGGCGGTCTTGGCCTCCACCACCTTCTCACTTAACTTGTTCCAACCGTGTACCACTCTGTATGCGAAAGGAATTTTTTTATATTTCTTTGGCATCTTTGTTTAGTTAGTTTAAATCTATGACCTTTTGTTCTTGAAGTTCCAGGTCTCGGGAAATCTTCCCTATCGATTTTATCAATTCTTGTTACTATTTTGTACATTTTGATCATATCGCCTCTTTTTGTTGTCTTCTAGTTTTGACATATTTAATGCCTCTAACCTCTCCACGTAGCTCTTGCCCTTCAGTTCTGGGAGCTACTTAGTAGCATATCTATGCACCTTTTCCAGTTTGTTGATGTGCTTCTTAAGATATGGGCACCACACAACCGCTGCATATTCTAGCGTTGGCCTAACAAAAGTCGTGAACAATTTCTTTAGTATATCGCCATCCATGTATTTAAACAAAATTCTGAAGTTAGAAAGCGTGGCATAGGCTCCTCACAAAACGTTCTTAATGTGGTCCTCAAGTGATAGTTTTCTATCTAGAATCAACCCTAGACCTCTTTCTTTATCAGAATTATATAAAGATTTCTCACATAATTTATAGGTTGTGTGGGATCTATGTTCTATTCCACATTCCATAACATGGTATTTATTCACATTAAATTCCATTTGCCAAGTGGTGCTCCATATACTTATTTTGTCCAGGTCTTCTTGAAGGGCATGACAATCATCTGAATTTCTTATCCATCCCATTATCTTAGCATCATCAGCAAACATGTTTATATAATTCTGTATACCAACTGGTAGATCATTTATGTAGACAATGAACATTACTGGTGCATGTACTGTGGTACTCCACTTGTGACACTTCTCCAGTCCGATACATTGCCTCTGATTACTGCCCTCATTTTTCATTTTTCTATCAGTCAGAAAATTTTTCATCCATGTTAGAAGCTTACCTGTCACTCCTCCAAAATTTTCTAGTTTCCAGAACAACCTCTTATGTGGAACTCTGTCGAAAGCTTTTTTTAGGTCTAGATAGATGCAGTCAATCCAACTACCTTTTTCCTTTAAAATCTCTGTAGCTCGATC
The DNA here is from genome assembly GCA_020271785.1 of Procambarus virginalis. Taxonomy (NCBI): domain Eukaryota; kingdom Metazoa; phylum Arthropoda; class Malacostraca; order Decapoda; family Cambaridae; genus Procambarus; species Procambarus virginalis. The sequence continues at coordinate 19,026 of WNGS01039707.1, read as the reverse complement.
ATAGAAACTGAGTAAATTCGATACACAGAATCTTCCAGATCGAAAACCATACTGTCTGTGTGATATTATATCATTTCTCTCCAGGTGTTCTACCCATTTAGTTTTTATTATTTTTTTTTCAATATTTTCACTGTTACACTTGTCAATGATACAGGTCTATAATTGAGGGGGGGGGGTCTTCCCTGTTGCCACTTTTGTAGATTGGAACTATGTTAGTCTTTTTCCACACGTTTGCTATGACTCCTGTACACAGTGATGCCTGAATGATCAGGTGAAGTGGAAGGCTGAGCTCAGATGCACATTCTCTCAGAACCCATGGTGAAACTCCATCTGGACCAACTACTTTGTTCTTACTTAGCTCCTTTAGCATATTTTCCACTTCATCTCTAGACACCTCTATACGCTCTATGATGTTCTCTGAAATTCTTATTGTGTCTGGTTCTCTGAAAATTTCATTTTGTATAAACACACTTTGGAACTTTTCGTTTAATGTTTCACACATTTCATTATCATTTTCCGTGAATCTATTTCCTATTTTCAACCTCTGGATATTATCCTTTACCTACAATTTGTTGTTTATGAATTTGTAGAATAGGCCCAGTTCTGTTTTACATTTATCCATTATCCCTATCCCTTTTTCAAAATTTCTTTCTGCCTCTCCCCTTACTGCTGTATAGTTGTTTCTCGCATCTCTGTATCGCTGGTATGTTTGGGGGTTTGGCTTCTTCCTATATTGATACCTGCTTGATGGGGTTCTGGGAGTTCTTCTACTCCCCAAGCCCGGCCCGAGGCCAGGCTCGACTTGTGAGAATTTGGTCCACCAGGCTGTTGCTTGGAGCGGCCCGCAGGTGCACATACCCACCACAGCCCGGCTGATCCGGAACTTCTCTTAGAAAACCATCCAGTTTTCTCTTGAAGATATCCACGGTTGTTCCGGCAATATTTCTTATAGTCGCTGGGAGGACGTTGAACAACCGCAGACCTCTGATGTTTATACAGTGCTCTCTGATTGTGCCTATGGCACCTCTGCTCTTCACTGGTTCAATCTTGCATTTTGTTCCATATCGTTCACTCCAGTACGTTGTTATTTTACTGTGTAGATTTGGGACCTGGCCCTCCAGTATCTTCCATGTGTATATTATTTGTTATCTCTCTCGTCTCCTTTCTAGAGAGTACATTTGGAGAGCTTTGAGACGATCCCAATAATTTAGGTGTTTTATCTCGTCTATGCGTGCCGTATATGTTCTCTGTATTCCCTCTATTTCAGCAATCTCTCCTGCTCTGAAGGGGGAAGTGAGTACTGAGCAGTACTCGAGACGGGACAACACAAGTGACTTGAAGAGTACAACCATTTTGATGGGATCCCTGGATTTGAAAGTTCTCGTAATCCATCCGATCATTTTTCTGGCTGACGCAATATATGGTTGGTTATGCTCCCTAGCCCTTACACTGCTCAGGGGACCGGGGGACATTTACACCCCTGTGCGCAAGAAAAAAAAAATTTAAAATTTTTTTTCGTCTTCTAAACATGTTAATTTGCGTCCCCTGAGCACGGGAAAAATAACAAAAAAATCGTAGGTGACATATTTTGGGCGCAATTGACCGAGGAAGTCTGGCAAAAAGTGAGCGTTGACAGTCATCGTCAGGGTCGGTCAGCGTCACCCGCGCTGACAGATGGGAGTTGCCACAAAGATATTATTACCTAATTGTTTCAATGTCTCCGATTGATTTTTTCTTAGTTTTTTTGCAGTAATATTATTCAATAGTGTGTATTGTAATATATTTATATAATAAAAGTGGTGAATAATCGCTATACTCAAAAGTATGGTGTGCATATTAGTAATTCAATTATTATGTTCATAAAACAATAAACAAATAGTTTTGCTGCTATTACACTCTATACACACGTTATATATAAGTAGCTGCATATTTTGGTCACCATAACAAACCACTAAGTTGGTATTGAGAGTCGAAAAGCAACGAAGAGTTACCACCACACACCAGCCAGCCACTCGCTGCCACTCCCTCAACACACGCACAAAACTTTCTTCCCCAACAATATCATTTGTGGTGTTATTACACTATATACAGACGTTATATATAAGTATGTATATATTTTGTTCACCACAACTGTACAGCTAAGCTGATATAGTTAGTTCAGGCACTAAGAGTCGTCGCTATACACAGCTGGCGGCTGGCGGCTCCCTCACTCATTCAAGGTCACACGCACTAAACTTTCTCCCCCAACAATACTGTTTGCAGTGTTATTACCCTATATACACATATTATATATAAGTATCAACATGTTTTATGCACCGTAACTGTACACCTAAGCTTGTAGTGCGCCCAAAGAGCATAGTGGCCACTCTCTAAACAGCTAGACAAATCGTGCAGACGACGTCACCTCCGTCACCCAAATGGCTCCTCCCAGCATAATCGTATTGCTGTTATTACACTAATACACACATTATATATAAGTATCTACATTTGTGTTCACCATAGAGAACCACTTAGCTGGTATGGTGAATGCAAACAATAACAGGTGGCCACACAGTCAGTAAACGATGCTGTCTCCCTCAGTCTCTCAGCATCACTCTTCCCACAGCGCTAATTATTACAACAATCCTGCTATTATCACAACCCTGGTTATTTATATCACAGTCAGGAGTCATCTGTAATATTGTCATCACTAAATAATAACAATTATATATTTATTTTGACATTTTTCGGTCACAAGCTGAACAGCAATGCTGATCGCTCATGCTGCGTGCGCCAGCCTTGGTTGCTCCAACAGTACTGTGCCTCTCACACCTGAGAATATTGCCCATCGATTTTTTTTTTAAATGACGTCTGTTTATAAGAGCCCTGAGGAAGCTACTGTGAACCCAGTGTAGCCGCGGGCCATTTGAATCGAGCCTGGCACCCTATGGCGTATATATACGCCATGCGCACCCGGGACATGTTACTCAGGGCGTATATATACGCCATGCGCAGTTTAAGGGCTAAACGTTAGATCGTCGGACATCATTATTCCCAAATCCTTGACATGCTGCTTTTCTACTATGGGAAGATTCGATTGTGTTTTGTACCCTGTATTATGTTTCAGATCCTCATTTTTGCCGTACCTGAGTACCTGAAACTTATCACTGTTAAACATCATTTTATTTTCTGCTGCCCAATCGAAAACTTTGTTGACATCTGCTTGTAGTTTTTCAATGTCTTTGATTCCATTTTTGTGACTTTTGGTCTGTGGCCCTCTCTCAATTTCTGTTGAACCAATCCTGTTTTCTGGCCCTACATCTCTGTTTTGGTATGAATGTTTGTGTGCCTTCATTGTATATTTTGCAAAATTTGGCATACATTTAATTTACTTCCCTGCCTAGCAACAAGTCTGCCTAATTACTTATTAAAAATAATTTTGAAGTTCCCCATAGTGACCACTCTCTCTTGAAATCAAGTTTATCAACTGTTTCAATGTCCCCATTTTCTGTGTGTGTGTGTGTGTTTGGAGGCTAAGCTTGCTGATACCATGTGTGTGTGTGTGTGTGTGTGTGTGTTTGGAGGCTAAGCTTGCTGATACCATGTGTGTGTGTTTAGAGGCTAAGCTTGCTGATACCATGTGTGTGTGTGTGTTTAGAGGCTAAGCTTGCTGATACCATGTGTGTGTGTGTGTGTGTGTGGTGTGTGTGTGTGTGTGTGTGTGTGTGTGTGTGTGTGTGTGTGTGTGTATTTGGAGGCTAAGCTTGCTGATACCATGTGTGTGTGCTCTTACATCCAACAGACGGCGCTGTTTTTCTAAAAAAGCATATATTATCCTTTTACAGGTAAGGCATGTATATAGTAAGTATATAAAAACACGCGCCTATTGAAATGCAACGTCGTGTCAAAATTTCAAAGCAATCGACAAAGAGGTTTTGAAGATTTCTCTCACATGAAAAACACAGTTTTTCAAAAGAAGCATGTTTTTTCCGTCACAGACGGGACATCAATGTAGTATGTATATAAAAACATGCTCAAATGCGAATGGAACATTGTGTAAAAATTTCAAAGCAATCATTGTAGAACTTTCGGAGATTAGGGATTTTGAACAAAGGAACATTTCCATTTTTTTCATATAGATTAAAAAAATAAACAAATAACTATACTCATGAAATGAACGGTATGGTAAACAACACAGCTCAATTCCAATGCAAATCACACAAAATAATTAAATCAAAATGAAAATAAATAAAAATCTATGAAAATTCAATTGATCAATGCAACCAGAAACATTGAAATGGAATTGTAACATATTTAGAATAGCATGTGTGTTGCTCTTACAGGCAACAGATGGCACTGTTTATCAAGATGAGCATAGTTTTAACTGTCACAGGTGTGGGATCTATACTTATACTTACGAAATGAATGGTATGGTAAACAACACAGCTCAATTTCAACACAATGTCACACAAAATAATTCAATAAAAAATAAAATAAATCAAAATCTATGAAAATAAAATTTATCAATGCAATCGGAAACATTGAAATCGAATTCATGACATATTTAGTATAGCGTGCATGTTGCCATTATGTGCAACAGATGGCGCTGTTTTACAAAAATGCATATTTTTACCTGTCACAGGTGTGGCATCTATATAATAGGTATATAAAAAGACGCGCATATTCCAATGCAACGTTGTGTCACAATTTCAAAGCAATCGGTGAAGAACTTTCGGAGATTACAGTGTGTTTTCCTCTTACGTCCAACAGATGGCACTGTTTAAAAAAAAATGTTTTTTTCCAGACACGGGTGAGGCATGTATATAGTAGATATATAAAAATACGCGCCTATTCGAATGCAACATTGTGTCAAAATTTCAAAGCATCGATAAAGAGGTTTCGAAGATTTCCCTCATATGAGAAAAATATGACAAACACAGTTTTTCAGAAAAAGCATGTTTTTTAAAGTCACAGACGTGATATCTATATAGTATGTATATAAAAACCTGGCCAGATGCGAATGGAACATTGTGTGAAAATTTTAAAGCAATTGGTGAAGAACTTTCGGAGATTAGCCATCTTGAACGAACGAAAATTTCCATTTTTATTTATATAGACTAGCAGTACCCGGCCAGGCGTTGCCCCAGTTATCCCGTCAGTTCTCCCCCTCACCTGTCTCCTCGGCCTCCCAACCATTCCCCACTCCACCGTCCCCTCGTCCTCCCCACCTTTCCCCACTCCACCATCCTCTCTTCCTTATCACCATGCCTCACTCCCCTGTCGCTTTGTCCTTCCCACCAATCTCCATTCCCCCATCCCTTCGTCCATACCATCCCAAACACCAACATCCCCTTTTCCTTCCCCACTATTACCCCTTCCCTTGTCCCCTCATCCTCCCCACCATCTCTCACTTTTGTCCCCTCATCATCTCCACAATTCCCCACTCCCTCGTCCGATGCCTTCCCAAATGGTCTGATGTTCCCATCAGAAAATTAGGAACATCAAGTGATCTGATGTTCTCATCACTAAAATATAAGAAAAACAGTTAAAATATGAAATGAAAATATGAAAAATAAAATAAACTTTACTCACAAAATGAACGGTATGGTAAAGAACACAGTTCAATTCCAATGCAATTCACATGAAAAATAATTAAATAAAAATATATAATAAATAAAAATCTATGAAAATTCAATTTCACTGCAATCAGAAACACTGAAATGGAATTGTAACATTTTGTATAGCATGTGTGTTGTTCTTACGTGCAACGGACGGTACTGTTTTTCAAGAAAAACATAGTTTTATCTGTCACAGGTGTGGCTTCCATACTTATTCCTACAAAATGAATGGTATGATAAACAACACAGCTAAATTTCAACACAATGTCACACAAAATTATTCAATAAAAAAATAAAATAAATCGAAATCTATGAAAATATAATTTATCAATGCAATCGGAAACATTGAAATGGAATTTGTGACATATTTAGTATTGCGTGCATGTTGCTATTATACGCAACAGATGGGGCTGTTTTTCAAAACACGCATGTTTTTACCTGTCAAAGGGATGGCATCTATATAGTAGATATATAAAAAGACGCGCCTATTTGAATGTAACGTTGTGTCAAAACTTCAAAGCAATCGGTGAAGAACTTTTGAAGATTACAGCGTGTGTTGCTCCTACGTCTAACAGATGGCCCTGTTTAAAAAAAAAAACATGTTTTTTCCTTTCACAGGTGAGGCATATATATAGTTGATATATAAAAAGACGCGTCTATTCGAATGCAAAGTGGTGTCAAAATTCAAAGCAATTAGTAAAGAGATTTCGAAGATTTCCCTCACATGAAAAACACAGGAAAAATAAAATTTTCAGAAAAAGCATGTTTTTCACCGTCACTGACGTAACCTCTATATAGTATGTATATAAAAACCTGCTCAAATGCGAATGGAACGTTATGTGAAAATTTCAAAGCAATCGGTGGAGAACTTTCGGAGATTAGCGATTCTTAACAAACGAACATTTCCATTTTCATTTATATAGATTAGTTAATTACATTTTAAATTATATGCATCATAACGGTTTGCTGCTTAAAATTAAATCTTATCATGTCTCCTATGTTTAATTGTGCGTTTCTTAATGTTGGCAAAATGTAAGCAATTAAATTTACAGTATAATTAACTTACTCGGGAAGGAAAATATTGAGGGCCTGTCCGGGAGTTGAACCCGGGACCTCCTGCACCCAAAGCAGGAATCATTCCACTAGACCAACAGGCCGTGGATATTTGAGTTTAGTTACGTTATTTAAATCTCCTATTTACAAAGAAATATACCTATTGAAAATTATCAGAGCCTGTCCGGGAATCGAACCCGGGTCACGAGAATTTTGAGCAATCAATGTTTTTCTTGAACAAAGCATAATTTTCAGCATGTGATCATTCAACTTGTAAACTTCGCACACTTCCTTATTGTTTGTAGTGAATCTGCCAGCCCGTATCCTCAATTTCATTACCTGTTCCTTCTTTGTTTTTTCTTCTGATGTTGCTGTGCAGCAATTTAGGTTGAGTATTTTCCATGCTTGCTATGTCATTTTCGTATTGCCCTTCTGCCTCTCTCCTCACCCTGACGTATTCATTTCTTGCACTCTGGTATCTTTCTCTGCTCTCAAGTGTCCTGTTATTTCTATAGTTTCTCCGCACCCTTGTATTTTGTTGTCTTACCAGCTTACATCTCTAATTAAACCATGGGACTCTCATCTGCATTTTGATTTTTTCCTTTCAGACAGGGGCAAACATGTCTGTTGCCTCCTTAAACTTCTTCGTGATGTAGTCCATCATATCTTGGGCCATCTTTCCCCCTGAGCTTTCCCATGTTATATATGTTAGGAATTTTCTTATCTCCTCGTAGTTTGCCTTCCGGAATGCAAGCCTTTTGTTTTCAGGTCCCTTCCTTGAGTATATTAACCATTCTTCGACCAAATACTCAAACGTGATTACACTGTGATCGCTTATTCCTACTGGGGCCTCGAAACCGATTTCCCTTAAGTCGGAGTCGTTCAGAGTGAAGACTAGGTCGAGTCTCGCAGATTATCGTTTCCTCTCATCCTTGTGGGTCCCCTGACATGTTGGCTTAAAACGTTTTGTCGCCACCTCCAATAGTTTAGCTTACCATGTTTCCTCACCTCCGTGTGGTTCCTAGTTCTCCCAGTCTATCCTTCCATGACTGAAATTCCCCATGATGAGCAGAAGGGATCGGTTTCTACAGGCAGCAGTGGCTGCCCTCTGAATTATAGTGTTAACTGCCATGATATTTTTGTCATCCTTTTGCCTGGTCTTCTGTCGTTTGGTGGAGGAATATATATCACTGCTACTTCTACTCACAATCTTCCCATGGTCATAGTGCATGTAACGTACAGAACCCCTCGCAGCGTGGGATAACCATCTCCTTGAACCTCCATTCCTTTCTCATCAAGGAGTGTGTGTGTGTGTGTGTGTGTGTGTGTGTGTGTGTGTGTGTGTGTGTGTGTGTGTGTGTGTGTGTGTGTGTGTGTGTTTGTGTGTACTCACCTAGTTGTACTCACCTAGTTGTGCTTGCGGGGGTTGAGCTCTGGCTCTTTGGTCCCGCCTCTCAACCGTCAATCAACAGGTGTACAGTTTCCTGAGCCTAATGGGCTCTATCATATCTACACTTGAAACTGTGTATGGAGTCAGCCTCCACCACATCGCTTCCTAATGCATTCCATTTGTCAACCACTCTGACACTAAAAAAGTTCTTTCTAATATCTCTGTGGCTCATTTGGGCACTCAGTTTCCACCTGTGTCCCCTAGTGCGTGTGCCCCTTGTGTTAAACAGCCTGTCTTTATCAACCCTGTCGATTCCCCTGAGAATCTTGAATGTGGTGATCATGTCCCCCCTAACTCTTCTGTCTTCCAACGAAGTGAGGTTTAATTCCTGCAGTCGCTCCTCGTAGCTCATACCTCTCAGCTCGGGTACTAGTCTGGTGGCAAACCTTTGAACCTTTTCCAGTTTAGTCTTATGCTTGACTAGATAGGGACTCCATGCTGGAGCCGCATACTCCAGGATTGGTCTGACATATGTGGTATATAATGTTCTGAAAGATTCCTTACACAAGTTTCTAAAGGCCGTTCTTATGTTAGCCAACCTGGCATATGCTGCTGATGTTATCCTCTTGATATGAGCTTCAGGGGACAGGTCTGGCGTGATATCAACCCCCAGGTCTTTCTCTCTCTCTGACTCTTGAAGTATTTCATCTCCCAAATGATACCTTGTATCTGGTCTCCTGCTTCCTACCCCTATCTTCATTACATTACATTTGCTTGGGTTAAACTCTAACAGCCATTTGTTCGACCATTCCTGCAGCTTGTCCAGGTCTTCTTGAAGTCTCAAGCTGTCCTCCTCTGTCTTAATCCTTCTCATAATTTTGTGTGTTTGTGTGTATGTATATTCACCTCGTTGTACTCACCTAATTGTGCTTGCAGGGATTGAGCTCTGGCTCTTGTATCCCGCCTCACAACAATCAGTCAATTGATGTACAGATTCCTGAACTTATAGGGCTGTACACAACTACATATGAATATATTGACATGAGTACTCACCTAATTGTGCTTGTAGGAGATGAGCTCTGGCTCTTTGGTCCTGCCTCTCAACTGTCAATTAACCGAAATTGAAATTGAAATTGAAATTGAAATAAGTTTATTGATGTAAAATACACACAAAGGGATGAGGTAGCTCAAGCTATTCTCACCCCGTTCAGTACATCGTGTTAATACATACATATACACACATCACAAACAATAATCATATTACCAAACATTCTGAGAGATAAACATATACATTTCCTCCTTCACGAGAAGTATGATATCAGACGTACACAAATACTTTTATGACCTAGGTATACTGTATAGACAATTTGCAAGAGACATGCAGATAATTCAACAAAATATTACAGTCTTGGTGCAAAATTCTTATATCTCTCAAGAATTTCATCAACCTTTCCGTTGTGACACATCCAGGCTATTTGTTCAGGAACAGTCCTTATCTCAGTGTTTCTATATACATTAATCAACGGACAATCAAGAACATAATGGGCAAGGGTGTGAGACCTTAACATACCACATAGTTTACACTTCGTGTCATTATCATGAACACCTATCCCATATTCCCAGTAATATTTGTACCCAAGCCTGAGCCGCATGTACACAGAGTCACTCCAAGCATTTCTCCTTTTACCATAAGTGAAATGGGTGTTTTGACTCACATACATGTAGTGTTGCATGGTTTGACTTCTCTCATACATTAGATCTCTCCTCTCCGCTCCTGCCTGTGCCTGAATATTTCTGATTTTGCTTCGAATTTGTCTCATTGTGAATTCACATTCAATGTCAACTTGTGGTTTTGATGTGGCACGTTTGGCCAAGTCATCCGCCACCTCGTTGAGCACTATTCCAACATGAGATGGAATCCACATGAATTTCACACTATGTCCTTTCAGCTGTATCTCAGTTATTCTTCTCTTACAATCCTCAACTATGGAGACGAAGACTGGGTTTCGACTGTTTAAGGACTCAAGTGCTCCTCGGCTATCGACAAATACAAAAACATTTTTGTCGTCATGACGTACTTCCTCCAAACATGCCAGAATGGCCTGCAGGTCAGCTTGTGTGGATGATATATAATTACTAAGCCGGAGTTCAATTATCCTGTCCACAGTCCCAAACTCCGTATATTCCCTTATTAGGACACCACACCCTGCCCTGCCATCCTCCGCCACCGACCCGTCACAATATACATGTAAACTGTTGTCTCTTGGTAACCGGGATATCATGCTTCCATACAAACACCGTAATTGTCCCGGTTCAATTAACCGATGTACAGATTCCTGAGCCTAATGGGTTCTATCATATATACATTTCAAACTGTGTATGGAGTCAGCCTCCACCACATCACTGCCTAATGCATTCCATCTGTTAACTACTCTGACACTGAAAATGTTCTTTCAAACATCCCTGTGGTTCATTTGGATACTCAGTTTCCACCTGTGTCAGAAATTTGGGAACATAAAGTGATCTGATGTTCTCATCACTAAAATATAAGAAAAACAGTTAAAAAATGAAATGAAAATATAAAAAATAAAATATACTATACTCACGAAATGAACGGTATGGTAAACATCACGGCTCAATTCCAAAGCAATTTACTCAAAATAATTAAATAAAACTAAAAATAAATAAAAATCTTTGAAAATTCAATTTCAATGCAATCAGAAACATTGAAATGGAATTGCAACATATTTTGCATAGCATGTGTGTTGTTCTTACATGCAATGGATGGTGCTGTTTTTCAAGAAAAACATAGTTTTACCTGTCACAGGTGTGGCTTCCATACTTATTCCTAAAATTGAATGGTATGGTAAACAACACAGCTCAATTTCAACACACTGTCACACAAAATATTTAAATAAAAAATAAAAAAATCGAAATCTATGAAAATATAATTTATCAATGCAATCGAAAACATTGAAATGGAATTTGTGACTTGTATTATTGCGTGCATGTTGCTATTATGTGCAACAGATGGCGCTGTTTTTAGAAAAATGCATGTTTTTGCCTGTCAAAGAATGGCATCTATATAGTATATATATAAAAAGAAGAGCCTATTCGAATGTAACGTTGTGTCAAAATTTCAAAGCAATCGGTAAAGAACTTTCGAAGATTACACCATGTGTTGCTCCTACGTCTAACAGATGGGACTGTTTAAAAAAAAACACTTTTTTTTTCCTTTCACAAGTGAGGTATGTATATAGTAGACATATAAAAGGACGCGCTATTCGAATGCAACGTAGTGTCGAAATTTCAAAGCATTTTTTGAAATTGTTGAAATTTTTCACATGAAAAAAATATGAAAAACACAGTTTTTCAGAAAAAAAGCATATTTTTTTTACCGTCACAGAAGTAACATCTATATAGTATGTATATAAAAATCTGCTCGGATGCGAATGGAACGTTGTTTGAAAATTTCAAAGCAATCGGTGAAGAACTTTTGGAGATTAGCGAATTTGAACAAACGAACATTTCCATATATATATATATATATATATATATATATATATATATATATATATATATATATATATATATATATATATATATATATATATATATAGACTAGCAGTGCCCACCACGCGTTGCTGTGGCTCAGTCTGGTTAAATGGAAAAGAAAGAAAAGAGAAAGCGCATGTTTCTAATATGTATTAATTCACAATGCTTGTGGGTAAACAATATTTTTTGTTGTTCCATTGTCTGTGGAGATATAGAGATTGTCTGGTTTGCCGACTCTTGAACACTCAACATGTAATTGTTCATGTAAGAAGCAATCCGTGTCTCGATATAAACCACACAATTCTGAAGATTGGGCATGAGCTTTGTTGATGGTGATTGCAAACGCAAATCGAATTGGAAATTAAAGTCTCTTAAATTGAAATGGCATATCTGTTGGAATCATAGTAATGCGAGGAATGAGGACCTCTTCACCTATGACAGGTCCTGTGAAGATTGTTACTCTGCGACGCTGCTGTTTTTTTTTTTTTTTACTGCAAACCGCTACAAAGTTTTGGCTGATTGATATTTCTCAACATGATACTTGGCACGCCTATTTTCAGTTGCAATATGTGCAGTGGTGTCCCTGGCAGATCGAGTGAATTTAAAAATTCTGTTTGATAATTAACCGCTTGATCTGCTTCCACAACAGTGTCCATGGACTTGTATGTGACTGCCTCGCTATGAATGTTAGACTGAAAAATATTTTAGGTGAACATTTATTTCGTCCGCTGGTGTCGATCGTGGAATTACAGGTAATGTTTGCCTGAAATTTCCTGCAAGCAATATTAATGTGTTCCCAAATGGTCTGACGTTTCCACGCAAATCATGCAATGATCGATCAAGTGCCTCAAACGATTTTTTGTGGGCCATTGTTCATTCATCGTAAACAATAAGTTTATATTTCTGCAATACTTTTCCCGTGCCGGATGCTTTGGAAATGTTGCACATGGGAATTTCAATGAATCTCATGTTCCATAGCAATTTCAAAGCCGATGTAGTAGTTCTTCCATCTGGTAGCAATGTTGCAACTATTCCGGACGATCCAAGAGCTAAGGTTATGCCATTTTGGGTTCGAAATGCTGCCAGAATCAATCTAATTAGAAAGGTTTTACCTGTTTTTCCTGGCGCTTCTAAAAAGATTTCTCAAAGCCCATTTTTGACAAGTTGAATTATTTGATTGTAAATGCTCTTTCACTCAAGCGTTAGCTTTGGAATATTTGACTGCACATACAACAACAGATCACCCTTGTTGTAATTTTGTTCACTGTGCTTTGTTCATTTTTTTTTCTACATCGAACGGTGCAGGAGCAGATCGACTCGGTGATGGCATTTACAATTGATTGAGAACTTTGTTCACGATTTCTAAGCACAAATCTTCAATCATTATCAACGCTTCGTGGTATATTTTTGCTGTGAAATCCATGTTCCTATTTGAATTTTCGTTACGTATTCGACGGATAATATCTTCAATTATGTGCGATTTATATTTCTCCCATAACTCTGTTGGAGATGAAGAAGAGCAGGTGGTCAATATGATTGCAAACAATGCAAGAATTTGATTTGGAGGTAACGTGTTGGACGCGTCATTAATGCATACATCCCAACTTGAAGGGCTTGAAAAATTGCAGAACGAAGCCTTGAGGATAATCCTTGGGTGCCCTCGTACCACAAAGATACTTAATATGAGAACGGAACTTAATATTCCGAGCGTTGTTGATCATGTTACTGAAATTAACTGTCAAATTGGTATAAAAATGCTTAGGCTAACTCATCCTAACCCTTGCACAGAAGCCCTCCAGAATTTCTTTATTGAAGATCAGCATTGTTCCAAATGAATAACTAAAACTGGAACTCAACTCAGAATGTATCAGGTTCATAATTTGTACCAAGAGGAACAACAACGGCACTTTCCTGCACCGTGGGAGATTACGCTCTTTCCAGTTTTAATCCCTCCCTTTCCACCCAAGAAGCAAATTAGAGATCAGCCCAAGCTTCGTCGTGAGGCAAAGCTCAACGCCTTAAGCCATATTGATGCTCTGTCCACAGAGCATTCTCTCTCTCAAATCATATACACTGATGGTTCCCTACACCGCTCCACGGGTGCAGTTGGACGTGCAGTTGTCCTGACAATGGGCGATGGTCCATACTTTGAGTGGGGAGTCCGTATAAACAACTGGGCCTCTACCCTTCAGACCGAACTATTTGCCTTGCTCCTTGCATTGAAATGTGTACAAGTCTCCAAACTTGATACATTAATTGTAAGTGACTCCTAATCATCCTTAAATGCTCTCAACTCTTTAAAACATAACTGTAATATGCTCGTGTCCGAAGCTAGACACAAATACAATAAAATTATTAAGGATGGTAACAGAGTCCATTTCATGTGGTCTCCATCTCATGTTGGCCTACGAATGTATGATAGAGCTGATAAGTTAGCCAAAGAATCTGCCTTTAAAGGAGCCGTTGAGTGTAACCTTGGATTGCCAATGAGCAATCTGAGAACAGCAGTACATCGAGAACTTCAACAAGATGTTGTAGATCTGAGGCAAAGTGAAATTGACACCAGTAATTCCATCTATCATCATACTATCATGCAAGAGGAGCCACACATTTATGGATCATCCAATAAAATCAGCAGACTTCTTGATGTTACTACAGCTCAGCTTAGAATCGGTTACAAGTATCTCTGGGAATTTTCCTTATCTGCCGATGTAGACCTGACTAAATGTAAACTGTGTCAACAAAATTATTCGCACACCCTCCGTCACTATGTGATGGAGTACGAAAAGATACGTGAATTTAGAGACAATTCTATAACCAATGTTCCAACGATGTTTAAATATTTCATTTAAAATGATCTGCTACCAGAAATTTTAGCCATATAACCCTAGATTGCTAACTGTAGGTAGTAACTAAGTTATTGCAACCTATCCACTGCTGCCTACTGGATGGGGGATGGTGTGCAGGACAAACATATCAATTGTGACACTAACTCTCCACATATGTCAGTTGCTTAATTTAGAAACTGTACTTGTGGTCGATCCCGAACCCATTGTTGATGTGACGACCTATACTGAATTTTGTAACTAGCTCATCAACATTGTAACTTGCTTAGCTAAATGAATTGTGGGGTTCAATCCCTGAGCCCATTATGTGCCTCTGTAACCCATCCCATTACTGCCCACAAGATGGGTATGGGGTGCATAATAAATGAACTAAACTAAAACCAGTGTCGGTTGTTCTCCAATATATTCAGAGCTTGACATGCACTGCAGAAATTGGCATGTGTAACGCGGTGGACAAATCTCAATTGCTGGAAAGACATTGGACCAAGAACATTTACCAACAACATGCGAAGAAAGAAGCATTCATCCTGATTGTGATGCACGGTGTACAGTCTGCCTATCGTAGTTTATTTGAATATGCCAGGTTGTCCGCCGACTCGCTCTCCTCGTTTGCGTCGTTCAAATAATTTTCTACTCGCATTCCATGTGTAATACGACGGCACTTCGGAATACAGCAGTGTTTTCGCAAACACGTCATTATGACATAACGTGAAGAAAGCAGTTAACGTTGTAGCCGGTGGATTCATAGCTGTTGAATATTTGCAGCTGTGAAATAAATGTGTTGTCCATTTTCATGTTTTCTAAAAAAAAAAAAAAAATACTAACTAAATATTTCAATTCAAACACAAATCAATCGACGCAGCTCAATTTCTACACAAATTGCAATGAAAAATAAGAAGAACAGTTAGAAATTAAATGAAAAACAATGACAAAAGAAACAAATAAATTATACCCACGAAATAATTGGTATGGCAAACAACACGCATATTTGGAATTAGCTCAATTCCAGTGCAATGTCACACAAAAAAATTAAATCCAAATGAAAATAAATCCAAATCTATGAAAATTTAATTTATGAATACAATCGGGAACATTGAAATGGAATCGAAACATATTTGTGTAGCGTGTGTTGCTCTTACGTGTAACAGATGGCGCTGTTTTTTTTTAAATCATGTTTTTACCTGTCTCAGGTTTGGTATCTAAATAGTAGATATATAAAAACACGCACGTATTCAAATGGAACATTGTGTCCAAATTTCAAAGCAATCCCAGCAAACACAGAACGTTTGTGGACGTTTTTAAATGGTGCCACAAAGGTAATTTTGTAACTTTTAAGATAAATACGTATTTCTGACGTCCTTAAAACCATTAGATATAACTAAAAACATATATTCTTGAGACACAGGTTTCTAAGATTTATGTAAAAATTTTAAAATAATAGTGAATGCTATGGAATTGCAATGTTTTCATGCTTTATATTTAAGAATATATAATTTTCAGTCAACATTTTGTTTTTTTCTCTTTACTCTATGTAAACCTATCCAATTTACGTTCTTATAACATAAATATAACATTTATATGACGTCAATATAACGTTATTTACACGACATCATTACGTTATTATGATGTTATATTAACGTATAATTCCTGTATGAAAAGCAGAAAATAATTTTGAACTTTGTTTTAAACCTTGTAAAGTTACCATAAAACTTGGAATAAGTGAATAAGCATACTTTACTTATGAAAATATAGAAACAAATCAACAAAAACATTTTAACATAAAAAACATATAGTACATAAATATAACAAATTAACTGCATGCATGGGAGTTAATTGGAACTCTGTAATATTGCATACATGAACCTTGAGGCACAAACCTAGTGTATATACCCGTGCAGTTCTTTCCTAAATCTAAATTTTCCCAATTTTTACACTTTGTTTCGAGTTCTGTTTTGTGTTGTTACTTTTAATACCCTATTAATGTCTCCTTTGTTATGTCCATTCATCCTATTGTGCACCTCTACCATATGTCACTCCTAATTCTTCGCCTTTCTAGAGAATGTAATTTAAGCTTTGACAATCTTTCTTCGTATGACAGGTTTCTAATTAGCACTTTCGCCCACTAATGACGAAGTATGGAGTCAAAATTTTAGCTGCTAAATGTCCACTAATGGAGTTTATATGCACTCGCTTTTGGCTTATACGCTTTTGGAGTTTATTTGCATTTAAACCTGTAGAAAATTCTATTGCGAACACATTGATACCAAATTGATAAACCTAGGACGAGAATTGAGGTGACAATTAAAGTTGAAAAGAGTATTCACTCTGTATTAAAAGGCTCTCTAATGGAAGGCCAGTGTTATGATCTCAGCCTGCTGGAGAAACGAGTCTCCCCCTTGAGAGTTATTCAGCAAGCCTGACCTAACTGGAAGGTCCAGAAATTATAGAGGCGATAACACAGATGTAAGATGGTGTGTTGAATTTATATAAAAGTTTGAGATTATGGGCAATGAACTAGAAAACAGATAAATGACTTGTTAGAAGTTGTGGACAAGTTACTGGAGGCGTGAGGCTCGCTTGTGGAGGGCGATGACCTCACTTGAGGCCAGACATCGCAGGGGAGAAGCCGCGCTTCATCGAGCTCCCGCCAGGAGGGAACCCCTAGTGATATTATCTCCAAGAGAAGAGAAGGTGCAGACGTTCCAGCTGTTGAGTCGAGCTGAGGACGTGTGGTCTCAAGTCCTGGACGGCGAGGAGAGAGTATTAAGCCGCCCAGTGACAGTTTTGTGGGCTGTGACAAGCGCCCTGGTCAGACGTTGTCAGAGGGAGAAGCGCCCTCGACCAGATAATCTGTGGTAAGCCCGATTTAAGCCAGTTCATAGTGTTTGCTTGTAGTTGGTCGTGTGCCCAGCGACAGTAGCGATGTTTATTTTCAAGTTAGAAATGTTTTGGTATGGCAGAAAGCCTAAAATAAGAGAGTGAAGTGGGAGGAGCGCGGAGCGACATCCGTCTTCTCTGAGCGCTGGCGGGCAACTGAAGGAGCCCGGCTCCTGAGGGAGGAGGCCCCTCCCAGCGTGAGTGAGGCTCGCCCAGCGAGGTGGCGCATGGACTCGCCCACGGGGGAGTCCACTCTCATTAAATGTAGAGGACAGATAGGGAGTGGAGACAAAGATATTGTGTGATTAATTTTGTTTATGTGTTAAAAAGGGAAACAATTTATTGGAGTGCAAATGGGTTGCAGGTTTGTCCTTTGGGGAAGAAGTTGCTGAGGACTTGGAAGCCAGCACAGAGGGAGTGGTTGATGAGACTCCAAGGCAGGGGAGGAGAGGACCCCGAGCTATGAAGAAGCAGTGAGGAGGAGTGTCACGTGCTTCTGCAGAGGTGGTGAAGTGCCACAGTTATTCGAGGAAACTTTATGGTGCAGCAGCCAGGAGAGCTGTGGATGATCCTAATAGGAGTAGGGAAGCACCATAGTTGTTCAAGGAATCTTCATGGTAGCAGCCTGGAGGAGCTGCAGAGGATCCTGGTGTTTAAGCCCTGAGGAACCTGAAGTTGTCAGGGTAGTGAAATAGTTCTAAATGATCACTTGTATGGAGGTGAGAGTGTTTGTCATTAGCGTGAACGACGCAGTGAGAGGTGAGTGATCGTTTGCCATTTATGTGCCAAGAAGTGTATATTGAAGTTTTGAGTTACAGACGTAGGCAGGAGTACCTACAGATATATATGTATTCTAAGACTGATAGAATGGTCAATTGATTCGTTGTGTGGCACGGATCATTTATACTGATATATATATATGTATGTTATTGCATTCAAATGCTGATTTGCCTTATATGTGTTTATAGGTATATATATATGTATACATTCTCTTGATGGTAGTGTAACATTATATTGTAAGACTTAATCTACTTGAGGAGGTTGATAATATTAGGTAATACCAAGAGATAGGATACCACTTAGCAAGCTGAGGATAGAGTTCTGATGGTGTTGGAGTGCAACCTGATTATAATAGTACAGAGTATAGGATTCATCATTATTATTATATGTATGCGTGTATTGTGTATGTACTTCGTCCAGTAAATGTTCCAAATTTGCTGGTGTTTGCACTTGTCCCAGTGAGGCTTCCCAGGAAATAGTAAAGAAGGAGAGAGAGAGCAAGAAACAGGAACCACTGCTGTGGACAGGGTAAGACAGAAGTCTAGTAAGACAAAGGGGATTGAGGAGGTCATATTCCATAAGGAGAGAGTGGGGAGTCACAGCGGCTCGAGTGGGTGTGTGCACGTGACAACAAGGCTGCGTGTTGGAGCCGCATCCCCTAAACGTGTGACGTTGAGCCCCTCTCCAAGAGCCAGAAGTGCCTAGTGTGATCTCCTAGTGAAATATGAGCATTTGTCGAGTTGTGGGTTGGGTGGTCCGTCAGCGGTAACACCACCAAATCCACCACCATGACAACCAGGCACTGCAAAGCCTCTCTTCTGGGTAACGTGGCCTGCGTTCATCACGTCAGTGTGGAGCGCACTGCTGTTTTTTTGACATTTTTATGCATACACTCCCGTTGGGAATTCTATTGCGAACACATTGATAC
>WNGS01039706.1:0-12831 GCA_020271785.1 Procambarus virginalis | reverse complement strand
TCCTTTTCCAGGTGGTTGCTCCGACAATAACCCTTACTCACCGTCGTTCGGCGGGTCTTCCCTCGATCCTCTAGGCTCAACTGCTCGCCCGGAGAGTACCCAGTCGATCTCACAACCGGCCTTAAAATTGCAAGATGAGTGGGGCACAGATCGTTCCCTCAATCTGTGGCCCGCCCCGACACCGAACTCTTACACAGCCTTTAAGGTCGCCAACTGGTGTTTTTAGGTGTCCAGTAACACTGCAGTGGTGAGGTGTAATTGTGTGTGGTAAGAGCAAATTCCAGAATATGGTATCAGGCAGGTCACTCTGCTTTACTTCATTACACGGTCACAAGATAAATGGAGGGGATGATATCAAACACCAAAGAGTTTTGGTATTTTACTTAAAAGACAACGAGAAATATATATGCATCAATGTATCAGGAATAATATATGACACTGCTCAATTCATAGCAGAATAATCTGGAGCGCACCGATATGGTAACACCGGCAGCGCCACGCGTCACCTGTCAGATGTCAGCTGACCGGGACCCTCGCGATCGTGAGAACAGACTAGTACTTGTTTTCTAATTCTATCACGATCCCCGTTTATTTAACTTTTCGCAAAACACTGTATTCAACATTCACATGGCATACTTATGATTTCACTGGCCTCACGATCAATATCTTATTCACACTGCACTCACAGTGACTTTTCACCGTACCAAAAGATTACTCTATTCTTAATAATATTTACTGTGAATGCACTCGCTTGATCACTGAACTTTTCTTTATATCTATACTTTCTCTTAAAGAGATATCACTGGCAATCACTTCACGTATATGATATTATTCAGTACACAGGCATGTCATATATAAATCAGTAATCAAATTACAGGCATATATATATATAAATCATGAAGATCAATACACAGGCATTTATATCAATAGATCATGGAGATCAACACACAGGCATTTATATCAATAGATCATAGAGATCAACACACAGGCATTTATATCAATAAATCATGGAGATCAATACACAGGCATTTATATCAATAAATTCTAGGCTCATAGCCTAACACCAATATCTGGTTTACTACCAATATATATAATAATAATAATCACAGGAAATTAATAATAGTCACAGTAAATTCTTTGATGAATCCTGGTGCTTGCACACACCCACACATAGATATATATGTAAACTGATACTGTGAGCGCTCTGGGTAGCCTCACCACACACTGTGCTCTCTGTGACTTAGACTCAGGTGAGACTTGCTCACGACATATAAAATATCCTGACAAGAAAATATATAGCTAACTAAAGGGGAAATGGGAGGGTAACTGTAAACACCTACTTCACCTATCCTAGGATGACAGTTGGGTTGTAGCTCCTGGTCCAGGCTCTCGCCTCGTTCACCATCCAGAAACACAAGCCCACGCCTTAGGATTATCGCGTCTCGCCGCTTCTGTACACTGCAGGTCCGTGCTTCCCCTACAGTACGTCGCAGGGTTGAAGTCGGTCTCCTGGCCGTCAACTTTCCTCCCAACTACGGCAGCCAGCCTACGTCTCGGCGGTCGTCGCACGTTTCCCAATTAGTCCTTGTCACTGTACTCCCAGAGGAACTGCCTCTCACCACTACGAAGTCACTGTGAAGTTATCAGCCGTCCCAGACGATGCTGCTTAAGCTCCACACGCACAGCACCCGACTTCAGAGCACTTGAAGCTCACTTCACTGTCAATTCCCTCGTCGTCTAGATATATCGCTAGGTATTTGGGAAGACTTCTCGACGTGCTTGCATCCAACTGTTGACTCGTAGGGTTCCACGAAGGTGGGGTTACTGTCAAACTTGACAGGATCGTCGATCACACGTTCAACCTGGTTGACAAGACGGTCAACCCGGTTCACTCACGGTGGGTTGGCCCGGCCACTAAGCTGTCTCTTATACTGGTGAACTGCCAAGGACGTCACACGTCGATGCCCGGCCCACTTCTTGCAACGCACCTGTCCCTGAGCACTTGTTGCTCAATATTCTGTCAATTCCTTATCTGAGCCACATCTGGGTTGCAGGAAGACCTCACAGAGTGCGTGCCAACAACTGGAGACGCTTACATCCACCGGAGTTCGGTAAATCCGTCACTCTGACAGGATGACCGATCGCGCGTCCTACCTCTCGGACGTGTCGTGAAAGACTGATATCGCCAAGGCGTCACCATGGCTGGACCCCCATGCCTATGTGACGTCACTTTTTCCAAAGTCGATTTTCATTGGCTCCCAGTGCCACGTCGCTGACGGTGACCAATCTGGCGCCACTGACGTCACACAGTTTTGGCGGGAGAACAGACTCGCCAGCGCCATATTGGCTCCCTAAAGGGCCTATCCCACAGGCCAAAATGTTATTTCACAAATTTCTCGGCTCATCGAGAATACTGTTCTCTCCCACATACATTCAATTGATGCCTGCAATGTAGAGAACGCTCGGGAATAGTGGACATGACTCTTACAGCAGGCGTGGGAGAATTAGAAAGGGGGGGAACACCGTCACAGTTTGAACCTACGCCCGGGACGATCCCAGACGCGCCTTCTCCCTGTAGATGCTGTGGAAGCCTTGTGAGGGCAGTTACACGCAAAGTTGCCATTTTTTTACCATGTCGTTGCGCAGTCGAATAAGGCGCGTCTGGGGTCATCTCGGACGTAGGTTATTCACGGCCCTTGTGGATTTGTTCATATTAATTCATTCTTCCCCTTTCTAGAGAATGTAATTTAAGCTTTTTTATTTAAGCATTTAAGCTTTAAATAATAGTTCTTATATATTTACTTTCTATTCGTCCATATTAACAACGTGTTCTCTTTTTACTCCGAAAGTGATCGGCTGAGCGTCGACTTAGACGGCCTAGGGTGTTTTGACACAAGTGTCATTTTCATAAAGATTCATGAGTCACAGAAGCTGGTCGGTCTGCGGCGGGAGATTATTGACCTCCTGGACAAGCACGGTGTATGCCTACAGAATTACTGTTTTGCACCCCACGTCACAGTATTTAAGCGACGGTGGGATATGATAATGAACTAGCTCATTTTAAGACACCCAGGGTTCAAACCCAACTTCGGGAAATCATAAGACAACTGATAGAATCTGCAAACATTCCCTCCCGAACGATAATCGTTATTCCAAGGGTGGGCTTTAAGGAGTACACCCTGAAGTATGCTGCCCAACCTATAAACATGCCCAGGTCAAACGGGCACTTTGCTATTACCCAGCTACCCTTGGAAAATACCAATACCGTATATTCCTATATTGTGGCTCGGATGAATGAACCTGAAAAACACACAAACACCATTTAGACGAGAAAGCCAAAGTCTCAGACGACGAAAAAGCTTGTTGATTCCTCAGACGACGACTGAAACAACTGAAAGAAACAGCCAAGTAGGACAGCTAAGGCGACGCCAAAGCTTCTCATAATTATATGTAAATTATTTTATATTTATAAATTATAGAGTAAATTATAAATAATATTTATTTGTTTTTATTAACGAGAACTGTTAGTTCGATAACCATTACTAAAACTGAATTTGTCTTCATTCAGTATTTTTATAAACACGATATAATATGATATAATAATACATGATTTATGAAATGTATTTTGTTTTAATACAATATATGTATGATATATAATAACACTATGATATAAGATACAATATAAATTGTATCTAACTACTCGACGCCTCACCGAGCCTCAGTGGGTCCTCTCTCCGTTCTGCCTCTGTCTGCTCATTACAATATAAATTAATATAAGATATCATTAATTGTATGGTATATATGCCAGAAATCTTATTTTCCAATTGGGTGCAATAATTTTTACACAATAAAATCACCAAGATAGTAAGAGTGACTCTTCCCTTTATAATACATATTCATATATAACTGGATCCTTTAACACTTACAATGGGAAATATTCCCCAATTATAACATAATTAACTGCTTAAAACTCACTGTACTGCGAGGAGGATTTTTAGCTTTTAAGACTAACTACAAATTAATACTTAAATGTAGGTATTTTGAGGATTATTCACGTTACTAAAATATGAATTATAAGTTTAATATTGCTGCCATATCTGTGACGTCACCGCGAGGATTGAGTAACAGCTATTTCTTTGGCCTCGTAAGTGAGATAAAATCTAACAACATCATATATTAAACAAATCAATATATTCAGTTCTGATTCGAATAAAACAGTCCAACTCCTAATTTTAAAACAGTTAATTCTCACATGAACGGCAGCGTGCGTGTGGGGCCATATTGGTTTGGCCGGCCAAGAGAACGTGGCGGTTTGGCCGGCCAAGAGAACGTGGCGGTTTGGCCGGCCAAGAGAACGTGGCGGTTTGGACGGCCAAGAGAACGTGGCGGTTTGGACGGCCAAGAGAACGTGGCGGTTTGGACGGCCAAGAGAACGTGGCGGTTTGGACGGCCAAGAGAACGTGGCGGTTTGGACGGCCAAGAGAACGTGGCGGTTTGGACGGCCAAGAGA
Organism: Procambarus virginalis; assembly: GCA_020271785.1. Lineage (NCBI taxonomy): Eukaryota > Metazoa > Arthropoda > Malacostraca > Decapoda > Cambaridae > Procambarus > Procambarus virginalis. The sequence continues at coordinate 8,321 of WNGS01039706.1, read as the reverse complement.
ACGTGGCGGTTTGGACGGCCAAGAGAACGTGGCGGTTTGGACGGCCAAGAGAACGTGGCGGTTTGGACGGCCAAGAGAACGTGGCGGTTTGGACGGCCAAGAGAACGTGGCGGTTTGGACGGCCAAGAGAACGTGGCGGTTTGGACGGCCAAGAGAACGCGGCGGTTTGGACGGCCAAGAGAACGCGGCGGTTTGGACGGCCAAGAGAACGCGGCGGTTTGGACGGCCAAGAGAGACGCGGCGGTTTGGACGGCCAAGAGAACGCGGCGGTTTGGACGGCCAAGAGAACGCGGCGGTTTGGACGGCCAAGAGAACGCGGCGGTTTGGACGGCCAAGAGAACGCGGCGGTTTGGACGGCCAAGAGAACGCGGCGGTTTGGACGGCCAAGAGAACGCGGCGGTTTGGACGGCCAAGAGAACGCGGCGGTTTGGACGGCCAAGAGAACGCGGCGGTTTGGACGGCCAAGAGAACGCGGCGGTTTGGACGGCCAAGAGAACGCGGCGGTTTGGACGGCCAAGAGAACGCGGCGGTTTGGACGGCCAAGAGAACGCGGCGGTTTGGACGGCCAAGAGAACGCGGCGGTTTGGACGGCCAAGAGAACGCGGCGGTTTGGACGGCCAAGAGAACGCGGCGGTTTGGACGGCCAAGAGAACGCGGCGGTTTGGACGGCCAAGAGAACGCGGCGGTTTGGACGGCCAAGAGAACGCGGCGGTTTGGACGGCCAAGAGAACGCGGCGGTTTGGACGGCCAAGAGAACGCGGCGGTTTGGACGGCCAAGAGAACGCGGCGGTTTGGACGGCCAAGAGAACGCGGCGGTTTGGACGGCCAAGAGAACGCGGCGGTTTGGACGGCCAAGAGAACGCGGCGGTTTGGACGGCCAAGAGAACGCGGCGGTTTGGACGGCCAAGAGAACGCGGCGGTTTGGACGGCCAAGAGAACGCGGCGGTTTGGACGGCCAAGAGAACGCGGCGGTTTGGACGGCCAAGAGAACGCGGCGGTTTGGACGGCCAAGAGAACGCGGCGGTTTGGACGGCCAAGAGAACGCGGCGGTTTGGACGGCCAAGAGAACGCGGCGGTTTGGACGGCCAAGAGAACGCGGCGGTTTGGACGGCCAAGAGAACGCGGCGGTTTGGACGGCCAAGAGAACGCGGCGGTTTGGACGGCCAAGAGAACGCGGCGGTTTGGACGGCCAAGAGAACGCGGCGGTTTGGACGGCCAAGAGAACGCGGCGGTTTGGACGGCCAAGAGAACGCGGCGGTTTGGACGGCCAAGAGAACGCGGCGGTTTGGACGGCCAAGAGAACGCGGCGGTTTGGACGGCCAAGAGAACGCGGCGGTTTGGACGGCCAAGAGAACGCGGCGGTTTGGACGGCCAAGAGAACGCGGCGGTTTGGACGGCCAAGAGAACGCGGCGGTTTGGACGGCCAAGAGAACGCGGCGGTTTGGACGGCCAAGAGAACGCGGCGGTTTGGACGGCCAAGAGAACGCGGCGGTTTGGACGGCCAAGAGAACGCGGCGGTTTGGACGGCCAAGAGAACGCGGCGGTTTGGACGGCCAAGAGAACGCGGCGGTTTGGACGGCCAAGAGAACGCGGCGGTTTGGACGGCCAAGAGAACGCGGCGGTTTGGACGGCCAAGAGAACGCGGCGGTTTGGACGGCCAAGAGAACGCGGCGGTTTGGACGGCCAAGAGAACGCGGCGGTTTGGACGGCCAAGAGAACGCGGCGGTTTGGACGGCCAAGAGAACGCGGCGGTTTGGACGGCCAAGAGAACGCGGCGGTTTGGACGGCCAAGAGAACGCGGCGGTTTGGACGGCCAAGAGAACGCGGCGGTTTGGACGGCCAAGAGAACGCGGCGGTTTGGACGGCCAAGAGAACGCGGCGGTTTGGACGGCCAAGAGAACGCGGCGGTTTGGACGGCCAAGAGAACGCGGCGGTTTGGACGGCCAAGAGAACGCGGCGGTTTGGACGGCCAAGAGAACGCGGCGGTTTGGACGGCCAAGAGAACGCGGCGGTTTGGACGGCCAAGAGAACGCGGCGGTTTGGACGGCCAAGAGAACGCGGCGGTTTGGACGGCCAAGAGAACGCGGCGGTTTGGACGGCCAAGAGAACGCGGCGGTTTGGACGGCCAAGAGAACGCGGCGGTTTGGACGGCCAAGAGAACGCGGCGGTTTGGACGGCCAAGAGAACGCGGCGGTTTGGACGGCCAAGAGAACGCGGCGGTTTGGACGGCCAAGAGAACGCGGCGGTTTGGACGGCCAAGAGAACGCGGCGGTTTGGACGGCCAAGAGAACGCGGCGGTTTGGACGGCCAAGAGAACGCGGCGGTTTGGACGGCCAAGAGAACGCGGCGGTTTGGACGGCCAAGAGAACGCGGCGGTTTGGACGGCCAAGAGAACGCGGCGGTTTGGACGGCCAAGAGAACGCGGCGGTTTGGACGGCCAAGAGAACGCGGCGGTTTGGACGGCCAAGAGAACGCGGCGGTTTGGACGGCCAAGAGAACGCGGCGGTTTGGACGGCCAAGAGAACGCGGCGGTTTGGACGGCCAAGAGAACGCGGCGGTTTGGACGGCCAAGAGAACGCGGCGGTTTGGACGGCCAAGAGAACGCGGCGGTTTGGACGGCCAAGAGAACGCGGCGGTTTGGACGGCCAAGAGAACGCGGCGGTTTGGACGGCCAAGAGAACGCGGCGGTTTGGACGGCCAAGAGAACGCGGCGGTTTGGACGGCCAAGAGAACGCGGCGGTTTGGACGGCCAAGAGAACGCGGCGGTTTGGACGGCCAAGAGAACGCGGCGGTTTGGACGGCCAAGAGAACGCGGCGGTTTGGACGGCCAAGAGAACGCGGCGGTTTGGACGGCCAAGAGAACGCGGCGGTTTGGACGGCCAAGAGAACGCGGCGGTTTGGACGGCCAAGAGAACGCGGCGGTTTGGACGGCCAAGAGAACGCGGCGGTTTGGACGGCCAAGAGAACGCGGCGGTTTGGACGGCCAAGAGAACGCGGCGGTTTGGACGGCCAAGAGAACGCGGCGGTTTGGACGGCCAAGAGAACGCGGCGGTTTGGACGGCCAAGAGAACGCGGCGGTTTGGACGGCCAAGAGAACGCGGCGGTTTGGACGGCCAAGAGAACGCGGCGGTTTGGACGGCCAAGAGAACGCGGCGGTTTGGACGGCCAAGAGAACGCGGCGGTTTGGACGGCCAAGAGAACGCGGCGGTTTGGACGGCCAAGAGAACGCGGCGGTTTGGACGGCCAAGAGAACGCGGCGGTTTGGACGGCCAAGAGAACGCGGCGGTTTGGACGGCCAAGAGAACGCGGCGGTTTGGACGGCCAAGAGAACGCGGCGGTTTGGACGGCCAAGAGAACGCGGCGGTTTGGACGGCCAAGAGAACGCGGCGGTTTGGACGGCCAAGAGAACGCGGCGGTTTGGACGGCCAAGAGAACGCGGCGGTTTGGACGGCCAAGAGAACGCGGCGGTTTGGACGGCCAAGAGAACGCGGCGGTTTGGACGGCCAAGAGAACGCGGCGGTTTGGACGGCCAAGAGAACGCGGCGGTTTGGACGGCCAAGAGAACGCGGCGGTTTGGACGGCCAAGAGAACGCGGCGGTTTGGACGGCCAAGAGAACGCGGCGGTTTGGACGGCCAAGAGAACGCGGCGGTTTGGACGGCCAAGAGAACGCGGCGGTTTGGACGGCCAAGAGAACGCGGCGGTTTGGACGGCCAAGAGAACGCGGCGGTTTGGACGGCCAAGAGAACGCGGCGGTTTGGACGGCCAAGAGAACGCGGCGGTTTGGACGGCCAAGAGAACGCGGCGGTTTGGACGGCCAAGAGAACGCGGCGGTTTGGACGGCCAAGAGAACGCGGCGGTTTGGACGGCCAAGAGAACGCGGCGGTTTGGACGGCCAAGAGAACGCGGCGGTTTGGACGGCCAAGAGAACGCGGCGGTTTGGACGGCCAAGAGAACGCGGCGGTTTGGACGGCCAAGAGAACGCGGCGGTTTGGACGGCCAAGAGAACGCGGCGGTTTGGACGGCCAAGAGAACGCGGCGGTTTGGACGGCCAAGAGAACGCGGCGGTTTGGACGGCCAAGAGAACGCGGCGGTTTGGACGGCCAAGAGAACGCGGCGGTTTGGACGGCCAAGAGAACGCGGCGGTTTGGACGGCCAAGAGAACGCGGCGGTTTGGACGGCCAAGAGAACGCGGCGGTTTGGACGGCCAAGAGAACGCGGCGGTTTGGACGGCCAAGAGAACGCGGCGGTTTGGACGGCCAAGAGAACGCGGCGGTTTGGACGGCCAAGAGAACGCGGCGGTTTGGACGGCCAAGAGAACGCGGCGGTTTGGACGGCCAAGAGAACGCGGCGGTTTGGACGGCCAAGAGAACGCGGCGGTTTGGACGGCCAAGAGAACGCGGCGGTTTGGACGGCCAAGAGAACGCGGCGGTTTGGACGGCCAAGAGAACGCGGCGGTTTGGACGGCCAAGAGAACGCGGCGGTTTGGACGGCCAAGAGAACGCGGCGGTTTGGACGGCCAAGAGAACGCGGCGGTTTGGACGGCCAAGAGAACGCGGCGGTTTGGACGGCCAAGAGAACGCGGCGGTTTGGACGGCCAAGAGAACGCGGCGGTTTGGACGGCCAAGAGAACGCGGCGGTTTGGACGGCCAAGAGAACGCGGCGGTTTGGACGGCCAAGAGAACGCGGCGGTTTGGACGGCCAAGAGAACGCGGCGGTTTGGACGGCCAAGAGAACTTGTCCCTCGACACGAGGAAGGGAAGATTATGAGCCAACAATGGACCCAACTGAAATACTCTAAAGTTGAAGTAATCATACTGAACTTTTTTTTTTCAAAGAAAGATTAATTTTAAAATTTAGGGATGATATAAGTACAATTTCTCTGATCATGGAAGTTCATATGATGATTACATCCTTAAATGTAGATATGGATTTCTTTTTTTAAAAGAAATGGATTTCTTTTAAAAGTCTTTGACTAAAGGTCAAAAATAATTTTGACCTTTAGTCAAGGACTCAAGGCCCCCGCACCACCATCTGGACTCTGCCTTGGATTACCAATCAGGGCTCTGATTTGAATTCCCCTGCAAGAACTCTGCCTTGGATTCCCTATCTGGACAAGGATACTTAAACTATTACTGTCGAACTAAAAACAGTCAGTCAGTTAATAATGCGCATAAATTTTAAACAGCAAAACTTTAAGAAGAAGCATGAGATCAGACAAATATATGAATTGCCCCTACCCCCCTTCCCTCATCTCAATTCTGATAGTTGTGTTTAGTGTCACTAAACACATATCTTTTTCCTTGACTTTTCGTCGGCCTGTGATAGCAGCTGTGATGCTTTTCTCGTTGCCTAAGATACCGTCGGTACTTTGCCCATTTTGGGCGGATTCTTTATGTGCGGATAAACGCCAACTCCACCGGGAGGTAGAAGGTCCTGTGTGGGACCCGCACTCTCGCCATGCGCCTCAGGGATCATATGCTATCCTGTTGGGTTTCCCTCTACGTATGTTTCATGCGGGCCAGCCCCGGACATGTTTCAGGTGCGCCTCCCGGGGCTGCGGGGTGTGAGGCACGCCGGGTCAATCCTGTTAACCTCTTCCGGGATGAGTATTTTCCCCTTTGTCGGCCCCGGACCCGTCTCCTGGTGCTGGCATGTGTGTTGATCCCCTGCCGTCTGTTGTCCCAGTGTCGGATCCTGCAGCTCGCCCGGGTGCAGATGTGGGGGTTGGTGCAGCCCAGCCCACGCCGCCGGCTTCCCCGTCTTAGCCGCCCCTGCCTGTTACGTCCATGGATACGGTGTCTGGCTGTTCACAAGGAGCTGCCTCCTGCCGTGTGTGGTCCGGTGCCCCCGGTTGTGGAAGCTGCGGTTCTCAGGGGTAAAGCGTGCTCGCCATAGGGTTCTGTTGTGGTGCAGGAAGATGGGAGTGATAGTTCGGACGACCGGCGGCCTGTCTCAAAGCGATCGAGGCGGGCTAGGAGTGTCTCCCCTCCCCGGTGTGCCTATGGCGGGGGACCGCCTGTACCAGGGTGTTAATGTGTGCCGACAGCTGTAGTATACAGAGCATGTATCTCTTGAACTTGTAGCCACTATATCGTTTGGCTTCACTTTATAAGCAGTAAATAATCCCCGCACAATGCACACTAAATAGCCATGAAATTGGTATTTGGTTGGCTTGATCTTTGGCTTGTGATCTGTTATTAATTCGATTGTAATTATTGTCTAAATCTCCCGTCAATTTCTATCGATATAGGGCATACATAAATTTTTTTTAATGTACAAACAAAAAACTATTGAGCAATAACACAAAACAAAGAAAATATATTCATATATTTTAAGACAAATATAAAACACATTCGCCTCTATGCTGCAACACGACGACAATTACAGAAAACGTTTTTTGAAAATTAAAATAGTTTTCATTGTGAGAAAAAAGGCTATTGTTCAAGTTGCCGCTGACCCCCATTTCCCCCCTTCCTCCTTCCCATTCATACTTTTCCTTCCTCTTGCCCCCCCCCCTCTCTCTCTCTCTCCTTCCCCGTACAATCACATTCCATCCCTCCTACGCCCCTCATCGAGAACATTTACCCCCTCCCTCAATAACCCCATTCAACTCGTCCCATCACCTCACGAGTCCCATTTTTAGCAGAATCGACCGATCCGTAGAACACGGGGCCTGGAGTGAACGTTTTAAAATGTACACAATTGTGTTAGTCGTTTTCTATGCGTCGATAGGTTGGGGGGGGGGGATTCTTTAGATTCAAACGTTTCTAATGTGGCAAAACAATTTCATTTTTCACTGTTTCATTAATAACTGAAATTTGCGTTGGTGTGATCGAGGTTAAAAAACTAAATTGTTGAGTTTTCCTTCTTGTTAATGAAATAAAACGCAACTTCGTCGTAATAGCCTGGCACTTTCTCCTGATAGTTATCTTCCCTTTCTTGTTAATGGTTGATTGATGAAGATTAAGCCCCCCCCAAGAGTCATGAATACGGGCATGAATAGCCCGTCGGTGGTAGATGTTTGGAGTGAATGTGATGTTTAGTCGTGAAGTTAATGGCTGTTGTGGGCCCTTTTATGGGGTGGGAGTCTAGGTGAAAAGATAAGCAAAAGCCGAATACCAATTAAAGACAACACAACGTTTGTTAAATACACGCTGCCAAAAAGCAATATTCAAGTAGTAGCACTAAAATATACATGTAGTTTCAATATCACTAGTTAGTACCTCAGTTGCGTTGTTTCGTAACCTTATTTGGGAGATTTAGTTAGTAGCTTTAACTAATAACGGATTGATAGCTTTGATATTTTGTAACTGATAAATTACAAGGTGGGCAAGAACCATATCCTAGACAACCGGCTGCCCAGGCGAAAGACGGTGGTTAAAGCCAGCCAGATTGGTGAGAAAACAGATCCGTGGCGATTCGTAGTCCCCATGGGGAAGTGGTAACACACTTCCTTGGCATATCGCGAGCGCTTTGACCTTGGTTCGTATCCTGGCCGGGGGAGAATTTACTGGGCGCCAATCCTTAAGTGTAGCCTTGTTCATCCAGTAGTGTACAGGTACCTATAGTCCGAGTGAGAATGGTCCAGGACGGACTGAAACGTCGTCGTCCCTTCACTTTCTAGTGTGTGTGGTTTGGTGAACATATTTCAGCCACGTTATTGTGACTCCTCGTCTGCATATGGGTACCTAGTTGTTAAAGTATATAAGGGTCGTTTTCCGGGGAAAATTAAGATTAAGGACTTGCCCGAAACGCTATACGTGCTAGTGGCTGTAAAAAATGTAACAACTCTTGTATATATATAAAAGATAAAAAGAGAGAGACAGCCAGTACAAGCAGTGAAGGAGTATCTAAAATCAATGCTTGCACCTGGTCTCCTCCCACTTGAGAGAATGGTCTCCGGCGGCTCCAGAAATCACTCGTCAGCACATTCTCCTTTTAGATAAAATACAGAGAAACACATCACTAAACATATTTACCTTGTGTTGCTAAAGCAAAACACAAAAATTGCGCTGTGCACAAAAACACATAAGAACACAGACACGCCCACTCGGACTAAAAGTGCGCAAAGAAAGCACTTATAACGTTCAACGACCACACGTGGCAAGTGATCTGTTACATGAAATGCAAGATGAGTGCTGGGGCAGGAGGCCGGATATAAGGTAATGAAAATGGGTGCTGGGGGCAGGAGGCCAGTATATATAGGTAATGAAAATGGGTGCTGGGGTGAGGCCGGATATAAGGTAATGAAAATGGGTGCTGCTGGGGCAGGAGGCCGGATATAAGGTAATAATGAAAAGGTGCTGGGGCAGGAGGCCGG
>WNGS01039701.1:0-14085 GCA_020271785.1 Procambarus virginalis | reverse complement strand
CCCTGGGTGATGTGGTCAAGGTCAAGGACGGCTACGCCCGCAACTTCCTGATCCCCGCCGGCCGTGCCCGCCGCGCCACCCAGACCGCTGTGGCCGAATTCGAAGCCCGCCGCGCCGAGCTGGAAAAGGCCGCTGCCGCCAAGCTGGCTGAAGCCCAGCCCTGGGTGAAAAGGTCGCCGCCGCGACCGTCAAGCTGAGCCAGAAGGCCGGCGTCGACGGCCGCCTGTTCGGCTCCGTGACCAACCACGACGTGGCCGACGAGCTGAACAAGCAAGGCTTCAGCGTGGTCAAGGCCCAGGTGCGCATGCCCAATGGCCCGCTGAAAACGTGGGCGATTACACGGTCAGCGTGAACCTGCACACCGATGTCACGGTCGACGTGGCTGTGACGGTGCTGGGCGAACCGCCTGATCGCCGCGGACGGCCACGTCGCCGTCGCGCCAAAGGCCGCTGCCTTCGGGTCAGCGGCCTTTTTCTTTTCTTGTGCGGGTGTTTTTCCGCACCGTCCCAGGCTTTGCACGTCTTGTCCACAGACTTGTCCCATGACAGGACGCGGAGCGCGGCGTACCATTTGCCGGATTCACAGGAACGCCATGGCCGCTGTTTTTTCTTCCCCGCTTTCCTCTTTTGATGCCGGTCTGGACGAGGTCGGTTTCGGCCCCGACCAGCAGATCGCCCAGCTGCGCGTGCCCCCGCATTCGATCGAGGCCGAGTCCAGTGTGCTGGGCGGGCTGCTGCTCGATAACGGGGCCTGGGACCGGGTCGCCGACCTGATCAACGACTCCGACTTCTACCGCTACGAGCACCGCCTGACCTATTCCGCCATCGCGACGCTGGTCAACGCCAGCAAGCCGGCCGACGTGGTGACGGTGTACGAGCACCTGCAGAACCTGGGCAAGGCCGATGAAGCGGGCGGGCTGGCCTACCTGAACTCGCTGGCGCAGTACGTGCCCAGCGCCGCCAATATCCGCCGCTATGCGGAGATCGTGCGCGAGCGCGCGATCCTGCGCAAGCTGGTCGCGGCCAGCGACGAAATCGCCACCAACGCCTTCAATCCGCAGGGCAAGGCGGTGGCGAAGATCCTGGACGAAGCCGAGCAGAAGATCTTCAAGATCGGCGAAGAAGGCTCGCGCATGAAAGAGGGTTTCCAGGGCATGGACACCCTGGTGGTCGACCTGCTGGACCGGGTGCAGGAAATGGCCGACAACCCCAACGACATCACAGGGGTGCCGACCGGCTTCATCGACCTGGACCGCATGACCTCGGGCCTGCAGGCGGGTGACTTGGTGGTGCTGGCGGCCCGACCTTCCATGGGCAAGACCGCGTTTGCGATCAACATCGCCGAGCACGTGGCGCTCAACGAAGGCCTGCCGGTGGCGGTGTTCTCGATGGAAATGGGCGCGTCCCAGCTGGCGGTGCGTATCGTCGGCTCGATCGGCCGCATCAACCAGAGCCACCTGCGCACCGGCAAGCTGACCGACGACGAGTGGCCGCGCCTGACCGAGGCGATCGAGAAGCTGCGCAATGTCTCGCTGCACATCGACGAAACCCCGGGTCTGACGCCCAGCGAGCTGCGCGCCAACGCGCGGCGGCTCTCGCGCCAGTGTGGCAAGCTGGGCCTGATCGTGGTCGACTACCTGCAGCTGATGAGCGGCTCCAGCTCGGACGGCGACAACCGCGCCACCGAACTGGGCGAAATCTCGCGCGGCCTGAAGATGCTGGCCAAGGAACTGCAGTGCCCGGTGATCGCGCTGTCCCAGCTCAACCGCTCGGTCGAGCAGCGCACCGACAAGCGCCCGATGATGAGCGACCTGCGCGAGTCCGGCGCCATCGAGCAGGACGCGGACATCATCATGTTCATCTACCGCGACGAGTACTACTCGAAGGACGCCTGCAAGGAGCCGGGCGTCGCCGAGATCATCATCGGCAAGCAGCGCAATGGCCCGACCGCGTGGTCAAGCTGGCCTTCCTGAACATGCTGACCCGGTTCGAGACCCTGGCGGGCGGGCACGGCGACTTCTGAGGCAGGTTTTGTCGGGTTTTTCCAAGATTTGAAGTGAGACAGCCCCTACAGTTGCATGCTTCATCAGGACGCACTGTCCAAGGAAGGCAACCATGCAACTGGGCTACACCATTCTGTACGTGGACGATGTCCGCAAATCAGTGGGCTTTTTCGAGCGTGCCTTCGGCCTGCGCCTCAAGTTCATGGCGGACACCGGCGACTTCGCCGAACTGGACACAGGCAGTACCTCACTGCCTTCTGTTCCCATGCTTTGCTGCGCCAACTGGGCAAGTCACCGGCCAATCCGCAAGTCACAGCACCATGTTTCGAGATTGCCTTGGTGACGCCGGACGTGCCTGCAGCATTGGCGATGGCGCTGAAGGCTGGCGCCGTACTGGTGCAATCGCCTGAGACCATGGACTGGGGACAGACCACAGCCTACGTGGCCGATCCAACGGTTTTTTTGATCGAGCTTTGTACACCAATGGGCGCAGCCTGAAAACCAAGCAGGTGCATGACATGTCAGATTCAAAGGGCTCATCTACCGATCGTGTGGCGCGCTGGTTGGACGACCTGAGGCTGCTGGGTGAAGATCGCCATGCGCTGGTGCAGGCGCTGAGGAGCGCCGTCCTGGCGTTGGGGTCTTCAGTGACCGAAGAGGTGAAATACGGCGGGCTGTTGTTTTCGTCGGGGTCCGCTTTTTGCGGTATTTTTTCCTACAAAGCGCACGTCTCAATGGAGTTCGGGCGAGGTGCCGACTTGGAAGACCCTGCACGAGTGCTGGAAGGCGCTGGCAAAGGACGTCGTCACATCAAGCTGCGGCAATTGCAGGATGTTGCGAGGTGCCGGGTTGCTGAATATCTGCAGCAGGCGTTTGAGCTCGCATCGAAGCCCGACTGATCAGGCGTAGCCGGATTCACCCATCAGGCGCAACTCGGAAGTTCGGCGCCTCAACTGATCAGGACTCAAGCCGAGCCAGAGACGAAACTCCCGGTTCATATGAGGTTGATCGGCGTAGCCGTGGTCTGCCGCGATCTGGGCCAAAGTCACAGCTGGTTGAGGTCGCGGGCCGCGCGCCGCAGCCGCGCCAGACGCCTCCAGTACACAGGCGTGCGATCGGTCCCTTGGCGAATCAGCCGTTCCAGGCTTCGTTCCGTGACCCCCAACTGGCGTTGCGCCTGCTTCAGGTCACGTTCGATGGCCAGTGCCGCCAATGCTTCTGCGATGCGGGTGTCCACCGAGACTGTCGAGTCCAACGCGACCAGGATCGCTTCATGATCGTCCAGGTCGACGCCACCAACCCGCTTGAGCAGCATCTCAGCTCGAATCTGTGCGCCCGGTTGAAAACGATACCCTGCGAAACGCTGGCCCGCCATCGACTCGACGCGCTGCGCCGAATCCATCAGGGGGGAGAGTTTCCAACGCGGGGCCTGTCCCGGAGATTGCACACCGAGCAAGTCGATGCAGCCATCGGGCAGGACCGTTAGCAGCCCTGCACGTTGGCTGGTATGTCGCCAAGCCTGGAGCAGTACGCCGATGCCGGACGGCATGGAGCGATACCGGTGGCTACAGCACCTCGCTGGCGAAATCCGCCAGCCGCGAACGCTCGCCGCGCGCCAGCGTGATGTGGCCGCCGTGTGGCCAGCCCTTGAAGCGGTCGACCGCGAAGGTCAGACCCGATGAGCCTTCGGTCAGGTAGGGCGTGTCGATCTGGGCCAGGTTGCCCATGCAGATGATCTTGGTGCCCGGGCCAGCGCGGGTGATCAGCGTCTTCATCTGCTGGGCGTCAGGTTCTGCGCCTCGTCGATGATGACGTACTTGTTCATGAAGGTGCGCCCGCGCATGAAGTTCATGCTCTTGACCTTGATGCGGCTGCGGATCAGTTCGTTGGTCGCGGCGCGGCCCCATTCGCCGGCGTTGCCGCCGTCGCCCTTGGCCAGGAACTCCAGGTTGTCGTCCAGCGCGCCCATCCAGGGGCCCATCTTTTCCTCTTCGGTGCCGGGCAGGAAGCCGATGTCCTCACCCACGCTGACGGTGGCGCGGGTCATGATGATTTCGGTGTAGCGGCGGTCGTCGAGCACCTGCGTCAGGCCGCTGGCCAGGGCCATCAGGGTCTTGCCAGTGCCGGCCGTGCCGGCCAGGGTCACGAAATCGATCTCCGGTCCATCAGGATGTTGAGCGCGAAGTTCTGCTCGCGGTTGCGGCTGGTGACGCCCCAGATTGCGTTCTTCAGGTGGGTGTAGTCCTTGAGCGTCTTGAGCACTGCGGTCTTGTCGCGGATCTCGGTCACGCGGGCGTACAGCGAGGGCTCGCCCGGTGCTTCGAAATAGACGAACTGGTTGATGTGGAGCTGGTTCACCGCCGGGCCGCTGACGCGGTAGAAGGTGTGGCTGCCGCTCTGCCAGCTCTCGATGGTCTTGCTCTGGCGGGTCCAGAAATCCTGCGGCAGGGCCAATGCGCCCGAATACAGCAGCTCGCCGTCGTCCAGGGTCTTGTCGTTCTGGTAGTCGTCGGCGGCCAGGCCCAGCGCCCGGGCCTTGACCCGCATGTTGATGTCTTTCGACACCAGGATCACCTCGCGCTGCGGGTGCTTGTCGCGCAGCGCCTGCACCACGCCGAGGATCTGGTTGTCGGCCTTGCCCTGGGGCAGGCTGGTCGGCAGTTGGGCGTCCAGCGGTTCGGTCTGGAAAAACAGCAGGCCGCGGGCCGCCTGGTGGCCGGTGGCGGCCAGCTTGAGGCCCTGGGTCATGTCGCCGCCGGTCTGGGCCGCCAGGGCGTCCAGCGTGCGGCTGGTCTGGCGGCCGTTGCGGGCGACCTCCGTCATGCCTTTCTTGTGACCGTCGAGCTCCTCCAGCACGATCATTGGCAGAAAGATGTCGTGTTCCTCGAAGCGGAACAGGCTCATCGGGTCGTGCAGCAGCACATTGGTGTCCAGCACGAACAGCCGTGCCAGGCCAGAGCCGGTGGCGGACTTGCGTTGGACACCGCGACGGTTGTCTTTCACCGGCGCGGCGGCTGCGGGCGAATCCTTGGCTGGCAAGGGGATGGGTTCGCTGCGCGGCGGGACAAGCACCGCGGGCACCTCGGCGACGATGGCTGCCTCCGCCTCGTTCTTGCTGCTGCCACGCCGGCGGGCGCCTGGCGCCTCGCGCCGCGGTGCACCGGTGGTGGCCAGGGCGGGCCGAGGGGCTGTCTCGAGTTCGGTAGCAACGGGGGGAGCAGGGGGCAGCAGTTCTTCGTTGCCTCTGAGGTTGTAGGCTTCAGGAGCCAGGAGGGCGGCGCGTTTGGTGGGTGCAGGAGGCAGTGGCATGGGGCGAAGGGTTCAGTGCAGGTCGGAAAATGAAAAAGCCGCCAGGAAAACCAGGCGGCTTTGCGTGCTGCAATGGGACGGGGAGTGAGAGGGGACTGTCGGTCTGCCCAGGGTCATGAAACCATTATGCACGACACGCTGGCCGGTGCGTCCGCCTCGGATTCCCTCCGGTCAACCCGCTTTTTTCAGGGTCTTGACGGCCTTTAGCACGTCTTCCACGTGTCCGGGCACCTTGAGACCGCGCCATTCCTGCTTGAGCGTACCGTCGGGTCCGATCAGGAAGGTGCTGCGTTCGATGCCCTTGACCTTCTTGCCGTACATGATCTTGTTCTTGACTACGCCGAACATGTGGCACATCTTTTCCTCGGTGTCGGCGATCAGCTCGAACGGCAGCTCCAGCTTGGTCTTGAAATCGTCGTGTGACTTCATGTTGTCGCGCGAGACGCCGAACACCTGGGCACCGGCTTTGACAAAGTCCTTGTACTTGTCGCGGAACTGCATCGCTTCGGTGGTGCAGCCCGGGGTGTTGTCCTTGGGGTAAAATACAGAACCACGGTCTGGCCGACATGGGTCTGGTTGCTGACTTTGATGCCACCGGTGGCCATGGCTTCAAATTCGGGAATGGGTTTGTTGACAACGACTGCCATGCTGCGTGGACCCCTGACGTAGGTTGGTGGAGATGCGTTGGTTTTCCGGCTGCCCTCCCCGGGCAACAGCCACTCTGCGGTGGTTGAAGGAAAACAATCGGGTATTTTACCCTGAACGACCTGCTTCTCTCACGCGTGGGGGATTGACCTGTCTGGTCGGGGCCGTCCGCAGCGAAGGGACTCAGCCCTCAATCAGCAGCGCGGCCACCACCTTCCGACTTCGCCGGCCAGGATGTTGAAGGTGCGGCACGCGGCGGCGGTGTCCATGGTTTCGACCCCGATGCGGCGCTCGATCAGCGGCCGCAGCAGCGCCGGCGGCACAAAGCGCAGGCGCGACCCGCTGCCCAGAATCACCAGTTCCGGGGCCATTTCCGCGTCGTCGACCAGGCTCGCGAAATGCGGTTCGGCCAGGTCCTCGAAACGGCTGACCCCCCAGCCCCGGATCTCCCCGAACGAACCCACCACGACGCTGCCGGTTGTAGCGCTGGCCGCTGATCGTGATCCAGCCGTCACCGTAGGCGGTGACCGCGTGCTGGTCGGGTTTGTCGGCGTGCAGCTTCATGCGGGGAGGCGGTCGCGGCAGCCGCGGCTGGGCGATCGAACTGTGGTCAAATTATGGGTTTTCCCCGAGGGGGCTGCGTAATATAGCCTCCCTTCTGTTGGCGCACTTGCGTCGCCTGCCTTTCAGACCCGTCCGGAGGGACTTTGAAAACCATCCAGAAATCCGCCAACTGGCCAATGTGCTGTACGACGTGCGAGACCGATCGTCGAGGCGGCCAAGCAGATGGAGGACGAGGGTCAGAAGATCATCAAGCTGAACATCGGCAACCTGGCGCCGTTTGGCTTTGACGCCCCCGAAGAAATCCAGCAGGACATGATCCGCACCTGCCCAATTCGGCGGGCTATTCGGACAGCAAGGGCATCTTCGCCGCGCGCAAGGCGGTCATGCACTACACCCAGCAGCAGGGCGTGGCCGGTGTCACCCTGGAAGACATCTACCTGGGCAATGGGGCCAGCGAACTGATCGTGATGGCGGCCAACGCGCTGCTGGACAACGGCGACGAGCTGCTGGTTCCGTCCCCCGACTACCCGCTGTGGACGGCCGCCACCAGCCTGTCCGGCGGCACGCCGGTGCACTACCGCTGCGACGAAGACAACGGCTGGCAGCCGATCTGGCCGACATGCGGGCGAAAATCACGCCGCGCACCAAGGGCATCGTGGTCATCAACCCGAACAACCCGACCGGCGTGCTCTACAGCGACGAGCTGCTCAAGGGCATCGTGGCGCTGGCGCGCGAGTTCGGTCTGGTGCTGATGGCCGACGAGGTGTACGACAAGGTGCTGTACGAAGGCGTGACGCACACGGCGATGGCCAGCCTGTCGACCGATGTGCTGACGCTGACCTTCAACTCGCTGTCCAAGGCCTACCGTTCCTGCGGCTACCGCGCCGGCTGGATGGTGCTCTCGGGGCCGAAGGAAATCGCCAAGGACTTCATCGAAGGCCTGAACATGCTGGCCAACCTCAAGCTCGGCTCCAACGTGCCCGGTCAGTGGGCGATCCAGACCGCGCTCGGGGGGTATCAGAGCATCAACGACCTGGTCAAGGAAGGTGGCCGCCTGCGCCGCCAGCGCGACCTGGCCTACGAGCTGATCACGGCCATTCCCGGTGTCAACTGCGTCAAGCCCGAGGCGGCGCTGTACATGTTCCCGCGGCTGGACCCAACGATTACCCGATCGAGGACGATCGCCAGTTCTTCATGGAGGTGCTGCGCGCGACCCGCGTGATGCTGGTGCAGGGCTCGGGCTTCAACTACCCGGACAACCAGCATTTCCGCATCGTGTTCTTGCCACACGAAGACGATCTGCGCGAGCGATCAACCGCCTGGCGAGGTTCCTGGAGGGCTGGCGCCAGCGCCACGGCACCTGAGCCACCGCATCAATGCCGGGCGGTTTTGTCATCAACAGATGGCCGCACGCCCTGCATCATTTGAAGGGTGCTCGCACCCATGTCTTTTTTGAAGTGACACAAGCATGAAACCGATCCAAGTAGGCCTGCTGGGCATTGGCACCGTGGGCAGCGGCACCTTCAACGTGCTCCAGCGCAACCAGGAAGAAATCCAGCGCCGCGCCGGCCGCGGCATTGAAATCACCATGGTGGCCGACCTGGACGTGGCGCGGGCCCAGTCCATCGTCGGCCCGGGCGTGAAGTCGTCAACGACGCGCGCGCCGTGATCGCCAACCCGAGATCGACATCGTGATCGAGCTGATCGGTGGCTACGGCATCGCCAAGGCGCTGGTGCTCGAAGCGATCGCCGCCGGCAAGCACGTGGTCACCGCCAACAAGGCGCTCTTGGCGTGCACGGCACCGAAATCTTCGCCGCCGCATCGGCCAAAGGCGTGATGGTGGCTTCGAAGCGGCCGTGGCGGTGGCATCCCATCATCAAGGCGCTGCGCGAGGCCTGACGCCAACCGCATCCAGTGATCGCCGGCATCATCAACGGCACGACCAACTTCATCCTGTCCGAGATGCGTGTGACAGGGCCTGGACTTCGACGTGGTGCTCAAGGAAGCGCAGCGACTGGGCATGCCGAGGCCGACCCGACCTTCGACATCGAGGGCGTGGACGCGGCGCACAAGGCGACGCTGATGAGCGCGATCGCCTTCGTATCCCGGTGCAGTTCGACAAGGCCTATGTGGAAGGCATCACCAAGCTGGGCGCGGTCGACATCCGCTACGCCGAGCAACTGGGTTACCGCATCAGCTGCTGGGCATCACCAAGCGCACCAACCAGGGCGTGGAACTGCGCGTTCACCCAGCCTGGTGCCGGCCAGCGCCTGATTGCCAAGTCGAGGGCGCGATGAACGCGGTGGTGGTGCCGGCGATGCCGTGGGCACCACGCTGTACGTACGGCAAGGGCGCGGCAGCGAGCCGACCGCGTCGGCCGTGATCGCCGACCTGGTGGACATCACTCGCCTGCACACCGCCGACCCGCTCAACCGCGTGCCGCACCTGGCTTCCAGCCCAACGCGATGAGCGATGCGGCGGTGCTGCCGATGAGCGAGGTCGTGACCAGCTACTACCTGCGGCTGCGCGTGGCCGACCAGGCCGGCCGTGCTGGCCAAGGTGACCCGGCATCCTGGCCAGCGCGGGCATCAGCATCGACGCGGTGTGCTGCAGCGCGAGGCCGACGAGGTGGGCGGCGAAGGGATCAACCTCTACCGACCTGATCATCCTGACCCACGACACGCGCGAAGCACGATGAACGAGGTGATCGCGCAGATGCAGGGCCTGCCCCAGCGTGCGCGCCCCATCACCCGCATCCGCAAAGAGAGCTCAACTGAGATGCTGTACCTGTCGACCCGCGGCCACCCGGACCGCAAGCGCTTCTGCGAAATCCTGCTCGAAGGCCGCGCCGGACGGACGGCGGCCTGTACATGCCGAGCCTATAGCAGGTGCAGTGGATGCGGCCACGCTGACCGCTGGCGCGTGGTGCTGGCCGAACAGGGCTACGCCGCGCTGGCCTACGAGTGCTGTCGCTCTACGTCGACGACATCCCCGCCGCCGACCTCAAGGCGCTGTGCGCCAAGACCTACACGGCCGAGGTGTTCGGCACGAAGAGATCGTGCCGCTGACGAAGCTGGAGCACGGTCTGCAGCTTGAAGCCCTGTCCAACGGCCCGACCCTGGCCTTCAAGGACATGGCGATGCAGTTGCTGGGCACTGTTCGAGTACGAACTCAAGCGCCGCGGCGAGCAGCTCAACAGCCTGGGCGCGACCAGCGGCGACACCGCAGCGCGGCCGAGTACGCGATGCGCGGCAAGCAGGGCGTGCGCGTCTTCATGCTCAGCCCGCACGGCCGCATGAGCCCTTCCAGCAGGCGCAGATGTTCAGCCTGATGGACGCAAAATCCACAACATCTGCGTCGAGGCGTGTTCGATGATTGCCAGGACATCGTCAAGGCGGTGTCCAACGACCTGGACTACAAGCGCAAGTACAAGATCGGCACGGTCAATCGATCAACTGGGCGCGCCTGCTGGCCCAGGTGTGTACTACTTCGCCGGCTACTTCTACGCCACGAAGTCAACGATGAAAAGGTGTAGCTTCGCCGTGCCCTCGGGCAACTTCGGCAACGTCTGCGCCGGCCAGTGCGCGCCAGATGGGTTGCCGATCGCCGCCTGATCGTCGCGACCAACGAGAACGACGTGCTCGACGAGTTCTTCCGCACCGGCACCTACCGCGTGCGCGGCAGCGCCGACACGCTACGAAACCTCCAGCCCGTCGATGGACATTCCAAGGCGAGCAACTTCGAGCGTTTCGTGTTCGACCTGCTTGGGCCGCGACGGCGCGCGCACCAGGCGCCTGTTCGACGCGAGCTGCACCTGCACGGCCGCTTCGACCTGGTGCCGACCCGCTGTTCGCAGGCCGCGTCGCTACGGCTTCGTCAGCGGCAAGAGCACGCACGCCGACCGGCTGGCCACCATCAAGGCCACGTTCGAGGCTCGGCGTGATGATCGACACCCACACCGCCGATGGCGTGAAGGTGGCGCGCGAGTCTGCGCCAGGCCGGCGAAATGGTGGTGCTGGAGACCGCGCTGCCGATCAAGTTCGCCGAGACCATCCGGAAGCCCTGGGCCGCGATCCCGCGCGCCCGGCCAGTTCGACGGCATCGAGCCCTGCCCAAGCGGGTGCAGGTGATGGGCGCGGACGTGGTGGCGGTCAAGCGCTACATCACCGACCACTGCCCGGTCTGAGTCCGCGCAGCAGAAAGGCCATGAAAGTCGTCGGTTTGCAGGATCGTCGGGGGCGGGCAAGACCACGCTGGTCGAGCGCCTGATCCCGGCGCTCAAGGTGCGCGGGGCTGCGGGTGTCGGTCATGAAGCACGCGCACTGCGGGCTGGAAACCGACCACCCGGCAAGGACACCTGGCGCCACCGTGAGGCCGGTGCCTACGAGGTGCTGGCCGCTCGCCCGAGACGTCCTTGGTGCTGCAGCGCAGCTACGACGCGGCGCGTGAAGCGCTCGGTGCATGAGCTGCTGCCGGCTGCTGCACCCGGGTGACGGGTGTTGCTGGGGCTGCTGACGCGAGCTGCCGACAGACATGCCCGAGGTCGATATGGCGTGCGCGAGCACGGCACACCGTGCGGTACCCGATCGACCCGTTCTCGTGTGCCATCTGCCTGCCGATGTGGCCGAGTCCGCTGCCTGGACACCTGCAGGCCGCGGTCTGGATCTGGACGACCCGGTGCGGTTGCGGCCTGGCTGGTCGACAATGGGGACGTTTCGAGTACGTCCCCGAAGACTACCTTTGACCGCCGATCCGCCCCGGTGCGCCAGCGTTCGGCGCCCGAATCCCTACTGAATGCTCCTCAACCCGCCCGCAAGCCCTGATGGCGCTGGACGACGCACTGGCCGACCTGCTGGCGCGTGCGCCTCGCTCGGACCCCACGACACCGTGGCCACCGTGCTCGGCCGACGGCCGCGTACTGGCCGCAGGACCTGGTTCCGGTTGCAGTGCCGCCGACAGGACAACTCGTCCATGGATGGTACGCGGTGCGCGTGGCCGACGTCACTCAAAAGGCGTGGTGCTGCCGGTGAGCCAGCGCATCCCGGCCGGCCATGCTGGCGCAGCCCGCTGAGCCCGGCACCTGCGCGCGCCATCTTCACCGGCGCGCCAGCGTGCCTGCCGGTGGGCCGACGCCATCGTGATGCAGGAAGGACACCGCGCGAGGTCGGCGGTGACTTCAGCGCCGTGCACATCGATCGCTGCCCACCGGTGGGCCAGTGGATCCGCCGCGCCTGGGAGGATGTGACCCGGGGCGGCGTGGTGTGCCCGCGCGGCACACCGCCTCGGCGCGACGCCTGGGTGCTCGGCGCGGGCATCGGCGATGGCCCAGTCTGACGCGTGACCGGCCCAAGCCGCGCGTGGGCGCTGTTCTCGACCGGCGACGAGCTGGTCATGCCGGCGAGGTGGCCGCCCGAAGACAGTGAAGCCGGGCGCGATCTACAACAGCAACCGGTTTCTTCCTGCGCGTGTGCTGCGAGCGGCTGGGCTGCGAGGTCAGCCCGACCTGGGCATCGTGGCCCGACCAGCGCCGAGGCCTGACCCTTGGCCGCGCTCAAGGACCGCCGCCGATCACCACGACCTGATCCTCACCAGGGTGGCGTTTCGGTGGGCGAGGAAGACCACATCAACCCGCTGTGCACAGCTGGGCGCCTGGGACCTGTGGCCAGATCGCATGAACCGGGCAAAGCCGTTTGCCTATTGGCACGGTGCGCCGCGATGCGCGGGGCTGGCGCAGAGGCTCAGGGCATTGCCATCTTCATCGGCCTGCCGGGCAACCCGGTGTCGAGTACGTGCACCTTCCTGCTGCTGGTGCGGCCCTTCCTGCTCAAGCTGCAGGGCCGGCCAGAGCGGCTACACAG
The DNA here is from genome assembly GCA_020271785.1 of Procambarus virginalis. Classification (NCBI taxonomy): domain Eukaryota; kingdom Metazoa; phylum Arthropoda; class Malacostraca; order Decapoda; family Cambaridae; genus Procambarus; species Procambarus virginalis. The sequence continues at coordinate 1,706 of WNGS01039701.1, read as the reverse complement.
CCGCCGTTCAGGACCATGAACTGCGCGCCGACTTCGACCTGCCGCGCGCCGACAAGCGCCGCGAGATTCCTGCGCGTGCGCCGCAACTGCGAGGCGGGCTGGACCTGTTCCCCAACCAGAGCTCGGGCGTGCTCACCTCACTCGTCTGGGCGATGGCCTGGTCGACAACCCGGCCGGGCAGCACCATCGCCCGCGGGACCTTCGTAACTACCATTGCTGTCGGACCTGCTCGCATGAAGATCGACTGCGTTTATTTCGCCTCCATCCGCGAAGCCTCGGCAGCGGCACAGCGAAAACCCTTGACACCGCCGAAGGCCACGCTGGCGCGCCTGCGCGACGAGCTCATCGCCGCGTGGTGTGCGCACGGCCTGACAGCCTGGCGCGCGGCCGGACCGGTGCGCGTGCTCGCTCAACCAGACCATGGCAGACGACCGCCGCATTGACGCGATGGCGCCGAATGCGCGTTCTTCCCACCCGGTGACCGGAGGTCTGACTATGAAGCCCCCGTCTGGCCACCCGTGGTCCATCCAGACCGAGGACTTCGACCTGTCCGCCGAGGTCGCCGCGGCTGCGTGCCGATGAAAAAGGCGTGGGCGGTCTTGCACGTTTGTGGCACCGTGCGCGACCGCAACGACGGCCAGTCGGTGTCGACCATGAAGCTGGAGCACTACCCGCGGCATGACCGAAGAAGGCGCATCGAGCATGATGATCGACGAGGGCCTTCACAAGTCGCTTCGACATCTCGGCCGCGCGGGTATCCACCGTGTGGGTGCTGCTTAAGCCGCTGGACCAGATCGTGCCTGGTGCCGTGACCTTCCGGCGCACCGGGGCGAGAGCTTCCAGGCCTGCGAATTCCTGATGGACTACCTCAAGACCCAGGAACGCACGTTCTGGAAAGAAAGCGAACAGACGCCCTGAGAGGCGCGCGCTGGGTGGATGCGCGGGTCAGCGACGACGCCAGCGCTGGCCAAGTGGGGGCATTGCTCGCAGCAACGCCTGAGCAGCGGCAGTGGCGATGGCATCCTGCTGCGCCCGCCGACATCGAACCATCGAGCGCGCCACGTACGCGCGTCGCTCCCGCAGCGAGGATGGACCCTCGAGGCTGGCTGCTGCCACCTGTGACACCGGCACGCGTGCGGCCGGCACCACAGCGCGGTGCCCGCTGCACACCACGGCCCTCACGATCCGGCGGATGCTGATCGACACCATCGTCGGCACGCTACCGTGATTGCCGGGCCGGCGGACCGGTGTTGCCGCCTGCCGAGGACCGCCATTTGCTCGAAGCCCCCTGGTGGCCAAAAGCTGCAGGCCAGGAGCTGGTGCTCCTGCCCGCCGCCGACAGCCCGACCCTGACCCACAGACCGGCGGCTTCGAGGCCTGCTGGCGCTTGCGCGGCGAACGCGATGCGGGTGTCGCTGGACCCCGCAGCCTAGCGCGCCTGGATGGCATGTTTCTGGGCGAGGGGCTGGACCCGGTCGACGGCGCGAGCCGCTCCAACGCCTTGTCGCGCGCCGAGGGCACCCTGTTCGCCAGCCTGCGCGAAGGCGGGCAGACCCTGGCCTGCGGTGCCGCCAGCTGCGCCCAGGGCTGGCTGAGCATGCACGGCCTGCGCACGGCGGCCAGCCCAGCGCGGGCGCGGTCTGGCCGGTCGGTTGATCCGGGCCATGGCGCTGGAAGCGCAACGCCGCGGCATTCACCGGGCCTTT
>WNGS01039688.1:0-20423 GCA_020271785.1 Procambarus virginalis | reverse complement strand
TGCTACTTTCAGAGCATCTGGTATCTCCCCCGTGTCCAAGCTTTTCCTCCACACTATACTGAGTGCCTCTGCTACTGGCACTTTGCATTTCTTTATAAATATGAATTCCGTGAGTCTGGACCCGGGGCTGAGTGCATGGCTTATTGTCAATTTCTCTTTCAAAATCTGCTACGCTCGTGTTGATATCAATTATATTTACAGGTGTTTGGATATCACTCATAAAGAAGTTGTTCGGATCTTCCATTTTCATACTGTGTATTGGAGTGCTAAGCATGTTCTCATACTGCTTTTTTTTAGGATTTCGCTAATTTCTTTGTCTGCCTCAGTGTATGAACCTTCACTGATACGAATAGGTCCATATGTGAAGAAATAGTTTGGGGTTTTCTTTATTTCTTGAATTGCTTTCTGTTCCAGTTGCCCTTCTTCAGTCTGATAGGAATGCTTCAGTCTCTGTTCGATTTCTTCATTCTCCCTGTTTAAATTATTCCTTCTTTGTATGGAAAGTTGTGTCTGCTTAAGCATTTCTGTTAATTTTTTCCTTCCTTTGTATTGTCGTCTGCGTTCTCTTTCTACATTGGACTTCTTTCTGACTTTCGTCAAAGGAACATGCTTCAGGCAGACTTCATATGCTTCGGAAGTCAGTTTTCTATTCCTTGTGTAGGATTTTTATTTCTTAGAACATTTTCCCATTGAATGTTTGTAAGTTCCCTGTTTATTTTCTCCCAGTGTATCCTTTTATTATTAAAGTTGAATTTATTGAATATCACTTCTTGCTTCTTGTTTCTCTTGGGCCTACTACCGTTATTAATGTTAGTTTGCACTTAAATGAGCTTGTGGTCCGAGTACGTAGTGTCTGAGACAGTAATGTCTCTGATTAGCTCCTCATTGTTCGTGAATATCAGGTCCAGCGTGTTCTCGTTCCTAGTTGGTTCTGTAATCTGCTGACTGAGCGAGAATTTGTCACAGAATCTCAGTAGTTCTCTGACCTGTGGTTGGTTATTTCAGGTTGATTTCCTGCAATACTGTTATTGTTTATTATTCTCCATTTTAAACTGGGTAGATTGAAGTCTCCAAGGAAGATAATATCTGGTACTGGGTTTGCTAGGATATCAAGGATATTCTCTATTATGTGGATCTGTTCAGTGAATTCCTCAACTGTTGCATTTGGCGGATTATATATTAAATAATAATTAGATTTATATTTTCTACCTTGATTCCAAGTACCTCTACCACCTCATTGGACGAGTTGAGGAGCTCTGTGCATGCCAGCTCCTCTTTAATATACAGACCTACTCCTCCACTTGACCTAATTACTCTGTCACATCTATATAGATTATAATTTGGGATCCAGATTTCACTATCCATGTGGTCTTTTGTGTGGGTTTCTGTAAATGCACCAATATTGAGTTCGGTTCTTTTAGGAGGCCTTTATGAACTTGACTTTATTTCATTGGGTCCCCCTGGGTGTCCTTGCGTCTCTCTGGGTGTCCTTGGGTCTCCCTGGGTGTCCTTGGGTCTCCTGGGTGTCCTTGGGTCTCCCTGGGTGTCCTTGGGTCTCCCTGGGTGTCCTGGGTCTCCCTGGGTGACCTTGGTTTCCCTGGGTGTCCTTGGGTCTCCTTGGGTGTCCTTACGTCTTCCTGGGTGTCCTTGGGCTCCCTCGATGTCTTTGGGTCTCCCTGGGTGTCCTTGGGTCTCCCTGGGTGTCCTTGGGTCTCCCTGGGTGTCCTTGGGTTTCCCTGGGTGTCCTTGGGACTCTCTGGGTGTCCTTGCGTCTCCCTGGGTGTCCTTGCGTCTCCCTGGGTGTCCTTGGGTCTCCTGGGTGACCTTGGGTCTACCTGGGTGTCCTTGGATCTCCCTGGGTGTCCTTGGGTCTCCTGGGTGTCCTTGGGTCTTCCTGGGTGTCCTTGGGTCTCCCTGGTGTCCTTGCGTCTCTCTGGGTGTCCGTAGGTCTCCCTGGGTGTCTTGGGTCTCCCTTGGTGTCTTTGGTCTTCCTGGGTGTCCTTGGGTCTCTCAGGGTGTCCTTGGATCTCCCTGGGTGTCCTTGGGTCTCCCTGGGTGTCCTTGGGTCTCCCTGGGTGTCCTTGGGTGTCCCTGGGTGTCCTTGGGTCTCTCTGAGTGTCCGTAGGTCTCCCTGGGTGTCCTTGGGTCTACCTGGGTGTCCTTGGGCCTCCCAGGGTGTCCTTGGGTCTCCTGGGTGTCCGTGGGTCTACCTGGGATTCCTTGGGTATTCGTGGGTGTCCTTGGGTGTCCCTGGGTGTCCTTGGGTCTCCCTGGGTGTCCTTGGGTCTCCTGGGTGTCCTTGGGTGTCTCTGGATGTCCTTGGTTCTTCATGGGTGCCCTGGATCTTCCTGGGTGTTCTTGGGTCTCCCTGGGTGTCCTTGGGTCTCCCTGGGTGTCCTTGGGTCTTCTTGGGTGTCCTTGGGTCTCCATGGGTGTCCTTAGGTCTCCCTGGGTGTCCTTGGGTCTCCGTGGGTGTCCTTGGGTCTTCCTTGGTGCCCTTGGGTCTTCTTGGGTGTCCTTAGGTCTCCCTGGGTGTCCTTAGGTCTCCCTGGGTGTCCTTGTGTCTACCTGGGTGTCCTTGGTTCTCTCTGGGTGTCATTGGGTCTTCCTGGATGTCCTTGGGTCTACGTGGGTGTCTTTGGGTCTACCTGGGTGTCTTTGGCTCTACCTGGGTGTCCTTGGTTCTTTTGGGTGTCCTTGGATCTTCCTGGGTGTCCTTGGGTCTCCCTGGGTGTGCTTGGGTCTCCCTGGGTGTCCTTGGATCTCCTTGGGTGTGTTTGGGTCTCCCTGGGTGCCCTTGGGTCTCCCTGGGTGTGCTTGGGTCTTCCTGGGCGTCCGTCGGTCGCCCTGGGTGTAATTGGGTCTCCCTGGGTGTTCTTGGGTCTCCCTGTGTGTTCATGAGTCTACCTGGGTGTCGGTGGGTCTCCCTGGGTGTCTTTTGTTCTTCCTGGGTGTCTTTGGGTCTTCCTGGGTCTCCTTGGGTCTCTCTGGATGTCTTTGGGTCTCTCTGGATGTCCTTGGGTCTCCCTGGGTGTCCTTGCTTGATGGGATTCTGGGAGTTCTACTCCCCAATCCCAGCCCGAGGCCAGTCTCCCTGGGTCAAAATCTCACAAGTCAGGCTTAACTTGTGAGATTTTTGGTCCACCAGGCTGTTGCTTGGAGCGGCCCGCAGGCCCACATACCTACCACAGCCCGGTTGGTCCGGAACTTCTTTTAGAAAGCAGTTATAGTCGCTGGGAGAGTGTTGAACAACCGCGGACCTCTGATATTTATACAGAGTTCTCTGATTGTGCTTTCACTAATACGGATAGGTCCAATACTGGCAGTGGTTTTTGCTTTTGATTTAGCATATGTGAAGAAATATTTTGGGGTTTTCTTTATTTCTTGAATTGCTTTCTGTTCCAGTTGCCTTTCTTCAGTCTGATAGGAATGCTTCAGTCTCTGTTCGATTTCTTCATTCTCCCTGTTTAAATTATTCCTTCTTTGTATGGAAAGGCGTGTCTGCTTAAGCATTTCTGTTAATTTCTTCCTTCTCTTGTAATGTCGTCAGTGTTCCCTTTCTACATTGCCTTTATTTCTGGCTTTCCTCAAAAGAACATGTTTCAGGCAGACTTCATATGCTTCATTAGTCAGTTTTCTATTCCTTGTGTAGGATTTTTATTTCTTAGACCATTTTCCCATTGAATGTTTGTAAGTTCCCTGTTTATTTTCTCCCAGTCTATCCTTTTATTATTAAAGTTGAATTTATTGAATATCCCTTCTTGCTTGTTGTTTCTCTTGGGCCTACTACCGTTATTAATGTTAGTTTGCACTTCAATAAGCTTGTGGTCTGAGTACGTAGTGTCTGAGACAGTAATGCTGACTGAGAGAGAATTTGTCACAGAATCTCAGTAGTTCTCTGACCTGTGGTTATCTTGAGATCATCTTGATATGATTTCGGGGCTTTAGTGTCCCCGCGGCCCGGTCCTCGACCAGGCCTCCACCTCCAGGAAGCAGCCCGTGACAGCTGACTAACACCCAGGTACCTATTTTACTGCTAGGTAACAGGGGCATAGGGTGAAAGAAACTCTGCCCAATGTTTCTCGCTGGCGCCTGGGATCGAACCCAAGACCACAGGATCACAAGTCCAGCGTGCTGTCCGCTCGGCCGACCGGCTTGGTTATTTCCAGGCTGATTTCCTGCTATAATGTTATTGTTTACTATTCTCCATTTTAAACTGGGTAGATTGAAGTCTCCAAGGAAGATAATATCTGGTACTGGGTTTGCTAGGATATCAAGGATATTCTCTATTATGTGGATCTGTTCAGTGAATTCCTCAACTGTTGCATTTGGCGGATTATATATTAAAATAATAATTAGATTTATATTTTCTACCTTGATTCCAAGTACCTCTACCACCTCATTGGACGAGTTGAGGAGCTCTGTGCATGCCAGCTCCTCTTTAAAATACAGACCTACTCCTCCACTTGACCTAATTACTCTGTCACATCTATATAGATTATAATTTGGGATCCAGATTTCACTATCCATGTGGTCTTTTGTGTGGGTTTCTGTAAATGCACCAAATATTGAGTTCGGTTCTATTAGGAGGCCCTTTATGAACTTGACTTTATTTCATTGGGTCCCCCTGGGTGTCCTTGGGTTTCCCTGGGTGTCCTTGGGTCTCCTTGGGTGTCCTTACGTCTTCCTGGGTGTCCTTGGGCCTCCCTCGATGTCCTTGGGTCTCCCTGGGTGTCCTTGGGTCTCCCTGGGTGACCTTGGGTCTACCTGGGTGTCCTTGGATCTCCCTGGGTGTCCGTAGGTCTCCCTGGGTGTCCTTGGGTCTCCCTGGGTGTCCTTGGGTCTCCCTGGGTGTCCTTGGTCTCTCTGGGTGTCCGTAGGTCTCCCTGGGTGTCCTTGGGTCTCCCTGGGTGTCCTTGGGTCTCTCTGGGTGTCCGTAGGTCTCCCTGGGTGTCTTTGGGTCTTCCTGGGTGTCCTTGGGTCTCCCTGGGTGTCCTTGGGTCTCTCTGGGTGTCCTTGGGTCTCCCTGGGTGTCCTTGGGTCTCTCTAGGTGTCTTTGGGTCTTCCTGGGTGTCCTTGGGTCTCTCTGGGTGTCCGTAGGTCTCCCTGGGTGTCCTTGGATCTCCCTGGGTGTCCGTAGGTCTCCCTGGGTGTCCTTGGGTCTCCCTGGGTGTCCTTGGGTCTCCCTGGGTGTCCTTGGGTCTCTCTGGGTGTCCGTAGGTCTCCCTGGGTGTCCTTGGGTCTCTCTGGGTGTCCGTAGGTCTCCCTGGGTGTCCTTGGATCTCCCTGGGTGTCCGTAGGTCTCCCTGGGTGTCCTTGGGTCTCCCTGGATTCCTTGGGTATTCGTGGGTGTCCTTGGGTGTCCCTGGGTGTCCTTGGGTCTCCCTGGGTGTCCTTGGGTCTTCCTGGGTGTCCCTGGGTGTCTCTGGATGTTCTTGGTTCTTCTTGGGTGTCCTTGGATCTTCCTGGGTGTTCTTGGGTCTCCCTGGGTGTCCTTGCGTCTCCCTGGGTGTCCTTGGGTCTCCCTGGGTGTCCTTGGGTCTTCCTGGGTGTCCTAGGGTCTCCATGGGTGTCCTTAGGTCTCATTAGGTGTCTTTGGGTCTCCCTGGGTGTCCTTGGGTCTTCCTGGGTGCCCTTGGTTCTCCCTGGGTGCCCTTGGGTCTCCCTGGGTGTCCTTAGGTCTCCCTGGGTGTCCTTAGGTCTCCCTGGGTGTCTTTGGGTCTACCTGGGTGTCCTTGGTTCTCTCTGGGTGTCCTTGGGTCTTCCTGGATGTCCTTGGGTCTACGTGGGTGTCTTTGGGTCTCCCTGGGTGTCCTTGGGTCTCCCTGGGTGTGCTTGGGTCTCCCTGGGTGCCCTTGGGCCTCCCTGGGTGTGCTTGGGTCTTCCTGGGCGTCCGTCGGTCGCCCTGGGTGTCCTTGGGTCTCCCTGGGTGTTCTTGGGTCTCCCTGTGTGTTCATGAGTCTACCTGGGTGTCGGTGGGTCTCCCTGGGTGTCTTTTGGTCTTCCTGGTGTCTTTGGGTCTTCCTGGGTCTCCTTGGGTCTCTCTGGATGTCTTTGGCTCTCTCTGGATGTCCTTGGGTCTCCCTGGGTGTCCTTGCTTGATGGGATTCTGGGAGTTCTACTCCCCAATCCCAGCCCGAGGCCAGTCTCCCTGGGTCCAAATCTCACAAGTCAGGCTTAACTTGTGAGATTTTTGGTCCACCAGGCTGTTGCTTGGAGCGGTCCGCAGGCCCACATACCCACCACAGCCCGTTGGTCCGGAACTTCTTTTAGAAAGCAGTTATTGTCGCTGGGAGAGTGTTGAACAACAGCGGACCTCTGATATTTATACAGAGTTCTCTGATTGTGCTTTCACTAATACGGATAGGTCCAATACTGGCAGTGGTTTTTGCTTTTGATTTAGCATATGTGAAGAAATATTTTGGGGTTTTCTTTATTTCTTGAATTGCTTTCTGTTCCAGTTGCCCTTCTTCAGTCTGATAGGAATGCTTCAGTCTCTGTTCGATTTCTTCATTCTCCCTGTTTAAATTATTCCTTCTTTGTATGGAAAGTTGTGTCTGCTTAAGCATTTCTGTTAATTTCTTCCTTCTCTTGTATTGTCGTCTGCGTTCTCTTTCTACATTGGACTTCTTTCTGACTTTCCTCAAAGGAACATGCTTCAGGCAGACTTCATATGCTTCAGAAGTCAGTTTTTCTCTTCCTTGTGTAGGATTTTTATTTCTTAGAACTTTTTTCCCATTGAATGTTTGTAAGTTCCCTGTTTATTTTCTCCCAGTCTATCCATTTATTATTAAAGTTGAATTTATTGAATTGCATAATTGAATTCTTGCTTGTTGTTTCTCTTGGGCCTACTACCGTTATTAATGTTAGTTTGCACTTCAATATTCTTGTGGTCTGAGTACGTAGTGTCTGAGACAGTAATGCTGACTGAGAGAGAATTTGTCACAGAATCTCAGTAGTTCTCTGACCTGTGGTTATCTTGAGATCTTCTTGAGGTTATCTTGAGATGATTTCGGGGCTTTAGTGTCCCCGCGGCCGGTCCTCGACCAGGCTCCACCTCCAGGAAGCAACCCGTGACAGCTGACTAACACCCAGGTACCTATTTTACTGCTAGGTAACAGGGGCATAGGGTGAAAGAAACTCTGCCCAATGTTTCTCGCTGGCGCCTGGGATCGAACCCAGGACCACAGGATCACAAGTCCAGCGTGCTGTCCGCTCGGCCGACCGACTTGGTTATTTCCAGGTTGATTTCCTGCTATAATGTTATTGTTTACTATTCTCCATTTTAAACTGGGTAGATTGAAGTCTCCAAGGAAGATAATATCTGGTACTGGGTTTGCTAAGATATCAAGGATATTCTCTATTATGTGGATCTGTTCAGTGAATTCCTCAACTGTTGCATCTGGCGGTTTGTATAATTAAAATAATAATTAGATTTATATTTTCTACCTTGATTCCAAGTACCTCTACCACCTCATTGGACGAGTTGAGGAGCTCTGTGCATGCCAGCTCCTCTTTAATATACAGACCTACTCCTCCACTTGACCTAATTACTCTGTCACATCTATATAGATTATAATTTGGGATCCAGATTTCACTATCCATGTGGTCTTTTGTGTGGGTTTCTGTAAAGCACCAAATATTGAGTTCGATTCTTTTAGGAGGCCCTTTATGAACTTGACTTTATTTCATTGGGTCCCCTGGGTGTCCTTGCGTCTCTCTGGGTGTCCTTGGNACTGGGCGGCAGCTTTACGTCATGTTCCACACCCACCCAACTGGGCGGCAGCTTTACAGTCATGTTCCACACCCACCCCTGGGCGGCAGCTGTAATGGCAGGTAATGCATGTGCATGCATTACCTACAGTAAGCAAATTTTTATACTTCGCTAAGATTTCGGGCAGCACATCATTATGAATGAAGTACTTACACATTTCTTGGAACCATTGATGGTGTTATCTCTAAATTCCGCGATTTTTCACATTCCATTATATAATAACGCAAAGTATGCGAATAGTTCTGCTGACGAGTTTACATTTCGTCAATAAATATCAGCAGATGTTACAAACTCCCAGAGGTACTTGTAGCCGAGCCTAAGCTAGCAGTGGTAACATCTAGAAGTCTGCTAACATTATTGGATGCCCATAGACGTGCGGTTCTTCCTGCATATAGAATGGTGATAGATGGAGTAACTGGTGTGAATTTCATTTTGCCTCAAGTCTCCGAAATTTAGTTGATGTTCCCGGAATATTACTGCCCTCAGGCTGCTCAAAGGCAGTCCAAGATAGTAATGAATTCCCTCTTTACGAGCAAAAGTCTTGGCCAACTCATTAGTTCTATCATGCATTCGGAGACCAATATAGGAAGAAATCCACGAAGACAAATTCTGACTCCACCATTATTTCATTATATCTGTGTCTAGCTTCAGAGATAGCACGTCACAGTTATGCCTTGGGGAGCTGAGGGCAGTCAAGGATGACAAGGAGTCACTTATAATTAGCGTGTCAACTTTGGATTCAATACGCGCTCGAGTGCAAGGATTATGGCAACCAATTCTGTTACTGAGTGAGGCCCAGTTACTTAGTCGCGCTCCACACTCATGGGAGAAGGAACCATCTCTCCCTGTCACAACAACTGCACTTCCAGCTGCACCATGGGACTGGTGCAAGGATCCTTCAGTGTATTTAATCTGGGGAAGGGAGCGCTCACTGACTTAAGTATCAATTTATCTTAAGGCATTGTACTTTGCCTCTTGTCGAAGCAAGGCTTGTTCTTTAATCAGCTTCTTGGGTGGGAAAGGGGGGACAGTAATTTGGAAAGGCGTGATCTCCCATGGGCAGAAAGTGTCGTTATTGTCTCTCTGGTGGGGGTGATGATATTATACATTCGGGGCACAATGGCAGTTTTGGAAATCGATTTGAGGGATACTGACCTTCAAGGAAGAAGGCTTGGAGGGCTTTAGTGCAGGGGTTAGGTGGATTAGCCTAAGCATCTTGATACCAATTAAAGCGTTAATTTCAGTGATTCGATCACTTACACATGAAATAGTTACTCCTAGTTACTGAGTTTAGAAGTGCATTGATTACACATTAACAGAGTAGGACTGAGGACACCTCCCTGTGGAGAGCCAAGTTCAAAATCTCTCGTTATACTCCATGCCCTTGGTACAGTACAGATGACTTCCTGTTGGATAGATAGCCTCTATAGCCACCGTAAAAGCCATCCTCCAACATTCATTTTAGCAAGTTCGCTCAGAATGACGAGTGGATTAGCAATGTCAAAGGCTGACTTAAGATCTAGGAAAGTGGTGTATGACCTATCAGTATGCAGGGTGAGGAATGTGGTAATACAGTGATGTACACTCTTTCCATGCGTAAAGCCATATATCTGCGGAGACAACATGTTATTAATTGTGTAAAGGAGACGGCTGAGAACCCTCCTCTCAAGACACTTACAAGACAACTAGTGAGGGAGATTGGACGAAAAGCACTCGGCTGGTTAGGTCGTAGGTCTGAGTGAGGTGATCTTTAGTCGTGAACTTCTATTTAGGAAAAATACAACTTTCGTCTCAAGAGTTGTGTTTGATCGTGAACCCTTATTTCGTGCTGTACGACCCACCATCTGCCCTGGGCGGCACACTTCCGACCAACACACACTATTCACACACACACATATATATGTATATATATATATATATTGATATATATATATATATTATATATATATATATATATATTATATCTATATATATATTATATATATATTATATATATATATATAATTATATATATATATATATATTATATATATATATATATATATATATTATATATATATATATATATATATATTATATATATATGTGTGTGTGTGGGTGGGTGTAATTTTTTAGCATACAAAATAAAATCAGAAGAATGGGTTGAGACTATGATAAAATTTTAAGACAATTCAAAAAACACCAGGATGAATCCAGCTGGGCAAGGCTGGACTCACACACAAATAATAGACGGCTACAGCAACAACACTAGACTATTAGACGAAGTTGAAAGACACTACATGTGACCACGACTTCTTCTCCAAAGATGTTGAGAGCTCCAACGAAACGTCTGATCAGATGTGATGGTCAAATTAACTTTTGGAGAGTTAATTATTAAATTTCCTTCCCAATTGAAGAAATATCGAAAAGATTCGCACTAAAATCATTGATTTTGTTCTTTGTTGTAAAAATCGTTTTTTGTTCATATTGACTAATAAATTCAGTATATATACTTAGATATGTATTCTGGGGGTGTAGAGTTTTCAGTTGCATATTGGCTTGGGAACCATTCAAGCATAGACAGATATGTATGGAAACCATTAGCCGACAAGTTAGTCAGAAGAGAATAATTTACAATTTAGGGCTCCGTTTGGGACCACGAATATAGACGTGGTTATTGTCTTCTACCAACCCCATTTGTAGACTAATACTTATACAACTTATATTTGAAGAAGTGTTATAGAGGAATGTGTAGGTGAACATACGTGAAGTTAACACTTACCGTGGAGCAGAGGATGACGTTGCTGAGCTGTGGTGGGCGGTGGGTGTGCTGAGCTGTGTTGGGCGGTGGGTGTGCTGAGCTGTGGTGGGCGGTGGGTGTGCTGAGCTGTGGTGGGTGTGCTGAGCTGTGGTGGGTGTGCTGACCTGCGGGTGGGGTCAGCAAGCCTCACCCATGGCTGGACACCCGATGGTCCTCTCACCTGCCCAGCTTCGTAATCCTCAAAGCCTTGTATATATATTTTTTGCCTTTTCTATTTATTAATTTTTCACTTCACCGTTGTTATCTGACTAGATCAGCACTGAACTTTCAAGACACTTTCTAAATCACTGATTAGATTCTTCACCAACACTGAGCCCTTAAGCACTGTTCTTTGCATTGATATCTGGAAGCTATATATATATATATATATATAAATATTTGTAAGCTTGTAAGCTTATTCACTATTTCCAGCACTGTTCCGCGTGCGTAACATATTTGATGGGAAAGGAAGAGGTGGATGAGGGGAAGGCGAGCGCGTCTATGGTTCACTGAGGGCCGTCACCCTGCCATCTGTGGGGTGGTAGTGGTGGTGGTAGTGATGGTGGTAGTAGTGGTGGTAGTGGTGGTGGTGGGGACATTCACAGCGTCTCTCATCACCAGCCTCGCCCCACTCAATCATTAATATATACACCTGGCGGGAAACACATCCATAATTATACCAGATCGTGCGTATATAATTGTCAAAAAGGGTATATATATATATACATATATATATCTAAAGGATGGAGATACACGGTGTTATACCGGAGTGGGAGACGGTATATGAAGTGTGGGGGGTGAGAGGAGGTATACACAACGGTCAGTTATCCACGGCGTGTGTGTATGTGTGGTGGATGGGTTTGGGAGGACGTGTGGGTGTGGCCTCGGGTGGCATAGTAGTGTCAGCAGGGAGGATGCTCCACCTCCTTATATAAGTTCCTTGGCCCCCCTCCCCCCCCCTCTGGCACCCGGCCACCACCCCTACACCCCCCACCACCCACCCTGCACTCTTCCCCCGCTTGTCCCTTAACCCTTATATTCACTCCCCATCCACCCCTTTACCCATACGGGCTCCATCTTGGACTTGTGGCTACAGCTTACCTCCAACAACCGGACTTGCTCTCCAACCGGACAGCAAGTAAGTCCAATTATGTTTTCATGGTCTCGAGGGCATAGTATGTAACTCAGACGGCACGTTAAGTAAGGCGGAAGAGTTTGGGAAATACTTGAAGACATTCCTCACGCATCCAAGAGGGTTTTCTTCCTATTGGGGAGTGTTGTACAAGCTGCCATGGCGGTGTGTCCACTCACAGGATAAACTGTCCCAATAAACTCGCCCCTCGTGGCAAAATTAAAAAAAGAATTACCCAAGAAACCTCTGGAGAAATAGCGTAATAGACTCGATACTAGTTATTGGGGCAGACATCGAAATAGGTTAGGAGTTAGGGAAGGGGGGGGGGAGTTTATCTTAAGGAAATGAAGCGCGAGATAGAAAATTTGTTATGAAGCTGATGGTAAGGGATTATGACCTGGCGCTGAAGGGATAGAGATCACGCAGTCTTAACCACACAGGCAGAGGGTTGTGTGGGATGCTGGGACCACAGGGGCCTGGGACCACAGGGGCCTGGGACCACAGGGGCCTGGGACCACAGGGGTCTGGGACCACAGAGGCCTGGGACCACAGGGGCCTGGGACCACAGGGGTCTGGGACCACAGGGGCCTGGGACCACAGAGGCCTGTGACCACAGGGGCCTCGGACCACAGAGGCCTGTGACCACAGTCCTGGGTCCACAGGGGCCTGGGACCACAGGGGCCTGGGACCACAGAGGCCTGGGACAACAGGGGCCTGGAACCACAGTCCTGGGTCCACAGGGGCCTGGGACCACAGGGGCCTGGGACCACAGAGGCCTGTGACCACAGGGGCCTGGGACCACAGAGGCCTGTGACCACAGGGGCCTGTGACCACAGGGGCCTGGGACAACAGGGGCCTGGAACCACAGTCCTGGGACCACAGGGGCCTGTGACCACAGGGGCCTGGGACAACAGGGGCCTGGAACCACAGTCCTGGGACCACAGGGGCCTGGGACCACAGGGGCCTGGAACCACAGTCCTGGGTCCACAGGGGCCTGTGACCATAGTCCTGGGACCACAGGGGCCTGGGACCACAGTCCTGGGACCACAGGGGCCTGGGACCACAGGGGCCTGGGACCACAGGGGCCTGGGACCACAGGGGCCCGGGACCACAGGGGTCTGGGACCACAGGGGCCTGGGACCACAGGGGCCTGGGACCACAGGGGCCTGGGACCACAGGGGCCTGGGACCACAGGGGTCTGGGACCACAGGGGCCTGGGACCACAGGGGCCTGGGACCACAGGGGCCTGGGACCACAGGGGTCTGGGACCACAGGGGCCTGGGACCACAGGGGCCTGGGACCACAGGGGTCTGGGACCACAGGGGCCCGGGACCACAGGGGTCTGGGACTACAGGGGCCTGGGACCACAGGCCCCTGTGGTTCTACGACCAGGCAACAAAAATAAGGCAAGAAAGAGAAGGGTGGGCAGACTGCATATTTTTGGATTGTCAAAAAGCCTTTGATACAGTGCCACACAAGAAGCTAGTGCGAAAGTTGGAGATGCAGGCTGGAGTGAAAGGGAAGGTACTCCGGTGGATAGAGGAGTACCTAAGCAACAGGAGACAACGAGTCTGTGTGAGGGGTGAAGTCTCAGATTGGCGAGACGTTACAAGTGGAGTCCCGCAGGGGTCAGTCCTTGGACCTATACTGTTTCTGGTATATGTAAATGATCTCCCAGAGGGTATAGATTCGTTCCTCTCAATGTTTGCCGACGATGCAAAAATTATGAGGAGGATTGAAACAGAGGATGATAGTAGAAGACCTACAAGATGACCTAGATAGACTGAGTGAATGGTCCAACAAATGGCTGTTGAAGTTCAACCCAAGTAAATGCAAAGTAATGAAACTAGGCAGGTGGATACAGGAGGCCAGACACAGGATACAGAATAGGGGATGAAGTACTTAATGAAACAGACAGAGAGAAAGATCTAGGAGTTGATATCACACCAAACCTGTCTCCTGAAGCCCACATAAAGAGAATAACGTCTGCGGCATATGCGAGGCTGGCTAACATCAGAACGGCGTTCAGGAACCTGTGTAAGGAATCATTCAGAATCTTGTACACCACATATGTAAGACCAATCCTGGAGTACGCGGCCCCAGCATGGAGCCCGTACCTTGTCAAGCACAAGACGAAGGTGGAAAAAGTCCAAAGGTATGCTACTAGACTAGTCCCAGAACTAAGAGGCATGAGTTATGAGGAAAGGCTGCGGGAAATGCAACTTACGACACTGGAAGACAGAAGAGTAAGGGGGACATGATCACAACCTACAAAATCCTCAGGGGAATTGACCGGGTAAACAAGGATGAACTATTCAACACTGGAGGGGCGCGAACAAGGGACACAGGTGGAAGCTGAGTACCCAAATGAGCCACAGAGACATTAGAAAGAACTTTTTCAGTGTCAGAGTAGTTAGTAAATGGAATGCACTAGGCAGTGATGTGGTGGAGGCTGACTCCATACACAGTTTCAAATGTAGATATGATAGAGCCCAGTAGGCTCAGGAAACTGTACACCAGTTGATTGACAGTTGAGAGGCGGGACCAAAGAGCCAAAGCTCAACCCCCGCAAGCACAATTAGGTGAGTACAATTAGGTGAGTACAGGGGCCTGGGACCACAGGGGCCTGGGACCACAGGGGCCTGTGACCACAGGGGCCTGGGACCACAGGGGCCTGGGACCACAGGGGCCTGGGACCACAGGGGCCTGGGACCGGGCCACGGGGACAATGATCCCAGAAATGTTCAACAGGCAGAGAAGAGGGACATGCCCTGTGAACGTGTAATACATTATACAAAGGGATGACTATTACAACTCGTTTAAAGGTTTTCTCCATCAAGCTCAGGAAGCTTCCCTCCTGTACACACCCCTCACCTGCACCGCCCTAGCCGCCCGTCCTCATCAACAGAGGACAACTGTGCTTTAATCCAGCCTCCAAACTCCCTGTTTATGAGTGAATAACACTGTTCATAGAGCCTGTCCTCAGGCCAGGCTCGTTATAGCGGCGGCTGCCCCACGAGACACATTCAGTAATCTTTATAAATTTTGTATGAAAACTATGTTTTTTCTCAAATATAAATGAATGTTATGATTATATATTATGAGGCTATGAGTAGTTAAGCATAAGTTAGGTTAGGTTCTGTTCCCGATTACTTACTTAAATATTACTGAAATATTCATTCCATCCAGCGGCCGACCTCATAGAAGAGCGTGTTAACACGCTCTTCATTCAAAACAGGAATTTTCTCAAATATGCATTAATGACACTAATAGCAGCATATATGTGTATGTTTGGAAGTTGAGAGGTGGTCAGTGAGGCATTGTTGGACACTTGTTGGACACGTCATCAGTTGCGAGTCGTGTGGAAACGATTTTGCTTTAATAAACAACGGGTTTGGCGGCTGGATTAACGAACATCTGGTCTGTGTTGATGAGGACGGGGTGTTTACAGAGTTCCTAGTCAAACAGATGTCGTCAGCGAAGCATTGTTATAGAAATGTTGCCCAATCGTTTTCGTCTTCCCTCCGTAGTTTGTGATCCGACTACTTAGACTACTGCGCTATATGACTCTGTACTACTCACCTAGTTGTGCTTGCGAGAGTTGAGGTTTGGCTCCTTGGTCCCCTCTCAACTGGTGTACAGATTCCTGAGCCTATTGGGCTCTATCATATTTACATTTGAAACTGTGTATGGAGTCAGCCTCCACCACATCACTTCCTAATGCATTCCACCCCCCCCCCCCCCCCCCTCCCTTCCTCTTGGTCCTCCTCCTGCCCTCTTCCCTGTTTCCTCCCACCGCCCCCCCCCTCTCATTCCCTTCTCTAAGAAAATATATGATTAAGAAACACTGAAACCAACTGTATGGGTTTCTGAGGAATATCAATACGGTCACTAAATTCTCTACGAGGCAAACACACCAATATTCCACCCTTTGCCGAAAATCTCTTGGAAAGGGGCAGGAGAAGGAGGAGGTGGTTCAGAAGGCATTTCTATAAACGACAAACTGGCTCAAAATATAGAATACATTCAAATATAAATAACAAACCAAGAAGCTATGAACTGCTTCACTCTCAAAGCGTAATGTTTATCCCGTCTTCCTCTCCATACTCCCAAGTCCTGGCCACTATACACCGGCCAGGATGGCATTAACGAAGGCAAGTTATAGGAGTGTTAAATTTAAATTTTGCCCCGAGGGGCGAGTTTATTGGGCAGCGCCACTCATCTTGTGAGTGGACACACCGCCAGAGCAGCATGTACAACACTCCCCAATAGGAAGAAAACCCGCTGGGTTGTTCATCCTTTCAAGTCCCCCTTGCACACACGCTCCCTCCACCTCCCTCCTCCCCGTGGTCACGGCTCTCTTATCACACGAGAGAAAAATATGAAAATCTTGATTCTTTAGGCGAGTCATTTATTTGATCTTAGAACTTGAAGTGGCTGACGTTACCACAGTCTACCCAGGATATCCCTGGGTGTCCTTGGGTCTCCCTGGGTGTCCTTGGGTCTCCCTGGGTGTCCTTGGGGCTCCCTAGGTGTCCTTGGGTCTCCCTGGGTGTCCTTGGGTCTCCATGGGTGTCCTTGGGGCTCCCTGGGTGTCCTTGGGTCTCCCTGGGTGTCCTTGGATTTCCCTGGGAGTCCTTGGGTGTCCTAGGATCTCCCTGGGTGTCATTGGGTCTCCCTGGGTGTCCTTGGGTCTCCCTGGGTGTCCTTGGGTCTCCCTGGGTGTCCTTGGGTCTCCCTGGGTGTCCTTGGGTCTCCCTGGGTGTCATTGGGTCTCCCTGGGTGTCCTTGGGGCTCCCTGGGTGTCCTTGGGTCTCCCTGAGTGTCCTTGGGTCTCCCTGGGTGTCCTTGGGTCTCCCTGGGTGTCCTTGGGTCTCTCTGGGTGTCCTTGGATTTCCCTGGGAATCCTTGGGTGTCCTATGATATCCCTGGGTGTCCTTGGGTCTCCCTGGGTGTCCTTGGGTCTCCCTGGGTGTCCTTGGGTCTCCCTGGGTGTCCTTGGGTCTCCCTGGGTGTCCTTGGGTCTCCCTGGGTGTCCTTGGGTCTCCCTGGGTGTCCTTGGGTCTTCTTGGGTGTTCTTGGGTCCCCCTGGGTGTCCTTGGGTCTCCCTGGTTGTCCTTGGGTCTCCCTGGGTGTTCTTAGGTCTCCCTGGGTGTCCTTGGTTCTCCCTGGGTGTCCTTGGATCTCCCTGGGTGTCCTTGGGTCTCCCTGGGTGTCCTTGGGTCTTCTTGGGTGTCCTTGGGTCTCCCTGGGTGTCCTTGGGTCTCCCTGGGTGTCCTTGGGTCTTCTTGGGTGTCCTTGGGTCTTCCTGGGTGTCCTTGGGTCTCCATGGGTGTCCTTAGGTCTCCCTGGGTGTCCTTGGGTCTCCGTGGGTGTCCTTGGGTCTTCCTGGGTGCCCTTGGGTCTTCTTGGGTGTCCTTAGGTCTCCCTGGGTGTCCTTAGGTCTCCCTGGGTGTCCTTGTGTCTACCTGGGTGTCCTTGGTTCTCTCTGGGTGTCCTTGGGTCTTCCTGGATGTCCTTGGGTCTACGTGGGTGTCTTTGGCTCTACCTGGGTGTCCTTGGTTCTTTTTGGGTGTCCTTGGATCTTTTTGGTGTCCTTGGGTCTCCCTGGGTGTGTTTGGGTCTCCCTGGGTGTCCTTGGGTCTCCTGGGTGTGTTTGGGTCTCCCTGGGTACCCTTGGGCCTCCCTGGGTGTCCTTGGGTCTCCCTGGGCGTCCGTCGGTCGCCCTGGGTGTCCTTGGGTCTCCCTTGGTGTTCTTGGGTCTCCCTGTGTGTTCATGAGTCTACCTGGGTGTCGGTGGGTCTCCCTGGGTGTCTTTTGGTCTTCCTGGGTGTCTTTGGGTCTTCCTGGGTCTCCTTGGGTCTCTCTGGATGTCCTTGGGTCTCCCTGGGTGTCCTTGCTTGATGGGATTCTGGGAGTTCTACTCCCCAATCCCAGCCCGAGGCCAGTCTCCCTGGGTCAAAATCTCACAAGTCAGGCTTAACTTGTCAGATTTTGGTCCACCAGCTGTTGCTTGGAGCGGCCTTCAGGCCCACATACCCACCACAGCCCGTTAGTCCGGAATTCTTTTAGATAACAGTTATAGTCGCTGGAGAGTGTTGAACAACCGCGGACCTCTGATATTTATACAGAGTTCTCTGATTGTACCTATGGCACCCCTGTTATTCACTGGTTCTATTCTGCATTTTCTTCCATGTCGTTTACTCCAGTATGTTGTTTATTTTACTGTGTAGATTTGGGACCTGCCTTCCAGTATTTTCCATGTGTATCTTATTTGATATCTCTCTCGTCTTTTTTCTAGTGAGTACATTTGGAGAACTTTGAGACGATCCCAATAATTTAGGTGCTTTATCTCGTCTATGCGTGCCGTATATGTTCTCTGTATTCCCTCTATTTCAGCAATGTCTCCTGCTCTGAAGGGGAAGTGAGTGCTGAGCAGTACTCAGACGGGACACACAAGTGACTTGAAGAGTACAACCATTGTGATGGGATCTCTGGATTGGAAGGTTCTCGTAATCCATCCTATCATTTTTCTGGCTGACGCAATATTTGCTTGGTTATGTTCCCTAAACATTATATCGTCGGACATCATTATTCCCAAATCCTTGACATGTTTTCCTACTATGGGCAGATTCCATTGTTTTTTGTACCCTGTATTATATTTCAGCTCCTCATTTTTGCCGTACCTGAGTACCTGGAATTTATCACTGTTAAACATCATGTTATTTTCTGCTGCTCAATAGAAAACTTTGTTATATCTTTTTGTAGTTTTTCAATGTCTCCAGCAGAGGTAATTTCATGCTGATTTTTGTATCATCTGCAAAGGATGATACGAAGCTGTGACTTGTTTTTTTGTCTATATCTGATATGAGAATGAGGAACAGCAGTGGTGCAAGGACTGTACCTTCAGGTACAGCACTTTTAACTGCGCTTGAACTCGATTTTATTTGATTGACTGTTACTCTTTGTGTTCTAGCTGTTTGACAGGAAATGAGTATCCAGCGTCCTACTTTACCAGTTATACCCATTGACCTCATCTTGTGTGCAATCACTCCATGGTCACATTTGTCGAATGCCTTTGCAAAGTCTGTGTATACAACATTTGCATTCTGTTTTTTCTTCTAATGTCGCAATGGTCAAGTAGCTGTGAGAGGCATGATCTTCCCGCTCTAAATCCATGTTGGCCTGGATTGTGGAGGTCATTGTTTCCATGAATCTAGTGACCTGACTCCTGATCACTCTCTCAAATACTTTTATTATGTGAGACGTTTGTGCAACTGGTCTATCATTCTTTGCCAATGCTTTGCTCCCTCCCTTGTGTCGAGGGGCTATGTCTGCTACTTTCAGAGCATCTGGTACCTCCCCCGTGTCCAAGCTCTTCCTCCACACTATACTGAGTGCTCTGCTACTGGCACTTTGCATTTCTTTATAAATATTGAATTCCGTGAGTCTGGACCCGGGGCTGAGTGCATGGGTTATTGTCAATTTCTCTTTCAAAATCTGCTACGCTCGTGTTGATATCAATTATATTTACAGGTGTTTGGATATCACGCATAAAGAAGTTGTTCGGATCTTCCATTTTCATACTGTGTATTGGAGTGCTAAGCATGTTCTCATACTGCTTTTTTTAGGATTTCGCTAATTTCTTTGTCAGCCTCAGTGTATGAACCTTCACTGATACGAATAGGTCCATATGTGAAGAAATTTTTGGGGTTTTCTTTATTTCTTGAATTGCTTTCTGTTCCAGTTGCCCTTCTTCAGTCTGATAGGAATGCTTCAGTCTCTGTTCGATTTCTTCATTCTCCCTGTTTAAATTATTCCTTCTTTGTATGGAAAGTTGTGTCTGTTTAAGCATTTCTGTTAATTTTTTCCTCCTTTGTATTATCGTCTGCGTTCTCTTTCTACATTGGACTTCTTTCTGACTTTCCTCAAAGGAACATGTTTCAGGCAGACTTCATATGCTTCGGAAGTCAGTTTTCTATTCCTTGTGTAGGATTTTTATTTCTTAGAACATTTTCCCATTGAATGTTTGTAAGTTCCCTGTTTATTTTCTCCAGTCTATCCTTTATTATTAAGTTGAATTTATTGAATATCCCTTCTGCTTGTTGTTTCTCTTGGGCCTACTACCGTTATTAATGTTAGTTTGCACTTCAATGAGCTTGTGGTCCGAGTACGTAGTGTCTGAGACAGTAATGTCTCTGATTAGCTCCTCATTGTTCGTGAATATCAGGTCCAGCGTGTTTTCGTTCCTAGTTGGTTCTGTAATCTGCTGACTGAGCGAGAATTTGTCACAGAATCTCAGTAGTTCTCTGACCTGTGGTTGGTTATTTCCAGGTTGATTTCCTGCTATAATGTTATTGTTTACTATTCTCCATTTTAAGCTGGGTAGATTGAAGTCTCCAAGGAAGATAATATCTGGTACTGGGTTTGCTAGGATATCAAGGATATTCTCTATTATGTGGATCTGTTCAGTGAATTCCTCAACTGTTGCATTTGGCGGATATATATTAAAATAATAATTAGATTTATATTTTCTACCTGATTCCAGTACCTCTACCACCTCATTGGACGAGTTGAGGAGCTCTGTGCATGCCAGCTCCTCTTTAATATACAGACCTACTCCTCCACTTGACCTAATTACTCTGTCACATCTATATAGATTATAATTGGGATCCAGATTTCACTATCCATGTGGTCTTTTGTGTGGTTTTCTGTAAATGCACCAAATATTGAGTTCG
>WNGS01039673.1:5880-18142 GCA_020271785.1 Procambarus virginalis | reverse complement strand
TTACAACTCGGTATTTATGTTATTCATATATGTAATACATAGTATGTATTATATATACATGTATATAGATACATTATATATATATATATATATATATATATATAATACGATTATATTGCATTATATATTACATATATAGATTAGGGTGGTAGTAGAAGCAATGCTCATATACAAATTCAAACAAATGACAAAATTAAATTACATTTTAGTGCACCCCATCCCACCGGGAGCAGCCACGCTTGGCTTGGCCGCTGATGTTAATGTGTACATCCAGTACCACTCGAGAGGAAGAGGCTGCCTGCCGCTTATCATAACAGCAAAAACACTTCCAACTGCCACACTGTATTTTAAGGGTTTTTATGTTATCAAACATAACATAGAGATATTTTGCCTGTTCCTCGTAATTTGATGTTTATGTAATTTAAATAAGAGGAGAATTCTGTACAATAAAAAATAATTCTATACAGCAACACGACAGATAAACTTAAAACGAGAAAAATAATTCGTCAAAGAAGCGAATTTCATCCAAACATACAACAAATGGTTTAAGGTCAGAACTTCTGCTAAACCAACGAACATCGTTGATTTGGCTGTGAATTTAATTCCAACCGGAGGCACACATATATAAACATGACAACATCAGCATCAAATCTGACGCTGGCAAACATTAGAAAGAAAGTGTTAACGAACTATGGCGTTCAGTTCCTGAACCGATTGTGTGCCTCTTGTAACCCTTGACACCACCGCCCACGGGATGGGTATGGGGTGCATAATAAATGAAATGAATGAAAGAAGCCTAGCAGTGTGTTTTATGGTGTGTGTGTGTGTGTGATGTTATCTTAACGGATTGGTCGAGTCAGTTAAACATGCAACGAATATGATGAGGACGGATGATGTTTCCCAGGCTAACCCGCCCCCACCCCCTCCCCCCCTCTCTCTCTCTCTCTCGTGAACCTAACCTAACCCAACCCACCCATCCCTACCTAATCAAACTTAGCCTAACCCAACCAACCTGTCCAAACCTAACCCAACAAACCCATCCAAACCTAACGAAAATAAGATATAATATATTTAAAAGATTTAACATTAGGCCCGGGCGACCCTTGGAGCAACCAATGCCTTTCGGGAGTTTTAGGCAAAGCCTCATGTGACGCCCTCATTTTAAATGACTATGTACAATAACTCTCCTGTTTCAACCGGCAATGACTCCGTGATAAGATAACTGGCGATAACAGCTCTACGTCCAGATGCACTTCTTGAGTTGTTCAATGTATTAATCAATTTGCAACTCAGTTCAATTATTGCAAATCAAATCCCCTTTAAGCAAATAAGGTGTTCGTCTGTTATAAATATATTGATAATCCGTGGAACTTAATTCATAATTTGGGTGTTTGGTAGTGAGATAGGACTCACCTAGGTGTACTTGCCGGGGGTTGAGCCGATTTGGCTCTTTGGTTCCGCCTCCCAACTGGCCTTCAACTGATGTACAGAACAGGGATGCATATCCTGGGACATGGATTGTCCTAGGATTGTAAACCAACTTGTTCTTTAGCTTAATTATTACTTCACAATTTCAATCCTATCGACACCAACTAATAACTGCATTGGTTTAGTTGATTTAAAAAAGGCGGAAAGCTGACATTATGTCCCCCCCCCCCGCTCCCCAATAGGTGCGAACGTGTGTGCATAAGTCATAGTACCCTGCACAGTCGCACAGTAACCAACTCATGGCTATGTTTGGCGGGCTTTTTGCAGCATAGAGGCGCCCTTGTGAACGACCCGCCATCGCCCAGGCGGGTCATGTGTTTATAAACATTAGCGTCTCCAAGCACCGAACTTTCAAACCCCCCCCCCTCCCTCTCTCTCTATCTCTCTCTCTCTCTCTCTACACCCGCATCCCCTTCCAGAATTTCATCTCCCCATCCCTCTACCTCTCCCATCCTTTCCAAACCCTTTGGACATCAAAGCGAAAGCCTCCGCCAGCCTGTCCGCCCCATTTCCATCTCTTCCTCACTCATTACAAGCCTATACATTAAGGACAGGACACAGAACAGTGTCACTCATACCGTGAGTGAACATACAACCGTGGTGACGGTACAGTGCACGCTACATTACCGAATGCCCAATTATCAGACCATTCAGACCCGTTGGCATGAGGTACCTGGAGCTTTGCAATTACTTTATTCACTCTCGTGTTCTTGAGGATATCCTCATATTGCACCCAGAATTTGTCAGTGCAGGCTACTGAACGTATGGCCCTGTATGACTAACCATCCAGTGAAATGGGGGACTTTTAGTATCATTGCTACCTTATTCACTCTTGTGTTGATGATATCTTCATAATGCACCCTGAGTTTGTCGGTGCAGACTACTTATCACACGCCTCTGTATGACTAACCATCCTGTGTGATGGGATTTTTAGCATCACGTAGCTGGTTCTTGACACACTGTACTCCCCCTTCATATAGTCTAGGGTAGCTGCACAAATGATAAGGTATTCACCTTATTCCTCGCAGTATTCACCTTATCCCTTGCACGTATTCACCTTATCCCTTGCACGTATTTACCTTATCCTTGCACGTATTCACCTTATACATACACACAGAAATCATAATAGCGTGATATATCAGGTGAGCATAAAGTACTCACTCGTGAGTACTAAACTCATTTAGTACCTAAATGTGTTAATAAAAAAAGTCACTCATGCTGTGAGTGAACATACAGCCATAGTGACGGTACAGGAGAGCGTCACTCATACTGTGAGTGATCATACAGCCATAGTGACGGTACAGGGGAGCGTCACTCATACTGTGAGTGATCATACAGCCATAGTGACGGTACAGGAGAGCGTCACTCATACTGTGAGTGAACATACAGCCATAGTGACGGTACAGGGGAGCGTCACTCATACTGTGAGTGATCATACAGCCATAGTGACGGTACAGGGGAGCGTCACTCATACTGTGAGTGAACATACAGCCATAGTGACGGTACAGGGGAGCGTCACTCATACTGTGAGTGATCATACAGCCATAGTGACGGTACAGAGGAGCGTCACTCATACTGTGAGTGATCATACAGCCATAGTGACGGTACAGGGGAGCGTCACTCATACTGTGAGTGATCATACAGCCATAGTGACGGTACAGGGGAGCGTCACTCATACTGTGAGTGAACATACAGCCATAGTGGCGGTACAGGGGAGCGTCACTCATACTGTGAGTGAACATACAGCCATAGTGACGGTACAGGGGAGCGTCACTCATACTGTGAGTGAACATACAGCCATAGTGGCGGTACAGGGGAGCGTCACTCATACTGTGAGTGAACATACAGCCATAGTGGCGGTACAGGGGAGCGTCACTCATACTGTGAGTGAACATACAGCCATAGTGGCGGTACAGGGGAGCGTCACTCATACTGTGAGTGAACATACAGCCATAGTGACGGTACAGGGGAGCGTTACTCATACTGTGAGTGAACATACAGCCATAGTGACGGTACAGGGGAGCGTCACTCATACTGTGAGTGATCATACAGCCATAGTGACGGTACAGGGGAGCGTCACTCATACTGAGTGAACATACAGCCATAGTGACGGTACAGGGGAGCGTCACTCATACTGTGAGTGAACATACAGCCATAGTGACGGTACAGGGGAGCGTCACTCATACTGTGAGTGAACATACAGCCATAGTGACGGTACAGGGGAGCGTCACTCATACTTTGAGTGAACATACAGCCGTGTACAACTCCCCCCAATAGGAAGAGAAAACCCGCTGGGTTGTTCAGTACTCAGACCACAGCTGGAACTTACTTAACTGTTTCAAATGAACAGGCTATCAATGTATTAACATCTTATAACTCTTAAGTTTGCGTTATCTTAGGAGTGAAAAATGTTGGAATCTTGTGAGAATTTTATATTTGATTTGATAACAATGGTTGCGTTAGGAACTCAATGTGGGGTTATACTACACGTTTTTCTAATATATCTTAGATGGAAAGGCTCTGAGCATCGTCCTGATAGCGTACTTAAATCATACTTTTGTAAGTTTAGAAGAATTCTACTTGCAAACCCCTGTTCGAAGATGTCTTGATTGGACAGGCTGTTGTTGACAGGCCCCTACATCTCGCCCTGACAAGTCACCTGTCATTACAGCAGACAGCCTGACAGGAAAGCTCGGAAAAGGGAGCAGAGTTGTTCATTTAAAAACGAAAATAATGGGTTTTAAAACGCAACGAATTCCCTTTTTCAAACTGCCAACCCATTTCTTTCCACTCAAACACTGGGCGCGAGACTCAGATGTACACACTTTATAAAAACAAGTTCTACTTCACACATCCGGTCGCTTGGTTTGCCCTTTGTTTACAAGTATATATCGCCCGACAATCAGGTGCGTGGCGCAAATGAAAGCCACTACTAGGGGGGAGGGAGCTGACGGCAACTCTCAGACCAAACATTCTGCTGATGATGATGTCTTAAGTTACGTTGGTGTGTGTGTGTGTAGAAGACAGAGAGGAAAGGGGGGGGATGGAAGGGATAGGAGGAGAGAAGGGATAGGAGGCGATATGTGCTAGCATCCCTCACATACCTTGGGGCGAGTCTTACATATGTACCCCAGAGCTGTCGTCATGCACCCAGGGAACTGTCTATACGTCCCTCGGTTCTATCACTATATATAGCCAAGGGACTATCTCCATCTCCGCACGGGAGACATCTCCTGTCCACGAGGCTAATCATAGCCCGTGCTTCTTGCCCAGCTCCTGTCCAGGTAAGTTACGGGCTCACCATAGCCCGTGCTACTTGGAACTTATTCCGAGTAGCTGAATCTATAACAACAACAACATCTCCAGCTCTACGCATCCCAGCGTATCAAGCCGAGAAGTAAACAGCGATGAACACTTGTAAACAACGAGGCCTCGACAATGGGCAATGACTTTTACAAACACCGATTGAAGCAGTCTAAAGTTGATGACTGAAGCAAAACAGAGCGTGTGAGCCAGCGGGTCGTAATATTTCCATGACCTCTTGTCACCATGAGTCGTAAGTGGGCACGTAAGCTTTTGGTGAATACTGGCCACGGTTAGGCAAAACAGTCTTTGTTTACGTTTCTGGTTAGGATAACAGTTGATTTTTTTTTACGGGGTGACACATCGAACGAGAGCTGACTTGTAGGCGTCAACTTTTACTTAATTCAATCAACCTATCGTTAGGCTATGCTTGTCCAAGCTAATGCCGACCCCGGGGGTATATTTGATGATGTAGCTGCAGTGTACCTGATGGTGCAGCATAGTGTACCATACGGTGAACCATAGTGTACCATATGGTGCAACTGTAATGTACCTGATGTTCCAGCACCCTCAGGTAAAATCTGCCGATCCAAATATGATGTTCAAATGCGGCAAATTTATAAATCACATCAGTTCGGGGAAAATACGAACATCTTCAAAGTAGTACAAGCTGTACACGACACACAGAGATCTAGCGTTATAACGGAACGCTCGTGTTAGAGAGTGAATAATACACAAAGAAATCACACTCACGTGATGTATTAGTGAGAAAGTAAACAACGTGGGTTAAGACACACAGCTGGAAATATTAAGTTAATTAGCTACAGTTAATAACGTCGCACGGTCAAATTTGTTGCTCGAATTGATTTTCTCAGTAAGCAATACTGGGGTCCAACACAACCCATTGTAGATGGACGGTGGTGGACCCCGTACCCATCCCGTGGGGGGTGTTGGACCCCATACCCGTCCCGTGGACGGTGTTGGAGCCCATACCCGTCCCGTGGGCGGTGTTGGACCCCATACCCGTCCCGTGGACGGTGTTGGACCCCATACCCGTCCCGTGGGCGGTGTTGGAGCCCATTCTCATCCCGCGGGTGGTGTTGTAGCCCATTTTCATCCCGTGGGCGGTGTTGGGCCCCATACCCGTCCCGTGGGTGGTGTTGGAGCCCATACCCGTCCCGTGGGCGGTGTTGGAGCCCATACCCGTCCCGTGGGCGGTGTTGGGCCCCATACCCGTCCCGTGGGCGGTGTTGGGCCCCATACCCGTCCCGTGGGCGGTGTTGGGCCCCATACCCGTCCCATGGGCGGTGTTGGAGCCCATTCTCATCCCGCGGGTGGTGGTGGACCCCATACCCGTCCCGTGGGTGATGGTGGATCATACATATCCCGTGGGCGATGGTGGTAAGGGTTGCAGAGGCAAGTCTATAATAAATTTAATATCCACACAGATGTGCATGGCTGAACCAATATCCATTCACACTCTCTATCTCTCTCTCTCTCTCTCTCTCTCATGAACACACACACACTCAGGGACGCTGGTGGCTGAGTGGACGCTGGATACGTAATCCTGTGGTCCAGGGTTCGATTCCCGGCGCCGGCGAAAACAAAAATTGGCAGTTTCTTTCACACTGATGCCCCCTGTTTCCTAACAGTAAATAGGTACCTGGGAGTTAGACAGCTGTTGCGGAGCTGCTTCTTGGGTGCGTGTGTTAAATAGTAGTAGTTAATAACAGTTGATTGATTGATAGTTGAGAGGCGGGCTGAAAGCGCAGAGCTCAACCCCCGCAAGCACAACTAGGTGAATACACAACATGCAGGAGTCGCAATCCATGAATCCCGGTTCGATTCCCGGTCGAAAGAGCAAAGCGCCAAGCCATTACGACTATATAGCACTTGGAAGGGATCAGGCTATAAGGATTTGGGATGGGATGGGATGGAAAGGAATGATGCCCAACCACTTGGACGGTCGGGGATTGAACGCCGACCTGCATGAAGCGAGACCGTCGCTCTACCGTCCAGCCCAAGTGGTTGGAGTTAAATCGCTTCTTGGCGGGGACCAAGAGCTAACAGCTCGACCCTGCAAGCACGAATAGTTAACACACACAACCCCGGTATATACATATATATTATATATTATATATATATATATATATATATATATATATATATATATGTGTGTGTGTGTGTGTGTGTGTGTGTGTGTGTGTGTGTGTGTGTGTGTGTGTGTGTGTGTGTGTGTGTGTGTGTGTGTACATAAACACGTGTAATCAGATCTATTCCACGCCCCAAAATAATAACTTAAAACTTCCACTAACCTCTTATAAGCAGGAGTTCCTCGGGGTAACTGGTATAAAAAAAAACAAAACACAGACAACGAATTAAAGAAATTATAGTCCTTAAAATGAAGAATATATTATACAGCCGCCACACTAGAATTCGTGTAAAAATTCTAAGAGGGCCACATACGACCGCCCTCCCCGACCTCCGCTCCTATACTAACCAAACCCACGTTTTGCTGGCGTATATTTCCTCTCGTGGAAGGGCCGGGGGTTGCCACCTTATCTATTTTGCTGTTGTTAATTTTAATTCATTTGTTGTATAATATCATTTATCCCCCCAACAAAAATAGTATAATAAATTGGATGCACTATTCTCCTCGTTTATAGGAAGAGCATCAGAGAAAAAATTGATACCCAAAAAAGATTGGCAATGATTCTGTGGTTGTCAGACGCAGATATTAATTAGATTTCCCTAAAAAAATACATATATACACATTAATATATATATATACATATATATGTCGTACCTAATATATATATGAATGTATATATAGTGCCAGAACGCACTACTCGGCCTACTATGCAAAGCCCGATTTGCCTAATAGGCAGTGATTTTCGTGATTTAAAAAAAAAATCCAATTTGTTTATTTGAATTAATATTATTATATTAAAAACATGAATTACTGACTTAGTTATGTTAGTTTAGTCATATGTCTACGTTAGTTTTAACTCAAAAAATATTAAATCATATGTAATATAATAGGAAGCTTTATCATTTCATAAGAACAAATTTAGAAACACAATTTTCAGGAAAACTCTTCTTATTAGGTAAATCTAGCCATGCATAGTAGGCCAAGTAGTGCATTCTGCCTATTAGGTACGACATATATACAACGATATCCTCAGACAATAGAGTTATAAGGTCTTCATTATAGTTATGTTCAATGCCTCGTTGAACATAACTATAATGAAGAGTTATGTTCAATATAATAACTATATTGAACATAATTTCATTATAGCTATGTTTCACTCTCGTGTAATAAATGCCGACTCACAGTCCCACAACAAATTAACACATCAACGTGTCTGTACTGAAGAAGATTAGATAGAGGCTATTAAATAATGGTTTATGTAAAGCTGAGTATCTCAAATGATATCAATTCCACTATAGCCTGGTCGAGTTATATGATAATAAACTTCTATAATAATAATAATAATAATAATAATAATTATAATAATAAGCTACAGATAATAGAGATCTGTAGGTACAAGTTTTTGCTTTGTTTTATTTTTTTATTAATAAGCTTAGGTATACACAGCAATGTGCTGCTACCCTATTCTATATGAAAGATTATACAGTGTAGATCAAAAACTAGCTATAAGTTAATTTCGTATTCCTATCTCACAGGACGGCCAGTCATACATGGAATCAGGAGAGAACATGAAATGTAAGGTTGATGATCAATTAGCCTCCACTAGCAAAATCTGGGTACAGTATTCCAATATTCCCGAGTGTATGAAGTAATTACAGAGCTCAAAGTACCTCGTACCATTTGGTCTGAAGTCACTTATAACACGGCAATCACAGATATAGTGTTGGAGAGTATGTCCCAGCTCTTGTTCACATAGTTTACAAGTGGAATGTTCACCATTGGGGGATTCATTACCTCCACCCACCTGCCATAGATATCGATATCCCAGCCTAATTCTAGCAATTACAATGTCACATTGTACAAATTGCGTTCTGTTGTTTATTGTTTGCTAAAGAATTTGGAAGAGTGACGATGTCGCAGTGATGAAAAGCCGAAACAAATGTGATATTAATAGGGTAAAAAGTCCACGACGGGCTCACCATAGCCTGTGCTACTTGGAAATTTTTTGTTCCGAGTAGCAGAATCTATCTAGCCAACGGGCTGCAATTATCAGTTTAGCAGAAGGAAGATCACTCCACACGACCTGACCCGAAGGCAACCTGTTACAATTAACACCTGGAAGGTCTGACTCTAGAATAATTATAGGACGACTGTCTGGCGCCAGCAATATCATGTAGGACTGACTCGTATGTAAAACAATATACAAAAACACATTTATGGTGTTACATCCTCTGGTAGGTTAGGATAAGATTTTAGTACGACAGTTTCTTGGCGTTGGGGAACCTTAGGAGAAATGGCTGTAAGGCTCAAGACGGTTTCTCGCGGCTTTAGTTTCAGATTTTTCCTAGAAGTTTTCCTAGATTTTTGGTAATTGCGATGAAATCACTGTTAAGATATCTCGGCTTTGTTGAACAAAGATAACATGCTACCATCTGTAAGGGTCTCCTAGTACAGGTGGCTTCGACCTCAACTCACAACCGGGGATCCTGGGTTCGATTCCCGAGCGCGACAGCAATGATTTGGCACGTTTCTTTACATCTAATATACTATTCACCAAGCAGTAAATGGGTGTACCCGGGAATTATAGGCAACTGCTGTGGAATTGCATCCTGGGAAGGCTCAGTAATTCGACCTTGACTGCAATACAAGCCTAAAGTGTGTGTATATATATTATATATATATAATGAATATTATATTGAATTATAATGTATAGAAACGCACAGGCTTCCTGTCCCACCGAATCATCATCACCATATCCCGCAGATTCGAGAACCGCCACTGAAACCTCGCAACAATAGCACCTACGCATGATATCATCTGTTAAAAACAATAGTGGGCTTGCTATGGGGAACTGGTACTATTAAGGGGTAAGGGTAAGTAGACTAGAGGTATCAAGATATGGGAGAACAAAAGGCCCGGCCCCCAAAGTAAAAATTCACAATAATAAATGCTTGCTACTAAACCTGGTTAGTCTAGGAAATGATTATTGTACTCCCACATAGGAATAAGGGATACTCTGTTCAAACTTACTTATTTATTAACCCCTTAACACCCCCCATACACAATCTCACCAATAACAATTAAATACTAACTTTACCACCCAATCTTACGTTAAAAGCCTTGGTCCACATAGACAGGATACAAGGTTTTACACTGAAAGCAAGCTAGGGTAAAGCTCTACTATAACACACTAGAGACAGCCTAGGGTAGGGGACCACGTGGTACACTGGGACCCTGTTAGCATAACAGGTAATATAAAACCTTAAAAATACTTACTACACCCCAGGTATACTACTCTACACATATAACGATAGGTATGCCAGACTATACAAACTGAGTAATGGAGTACTTAACCACTAAGTCACAGAAATAAAGAAGTAAGAGGAAGGAGGAGAGCGCGTCCGAACAGCACAGTAGCCAGCAGAGAGAAGACCGTCCCAGTCTCCCGTCTCCCTCTCCGAAAGCTATGCTGCCGGCAGGACTGTTCAACTAATCATACCGGTGCCGGATACTAAATTTACTCAGGTTTACTTTACAAATGATTAGACAGTATTAGTAAACATAGTTGATGCCTATTTTATTTATTTAATAAACAACCCCAAGCTCAATCTTTAAATACTCTTTGAGAAACAAGAATAGTCTTACGACTGGCGGGAAGATTACAAAACAACTAACTCTCTCTATGCGTGCCCTGCCATATTGTCGTTAATAAGCTCAATTTTGACCTCTGGTTTCCATCTAAAGAACCCAGAGTCGTAACATCATCCATCAGAACACGGAATATAATTTAATTAATGCAACAAAACTACTACTGGCTTTGGGTCCCGGGTTCGAGATTCCGATGATCCAGGTGAATGACAAAAATAAACGTAAACGCTCAAACGTCAAGGCTGTCAAACATTATCTGCCAAGAGCCACGACATGAAGGATTACACGCCTTGACGGATGAGGCTGCATCATCAGCCACTAAAAAATTAGAGAAAACTGCAACCAATGATGTACTACACGTTAACATAAATTAAAAAAACACTTACATAAGAATTCAGACACTTGTAACGGTGTCAGGGTTACGGGATGATCTTATACCTTCTCCTCTGTATATCCTCCATGATGTCAGGCACCCACATACACACAACCTGTGTGGACGTTTTGACGTCACTCTGATGTCAGGTGCAGCCCCCACATTCCTTATGCGGACGTTGTGACGTCACTTGATGTCATACACGCCCATATAAAACAACATATTGTAGATTTTCGTTTGGTTCGTTAGGTCACGTTCGGTTGGGTTGAGTTTGGTTCATTGGGTTAGGCTGAGTTTGGATGGTTTGGTGAGGTTAATGTGAATAGGTTAGATTGTGTTAGATTAAATTGACTTAAGATTAGCTTGGACTAGGTTAGGCTGGACTAGGTTAGGCTGGACTAGGTTAGGATTGTACTAGGTTAGGCTGGACTAGGTTAGGCTGGACTACGTTAGGCTGGACTAGGTTAGGCTGGACTAGGTTAGGCTGGACTAGGTTAGGCTGGACTAGGTTAGGCTGGACTACGTTAGGCTGACTAGGTTAGGCTGGGCTAGGTTAGGCTGGACTAGAATAGGCTGGACTAGAATAGGCTGGACTAGATTAGGCTGGACTAGGTTAGGCTGGACTAGATTAGGCTGGACCAGGTTAGGCTGGACCAAGTTAGGTTGGATTACGTTAGAATAGTTTGTTTACAGAATGTCAATAACGTGGCATACCTTCCTCACGTTTGACACCCTACCACTGACAAATAACACAACCCAGCGAGTTTTCTTCCTACTGGGCGTACAATACACGCTGCTGGCTTGTAACAGTGCAAGTAGTTTTGCACTGTTTCATGTATATTGTAAGTTGTAATTTGTGTGTGTGTGTGTGTATGCGTGTGTGCGTGCGTGTGGGTGTGTGTTGGTGAGGAGGCGTGCGGTATGAGGGAGGTGAGCCAGCCTAGCTGGGCTGGCGGCAGTACTTTCAACAAAGAAGCTCTGTTCTGGTGTATAGTGAGTACCCACCCACTCGCTTGGCCAGCGAGGGTTGTTGGGGCAGTGAGGGATCAGCTTTGAGAGAGGGAAGGTGACCAACTAGTCTCTCCTGCAATCTTCACCCTAGGCAGGTGCCAGTCACCCCTAGGGGTATCCGTCGAGTTAAGAAGGTGAGAGTTCAGTTATGCATTGTCTGGATATTATTGTGTGTCAGTGGTGACGAGCTAGTGGAGTCTGAACCATTTAGCCATGTATGGTGTGAGCGTATGGATGGGTGATCATCCCCCCCCTTTTCAATTTGGTCAATATTGTGTTAAATAATA
>WNGS01039668.1:0-12347 GCA_020271785.1 Procambarus virginalis | reverse complement strand
GCAATATGATCAGCTGATACATCTAACTGGAGAACGTGCTGAAGGCTGACTTTTTAAAACAGTTGCCTGGCTTCCTGTATCAACAAAGGCTGTCAATCTTACACCTTCCACTTTCAATCAAAAGTAGGCCTACCATCACTAGGAGCCTGCTTTCATGCTTTCGTACTAATGAGTTTACAATCTCTCTGTATATGTCCGTGCTTCCGCAGGAGTAACACCTCCGCGGATCTCTGTTGGTACCCCGCGCAGGGTGGCTCGAACTTGCAGCTGAGGGCTGCTTCCCGCCTGGCGAACCCCGGCTCCAGCTTCTCAGCTTGTCTCGCCCCCTGACTCAACGCCTCTACGTATGGGACGGCTGAGCGCCGATGTCCCTGTGCGCGTCTGCCTGTCCAAGGCTGTGGCGGCCTGTTGGACTAGGTCTTTATAACTCACGAACGCTCCCTCTGCAAATAAAAACGGTCCCATAGCAGAAGGTAACGTTTTGCAGAACAATTGTTTGGCTAATCGCTCTGCCTGACTGGAATCTAACCCCAGTTCCGTAGTAAGGTCGTCAACCCTGCCCTTTAATAGTGTCCCAAAATCTTTGACGGTGCTGCGGTCATCCCTCTTAAGTGACTGCAGATAAAAATGCGCCTCATCTTCTGACACCTTTTCCTTAAATCTGTCCCTAATCGCTTGGACAAACTGTGGCCAAGTCGTCAGGTGCTGAAACTCTGACAATCTCGCCAGTGGACCGGCTACGTCCACGCAAGACCCCATAGCGAGAGTAATTTTCAAACTGTCCTCTGGGACAGCCTCCAGCATCGAACTAATCTGACAGAGCCAGTCTTCCACTCGGCGGTTGCGTTCCACCTTAATAAGCGGCAACTCCGTACCTCTGAGTGTCGGTAGAGTCAACCTGGGAATCAGACTCATAATTCCCGGTTTGTATGACGCGGGGCTACTGGAAGTGGGTGGGCCCTGGGGTTGGGAACTGGGTTGAGGGGGGGTTGGGGTTGAGGAATGGTGTGGGTAGCCTCGGGTTGGGGTGTGGATTGAGGGTGGGGATGGGGTTGAGGAATGGTGTGGGTAGCCTCGGGTTGGGGTGTGGATTGAGGGTGGGGATGGGGTTGAGGAATGGTGTGGGTAGCCTCGGGTTGGGGTGTGGATGGAGGTGGGGTTGAGGATGGTGTGTGGTAGCTTCGGGTTGGGGTGTGGCTGGAGGTTGGGGTTGAGGTACTGTGTGGGTGGTCTGGGGTTGGAATGGAAAGGGTGGCCTGAGGTAGGAATGGGTATGGGGTAGCCTGGGGTTGGGGGAAGGGTTGGTATAGGAATGGAGGTTGGGGTTGGTATATGAATGAGGATGGGGTGGGTATAGGAAGTGAGGATGGGGTTGGTATAGGGGATAGGGTTGAGGTTGTTGTGATGGGTGAAGTGTACCCAGGTATTGTGGTATTGCTCTGTGACGTTGTTCCTGCTGTTGGTGTGGCGTCGATGTTATGTGTGGGGGAACCCAAGACGGCTCCCCCCACTCTTGGGACGAATCCTCCCTAGACTCCCCACTCATATCAATAATTGTATCTGCACTTGCCCGGAAAGATACGCCCGGCTGCCCAGTCCTTTGCAGAACCCGCGACCCCGTCGCCTCAGTCCCACTGACTCCACCTGTGACGTCAGCTGAGCTACCCGAGCGGTCCCCAGTGGTGTCGGAAGAGGTGCGATCCTCTACACTTCCACTCCCACTGGTCGCCACTGACTGGTCACTGTCTGGGTTAAGCATGTCCTGTGATTGCTGGTGTGCCATGTTTCTTGTAGCTACCCTTCGATACAACCTCTACCCGGACTTCACTACAACCGTGAACTTACACAAATAAAAACACAACTCTTTTCTAAGAAAAAACTAACCAAATTCCCAAAGTAGGAAATACAACGATTAATCGAGAGAATCGCTGAAGTGAATCCGATGAATGAGCGTCTGCCCCGCACTCGTGTCTGACCTTGAAGTAACCCGCAGTTCTATTACTGAAACCTAAGTCCTTTACGTTAAAAAAATTAAAGAATCTAATTCATATAAAACAATTTAAAATGATAAAATAATTAACGCGCAGCACTCGTGATAGATTAATAAAGAATATTTACTGTACTTCAATACTAAACGCACTTGAAGTGAGCAGCGTGGCCACTGATGACTGATGGAGCGGGGCCAGCTGCGCTGAAAAACTAAGTCCCGCGCTTTTTCGCTTAAACGCTGAAAAATCAAAATTTTTGTTCTGAAGGAAAATAACTAGTTTTACGTTACTAAACAGCTCTAGCGATTAATATAGACTCCC
This sequence comes from Procambarus virginalis, assembly GCA_020271785.1. Taxonomy (NCBI): domain Eukaryota; kingdom Metazoa; phylum Arthropoda; class Malacostraca; order Decapoda; family Cambaridae; genus Procambarus; species Procambarus virginalis. The sequence continues at coordinate 10,038 of WNGS01039668.1, read as the reverse complement.
AGGACATATATGTGCTTGCCAAAATTTGAATTTTCACCAAAAACTTGCGTTTTTTTACTCCGTGCTGGACTCTGCCAAATTTTTGCACCCAGAAAAAATTCTATCACCCAAAATATGGTAAAACTCCCTTAATTCGTCAAAAATGGGTTTCTTGTTCTCAGATATAAATACGCTATTATTTAATACTGACACTGTATACAAAACAACACTGACACATCGGGCGGTTTCAACACTCATCAATTCGAATTTTCATCAAAATCTGAGGTTTTCACCTCAAGTGGACTCTAATAAAATCACAACACGATTTTCTCGAAAAAATAACTAAATTCGGCAAAAATGTAATTATCACTGTTTAATGCTTAAGAACAGAATTACGTCCCTTGCGCGCACTAGAGAGTAATGCTGGCCCCAGAATGTACACGAAACATGAGAATTCGAATTTTCGCCAAAATGTACGAATCTAGCCCAAGCTGGACTTAGAAAATTTTTCGACCTACGTTTCCACAAAAAAAATTCTAAGTCTAAAAACGTAATTCTACCGTCTTACTGGTAAAACTAGAAACAATATCACTCGCAACGACTGGGGAATCCTAATGATACCCAGACCATGTACGTGACCCACTAATACAAATTAATTACAGTTAACGACTTTCCAACGTTGACTTAGCCGAAAACTTATCCCAAAATACTTAGAAATATTTCCACGAGTTCTATCAGACACTTACACGAAAATTACTATCCCTTAACAAACTCCTTCACTTAACTATCGTGACCGACCTATAGCCCTAAGTTCAGAGGATTAACTACGCTCTAGAACCAACGCCTCTGACTTAGACTGATATAATAAGGAATAGCAAGACTTAATGTACGCACTTAGCCTAATATACACGAAAATACTGAACACTTAAAAAAATTTGAACCGGGGATTGAATTTAGGGGAAAAATTGTTAATCTCTAGAAAACGCAATTAAACGGGATTACTTTATAAATTTAATTATACTTAATTTAAAGATACACTCGACTTAATACTATAATTGCTCCTACCGGCTCGCCGTCCCGCGCCTAGCCTAGGGGTCTCGACCGTCTAGATTCTAACAGAGCGACACGCAGCTTTCAGCAACAATTAGACTAGAGGCGACTCAACCTCCACTAAGTGTGCGATCACTTAGTCGTTGAATCGTTGCTAGGTAGTTTACTAGTCCGTCCCTCGGAGGCCGCAACGCCCTTCACGGATTTACGTTTTTCCTTAGCGTTTTGGGTCGTCTAACAACGCCCTCGGACTATCTCCTGGCGTCCCACAGATAAATCCGCCCAGACAGCCCACAAGGAACTGCTGTTGAGAGTATGATGGCTCCCAACACCTCTGAATCTATTGCAATGGGTCGAGTATGGTACCCAGTCCAATAAACTCGGAGCGGTCTCCTTAACCAATAAAACTGAACAGAAATTACTTACTAACTAATCCTTAATAGTATCAGCCCGCATGAACGCAAGATTCGCCAATCCCCACTCAAACGCACTGTCGTGAGGCGCACTGCTAATCCTGGCCCGCGGCTGTCCTCCCTAGCCTCCACGCACGTGTCCGAATGGCGAGACGCGTGAGCCTTTCAACAATTTCAAACAAAATTGTTGAAACCACCGCTGTGCACCATTGTAACACGGGACGGGTTCTCACTTCCTTCTACCCTCTTTTTCTCTCTTTACCCGTGTTCTTTACTTTAGTTCTTAACCAAGGGACCCCACGACTTTTACTCGAGCCGACTCCACGCCACGTGGTCTCAAGACGATTTACCGACTTGAGATTCTACAACCCGTATGACGTGAAAATAGACTTCTAGCAAAGTTCTAGGATCTCCTTTCCGCCGCCACCACCAGATCAGTAACCAAAATGAGCAATGATCGAGATCTGGATCGACCACGCTAAACAATCAACCTTGGGGCTTGATTCCCCACTAGTACAAATAAACCCTGGATCTTACGTGTGTAGTTAATTAAAATCAACAGGGATGATAATCCTGATTGGATGTGAATGATATACTCAGATTCGAGGAGCATAGGCGTCCACCTCAACTCGACCACGTGGGGACCACGTGACAAGGACCATTAATACAAAAGAAAATGGAAATAATAAAAATACACATTAAGCTAATTAATTTATTCAAAAATTAAGCAAAATCTAAATAATTGTTCACTCCCTAACTGAATATTAACGGCAATGAGTGACCTATCCCTAAGAAACTCCAAGCAACTTTTACCTTCTATAGACAGCTAGATGTTGTGTTGCCTTGGGGAAGAGGTGAGATGGATGACCTCTCCCAGTTGCTGCTGAAACCACACTGCCCTGTCCTCTCTCTCCTCTACCCAGAGGCCTAGATCTGTATTCTTCCGCTAGTATCTAAGTTACTTTGCCAGGCTTAAGTTATAACAATTAACCTCTGTCGTACTGAATTATCCAGATTGATTGATTTATTGTACTGAAGTTAAATTACACAAACATCTTAAGGAAGAGCTATTCCCAATTACAACATAGCTATTTGACCTTTGAGAAATAGAGGACATGGAACCTCGTGACCTATGACCTCCGGTCACTCCGCGTCACAACCTAGTTCTTGCTTGTGACGTCACTGATGGTGACTTAAACTCCTTCTAATAATGAGAATACTCTTGATATTATACAGTAATACTATACAGTGCAATTTGAATGCAAAATGACTGAAGGTTAATTTCTCTAAGTAAGTGAATACTGTAGAATGATTCATTATGAAGCTTGGGAACAAAGGTGGTTATTTCCACCGCTAAGTCCCTGGGGGATGCTCCCACGCGGGTCCAGCTTCCCATTCTCCCTTGTGTAGATAACCATTCTGGATAATTTTTACAACAAGCCTCGATTGTTACAACCCCCCCGCACAAGCACTTAGTAAACCTTGTTAATTTGTTAAAACTAACGAGGTTTAGTATCCAAACCCACAATTTAACTCATTGCCACAAACAAAAGCTAACCTAACTAAACAAAAATTTTGACAATCATTAGTGTCCAACATCATCATAATAAACATGTTCAAATTCATAAAATTTCTCAGCTGTCAACTGACAGCAATCCTCCAACATCAGGAAACATACATCCTACCCTTACTGACATAGCTAAATAACATGTCCCTACTCTAACAGCAACTACTAGCTATTAAAATCTTCTTGGTTCTTCTTCCACCAAAGCATAAAAGTTATATCTTCAGACTGAACTTTCAGTCATCCGGGAGCGTACTACTGAACTATCAAGTTCACATCCGTGTACTATCCACTCCCCAATCAATGTCAACCTTGACATGCTAAGGAACACACCTAATTTTTATTACATGTATCTAAAAATATAAAAAAAAATCCTATAACTATATCACAGGTTTCAGCTGACTGTACAGCTAAGTGTTCGCACTCACTATAAGTGTCAATGTTTATATTGGTCCGCCTCTCCTGTGTTCAAACATTCTGAAAAAAAAACACTACATAATTTTCCATAACCGTTTGTTCTGGGCTTAGACAATTACACAGGGGCTTCTATTTTACTTACTGACCAATTTATAGAGTAAAGTTATCATATCTCATTATACCAGAATAATTATTTTAAATCTGTTTTTCAACATTTATAAAAAAAATGCTCAGATATTCTTTACCCAGATGTTCAGAGCCAACTTTGTTGTTTGTATCAATTGTTCATATTGAGTATTTGAAAAAAAAAATCGATGCTGATAGACGCTGAATGTAGTCGATGACGATGTCGATCTTGCTTCTTTCCATGTGTAGACATCAATACCTGGTCCTCTTGTACTCCAATCCGGTATTTTTTTACTGACGACAGAGTGTAGTAGAGCTGAGTGCCAAGTGACAGCTGTAGAATACTGTTACTTCAGTAACAGAATACTGTTACTGTTTAAAGATCCCCGGATGCCCTGCAATTTTCGAAGCATGCGCAAGTTTTAACGCTGATGACCGCGACGCGTCCGGAATAACTAATTGAAATACTGCCCTATCATTCTGGCTATTAACATAATACAGGACGCCCTGTTTCATTTCAAAATCATGAATAGGTAAGTTCTTTTTCTTTTTCGGATATTTCCCTCCTTCTAAATACTCAATAATTTCTTTCCATCTAGGCTCGCTCATCTGGTATTCTCTCATTTTATCTGATGGAATGGTTTCAATATTTTCATTAGCTTGAACTGCCGCTATGTTTCTACTTAGCGTATCTGGAACAACATGTGCTGGACCAGGCTTGTACAAAATCTGGAATGAGTGGGCAGAAAGTTCGTGAGACCAGCGTGACATTCGTGGGCATTTTGTTCGCTTCTTAAATATGTGTGTTAACGCTCTATGGTCTGTGTAAATTACGAAGTGCCGCTGAAATAGGCAAGGTTCGAAGTACCTAACTGATTCCAGGATCACTAACAGGATCTCCTCCAGGATCACTAACATCACCGCCTTAATGCTCACACACACCAACTCATGCCTAAATGAGCTCTTGGCTCCTAGCCTAATATTCTGTCACTTAAGACAATAAAATGATGAGTAGAAATGTTCACAACATATAAAATACTCTAGCTCGCCTAGATCAAAAGGGGTAAAGGGAGGGACAATTATCTACCTTATTTCACTCCAACCACGAAGCTGACTCGTCCTCTTTTGAGGGATGTTGAGGATCCTGGTCCTGGCTCCTGGTCTCCTGATGTACAGTCCCCACACACACACAGGTTCCTCCTTCGTCCTCGTGGTAACGCGTCTTCACCGTACTGACACACAATAGGTACTGCCTTCCTCCTCCTATTCTCCGTGGTACTGGAGACAGGTACCTCCGTCATCGTCCTCACTCTCACTGACACTGTCGACACCTCACAGTCCAGCACAGCTTCCCCTCGCCTCACTGTCAGTAGACTTGGCAGGGTCATAGCTTTTCGCTTGAAGTGGAATACTGGTCCTCTGGGCGTCCCAGACGTCACCAGCCCAACGTTCCCTCTGCTAAAGACTCTTGATAGAGCTCTTGGCTCTCTAATCCGGCCCGTGCTTGCTTCTGGGCACTTCACGGAAGTTGGATGGCTTCTCAGACTGTCTGCAGGATCGAAGCGAAGCTTAAATCTACTGGTAAGGGCTCTCTAGATCCGGAGCTCAACCGAGCGCGTCTTCCCTCCATGACGGCTCGTGACGTACTCTTCCCGCCCAGGCGCTAGCCGCCCCAGGAGCTCTCCTCCTCATGACGTCACACTGCCCGAGGGCTCTCGTCATTAGTCACTTCCGGCACGTGACCTCCCTTGGCCAATCAGGTGCTGGGAAGCGTCACGACGTCTTGGCGGGAAACAGGATGGCTTGGCACCGTCTTGAGCCCCCAAAAGGTGTAAGCCCCCTGCATTATTAATTTATTCGCTGACTATTTTACAGCCAGCTTAATCACGCTCCACGCTCTCCCACACATGAAAATGTTCCCTGAACATCAGAGAATACTTAGGCTACGGAGATATGACTCTTAAGCTGGGAAGGAAGAAATATAGGGGTGGACACTGTCACAGTATGTATGTACTTTTAACTTAATAAACATTTATTATTATGATGATGAAAGTAAATAAAAAAGTTATCACTTTAAAGTGTAATAAAAAATTGAAACAAAAAATATATTTCTAGTTTTCTAGTGCTGGATCAGAGGAAGCAGCAGATTTAAATGTAATTTATTCTGCTTAGTTATATAATTTAAATAATTTTTATTCTATTACAGTAAATAAAGCAAAACTTTGCAGTTACATGTATATGCAAAAACATTATAATTGTTTTTAGCAAGCTTTAAAACTATATAAAATATTCTAATTTGTATAATTTTGAAAATTATTTTAATCTAGGATAATATGATTTGTAAAACTTTATACAAAACAGAGAATATAAAAAAATAATTGTGGATGCCCGCGAGGGCCTAATTATAATAATTATAACATTTGGTTGAACAATCTTAAACGGCTCACTTCTTATCAGGACGCAATAATAGCTATTCAACATTCCATATTAAAATTATCATGTTTACGAATGATAATGAATGCATTTTTCTTTATCAGGTCAGTCAGGGGTGCTGAAATGCCAGCGAAACCTTCAATATGACGACGAAAATATCCGGCCGCCCCCAAAAACCTACGCACGTCCTTTGCTGTCCTTGGAGTAGGCATGTCAGCAATGGCGCGGCAAGAATCTGGGTCAGGTCGGATACCGTCTGGGCACACCTGGAACCCCAGAAATTTGAATTTCTGAGCCGCCAGGGTGCTCTTCTGAACGTTCAGCTTGAACCCTGCCTGATCTAACAACGTCAAAGTCTCAGTCAAGTCCCGTAGGTGTTCCTCAAACGTCCTGGAATATATCACAACATCATCCAGGTACGCTAAAGAATGCCTACCCAGGACCGGACTGAGGATGTAGTTATGGCCCTCTGAAATGACGAAGGCGCTGTCTTTAAACCAAACGGCATCCTACGGAAATGATAAGTGTGCCTACCATCCGAGAACGCTGTTTTTCCCTATCCTGTTCTGCCACCGGAATCGCCCAATACGCCGATTTCGCGTCAAGAGTTGAGAAATACTTAGCAGCACCAAATTGATCTATTATCTCCTGTATTCGGGGCAACGGATACACATCACCCTTAGTTATTTCGTTCACCTTCCGGTAGTCAACACAGAAACGATAACTACCGTCCGGTTTCCGAACTAGCACAACAGGAGAGAGCCACGGTGACGTACTAGGCTCTATCACGCCCTGCCTCAACATTTTCTGGCACTCTTCCCTGATAACGTTCTTTGCCTGTTCCGGCAACCTCCACTGTCTCGTGTACACAGGCAAATGATCACCAGTTGGAATGGTGTGCTCAATCTTATCAAGGAGACCAATCTGGTCATCCTCTGTCGCAAATAATTTCGGGAATTTTCGCAAAACTCCTCTCAGTGCCTTCCTATCTGCCTGTGTAACATGTTGCAAATCAAGTGCTGAAATTAATTTTTCTACTTCTTCCACATTCTGTGCAACATTTCTCGTCTCGTACTGTACTTTGATGGAGTTTTAGTATCTAGCATGTTTAATGCACTACATTGTGCAGTGACGGTTGGCGTCTCAGCTGACTCATTGTGAAAGATTTCTGTGTCCTCCACCATGGTTCCCTGAGATACCCTATCACCTGCCCTGAAGCGAAAAGTCTTATGTGAAAGATTGACAACTGGAATGAGTGCACCTTTATCGAGCACTACAATTAAGTGATGAGGAATTAATAAGCGATCACATCTCCCAGCAACCTGAAGGGTGGTACCTGGTTGTATGTGACGTCCCACGGCTACTTTAATAAATTTAACAGAATGTGGTGGGCAACTCTGTTTAGTCAATGCATGCAATGCGCATGACCTCTTAACTGTGTCTGGAAGAGACTTAAAAATTAATTTTGGATAGTGCGCATTATATTTCTGCTTCCTCTTAATTGAAGCTACAACTGGGGGATGGTCGATCATCTCCACTGGGTAGGAAGTCTGTCCCAACTGCAACCTGCAGTTCCTAGCCCCTTTTTGAGCAGACAAGGAATAATCAAATCGCGACAGAAAATCAGTTCCCATTAAGATGTGACCAGGAAAATCAAGGTTCTCTACGATCGTACATGTGTGAGGCTGCAATCCCCCATCAATTTCAAAATTAACTGTACCTTGACCTACGATCTCAATCTTTTCCCCATTGACCGCTGTTAATGTCTTTGCGCAACGTTTAAGACGTGCATACTTAAAATTGCTGAAGGCTGACTTTTTAATAACAGTTGCCTGGCTTCCTGTATCAACAAAAGCTGTCAATCTTACACCTTCCACTTTCACTTCAAAAGTAGGCCTACCATCACTAGGAGCCTGCTTTCATGCTTTCGTACTAATGATTTACAATCTCTCTGTATATGTCCGTGCTTCCCGCAGGAGTAACACCTCCGCGGATCTCTGTTGGTACCCCGCGCAGGGTGGCTCGAACTTGCAGCTGAGGGCTGCTTCCCGCCTGGCGAACCCGCGCTCCAGCTTCTCAGCTTGTCTCGCCCGCCTTGACTCAACGCCTCTACGTATGGGGACGGCTGAGCGCCCGATGTCCCTGTGCGCGTCTGCCTGTCCAAGGCTGTGGCGGCCTGTTGGACTAGGTCTTTATAACTCACGAACGCTCCCTCTGCAAATAAAAACGGTCCCATAGCAGAAGGTAACGTTTTGCAGAACAATTGTTTGGCTAATCGCTCTGCCTGACTGGAATCTAACCCCAGTTCCGTAGTAAGGTCGTCAACCCTGCCCTTTAATAGTGTCCCAAAATCTTTGACGGTGCTGCGGTCATCCCTCTTAAGTGACTGCAGATAAAAATGCGCCTCATCTTCTGACACCTTTTCCTTAAATCTGTCCCTAATCGCTTGGACAAACTGTGGCCAAGTCGTCAGGTGCTGAAACTCTGACAATCTCGCCAGTGGACCGGCTACGTCCACGCAAGACCCCATAGCGAGAGTAATTTTCAAACTGTCCTCTGGGACAGCCTCCAGCATCGAACTAATCTGACAGAGCCAGTCTTCCACTCGGCGGTTGCGTTCCACCTTAATAAGCGGCAACTCCGTACCTCTGAGTGTCGGTAGAGTCAACCTGGGAATCAGACTCATAATTCCCGGTTTGTATGACGCGGGGCTACTGGAAGTGGGTGGGCCCTGGGGTTGGGAACTGGGTTGAGGGTGGGGTTGGGGTTGAGGAATGGTGTGGGTAGCCTCGGGTTGGGGTGTGGATTGAGGGTGGGGATGGGGTTGAGGAATGGTGTGGGTAGCCTCGGGTTGGGGTGTGGATTGAGGGTGGGGATGGGGTTGAGGAATGGTGTGGGTAGCCTCGGGTTGGGGTGTGGATTGAGGGTGGGGATGGGGTTGAGGAATGGTGTGGGTAGCTTCGGGTTGGGGTGTGGCTGGAGGTTGGGGTTGAGGTACTGTGTGGGTGGTCTGGGGTTGGAATGGGAAAGGGGTGGCCTGGGGTTGGGGGAAGGGTTGGTATAGGAATGGAGGTTGGGGTTGGTATATGAAATGAGGATGGGGTGGGTATAGGAAGTGAGGATGGGGTTGGTATAGGGGATAGGGTTGAGGTTGTCGTGATGGGTGAAGTGTACCCAGGTATTGTGGTATTGCTCTGTGAGGTTGTTCCTGCTGTTGGTGTGGCGTCGATGTTATGTGTGGGGGAACCCAAGACGGCTCCCCCACTCTGGGACGAATCCTCCCTAGACTCCCCACATATCAATAATTGTATCTGCACTTGCCCGGAAAGATACGCCCGGCTGCCCAGTCCTTTGCAGAACCCGCGACCCCGTCGCCTCAGTCCCACTGACTCCACCTGTGACGTCAGCTGAGCTACCCGAGCGGTCCCCAGTGGTGTCGGAAGAGGTGCGATCCTCTACACTTCCACTCCCACTGGTCGCCACTGACTGGTCACTGTCTGGGTTAAGCATGTCCTGTGATTGCTGGTGTGCCATGTTTCTTGTAGCTACCCTTCGATACAACCTCTACCCGGACTTCACACAACCGTGAAATTACACAAATAACACCACCACCGTCAACACACCACCACCGTCAACACACCGCCACCGTCAACATACCACCACGGTCAACCACACCACACCATCAACACAACTCCACCGTCAACACACCACCAACCTCAACACAACACCACCGTCAACACACCACCACCGTCTACAAACACTACCGTCAACACACCACCACCGTCAACACACCACTACCGTCAACATACCACCACCATCAACACAACACCCCGTCAACAACCACCACCGTCAACACACCACCACCGTCAACACAACACCACCATCAACACACACCACCGTCAACACACAATTACCGTCAAACACAACATTACCTTACAACACACCACCGTCAACACACCACCCCGCTCAACAAACACCACCGTGAACACACCACACCGTGAAACACCACCACCGTCAACACACCAACACCATAACACAACACCACCGTCTACACAC
>WNGS01039656.1:0-15080 GCA_020271785.1 Procambarus virginalis | reverse complement strand
TTTATCACAGTCAGGGGTCTTCTGTATAATACTATCGCTACATAATAGCATGAACAAGTATATTATGGCATTTTTAGGCGATGCTGTGGTCACAAGCTGAACAGCAGTGCTGTGAGCTCATGCTGCGTGTGTCAGGCTTGGTAGCTTACTCGATACTGAGGCCCCTAACACCCCGGAGTTTGGCCCACGATTTTTTTGAAAATTAAAATGGCGTCTGTTTACAAGAGCCCTGATGAAGGTGTGGTGAACCCTGTGTATCCGCGGGCCGTTTAAATCTTGCGTAGTACTCCAACGCATCATATGATGCGACGCGCAATTTCTGCAAGTCGGTCAACGCATCATATGATGCGATGCGCAATTGAAGGGTTAATGGATTGATTTATAGATAGAGCTAGTACATACAATGCCTAAACCAACAATTACGCAATGCGTTTCGGGCAGGAAAAACATTAATATCTAGAACTTAATACTAATTGAACATAAAGAATAAAATTTGTTGAGAACAAATACAAATAATGATAAAAAAAAGGGGAAACATGACTGAAAAAGCAGCACAAATACAAAAGGTTGACAAACAGCATTGATTAAAAAAAATTACAGACATGGGTTGACAATAGAGGGGTAAAGTAGGTTACAGGGAATTTATTAGGTAGTGTTTAGTTTTAATCTTAAACTGGTTGAGAGAGGTACAGTCTTTAACATGGTTGGGAAGGTCATTCCACATTCTAGGTCCCTTGATTTGTAGAGCATTTCTAGTTTGATTAAGTCATACTCTTGGAATATCAAAACTGTATTTATTTCTGGTGTGGTGCTCATGGGTTCTGTTACAACCTTCAATGAAGCTTTTGAGTTCAGGATTGGCATTACAGTTCAGCGTTTTATATATGTATGATACACATGAGAGAATGTTAGTTACATTACCCTAGTTACCCTAGTTAGCTCTGAGAACACACATTCTTGCAGCAAGAATTTTCTTCCCACTAATTTGAGCGATGCTAATGTGACCAGTCTCGACCCACTGGACAGGTCATGAACAACAATCAACTATAGCACCAGCTATGCCAGAAGACATTCAAAATATTCTTGATATCATTCAAATTGTCAATACGAGAACAGAATACATAAGTTGAGTGATGTCAAAGGAATCATATTGACTGACCGAGGCCCATTGTAAATATTTGTGGCTTCCTGACCATAAAGTTACCGCCGCGGTCGAGGGTAAGAGACCGGATGTACCCAGTATGCTAGCCGCACTAGCTATTAGTTCATGTGTGTGTGTGTGTGTGTGTGTGTGTGTGTGTGTGTGTGTGTGTGTGTGTGTGTGTGCATCAATGCATAAATGTTCGTAATAACTCAAATAGGACAGGATTTATTTCTCGAAACGTTAGTAATACAACACCAGGTATTGTTCTTCAGCTATATCTTGCTCTTGTTAGGCCCCATTTTGATTATGCAGTTCAATTTTGGTCGCCATACTATGAAATGGATATCAGTTTACTAGATCGCGTCCATCGCAGAATGACAAAGTTAATCCCGCAAAATAGAAACCTGTCATATGAAGAACTCAAATGACACTCAAATCCCTTGAGTGTCATACCTTCCCTGATATCCTTAAAAAAGCAAGAGTAACGCCAGTTCATAAAGGAGGTAATCCGGCAGACATAAACAATTTCTGAGCAGGGGAAGGAAAACACCAACAGTATGGGGCGTAAATTTATTAGTACAGGATAAAAAATTCTGCAGAGTAAAACAGGCTTCTAAGTAGGTCTTAACAAATGTATAACATAGCCGTGGCTAACTCAAAGTACACGAAACAACTTAAATTGTACACCCGTAGTAAAATAAAAGTAATCTTGTAGCCTAGTAACAAACTCTGCAGAAACCTAATGGCCTATTGTCTAAAATTAGCAGTGAGGCGAATGTAACAAATCTAACTCTAAGTATAACAGTCAGGACACCATAAGTGAACAACATAACATAATGGAAACCCTAGCTGGAAATAATCAGGCGGCAGAAAATTACATAGAGACTGGGAAAGCCTGATATGAATTTGGAGAAGAAAATAACCCCAGGCCAGAGGCGGAGCCGCCAAGGAATAAGGAGAAAGAATTTCCTAAATAACCCCAGGCCAGAGGCCGACTTAAGGTAAGGCTTACTAGTAGAATGGCTGTAAAGTCAAAGTAGTAGCTGCGGACAGCGGAACACTTGGGGACGGGCGCTGCACCCCCACCCCGCAGGCCAGCAGGCGGGACCCCCCCCCCCCGAAGGGCGAGTGCCCGCTGGCCGCGAGGGAAAAACCTCAGGGTGGCAGAGCAACTACGCTACCGAACTGGGAAGGAAGGAGGACAGACTGGAGGAGCTCGCACGTCGCCTCGACTTATGCCCCCTGGCCCTGGCCCGTGGGCGACGGTCGGTGAAGGGGGGCAGGGCGGCTGTAGCAGCCGTGGCAGGGTCGGCCTCGGTGGTCCCCATGCCCAGAAGGCTTGTGTCTCTGAGCCTGCACGACGGGCGCCTGCAGCGTCGTCCAATCGTCGGCCAAAAGGGGGTGGAGGCTGCGACACGCTGTGCCACCCGCCGCTTTGCCGGCAGGGGGCCTCTGGGAAGTGTGGTCGCCGTCCACATCAGAGCCGCCTGAGGAGGCCCCCGAGGAGGGGGGAGGCGAAACGGGCGGGTTTCGTCCTGGCCCAGGCCGGCTGTGTCCTCACACCACTGCGCTGTTGTCCTCGCACGATGCCACCCGAGCCCTCTTCCGTGTTGCAGTTGCTGCGTGATCTGGCTTCTCGCCACTGCGGAAAATGAAAAAGTAAGCATCGGTAGGACTAACGGGAAAAAAGCAGGCAGGGAGACCCAGCTGCCGCACCAGCAACCATCACATACACAAGCAGACAAAAGCGAAGGTAAAGTTAAGTGACCATAGTGTGTGAGAATACCGGACATATAGCCAATGCTATCGTAATAAAAGCCAATGTAATAAAGCTGAGCAGTAAAAATAGATTAAGAGAGTAATATTCATGTAAGATTGAACAGTATTATTCATGGTATAGTGTGGTTATATTAAGACCATATTATTCATTGTATAGTTTGTTTATATTAAGACAGTATTATTCGTGGTATAGTTTGGAAGAATTCAAATAATATTAATCTCAAAAGTGAAAGCAAAATTATTTGAGTGTCCCAATAGAAATGGACACTGCCTTAACACTGCAACAGTATTATTAAGTAAATACCGGGCATATCTGAAGCTGGACTATGTAACAAATTAATTTTAGAAAACTTAAATAAATAATATAAATAACATAGCGAGGCCAAAAACAGCAAGAAAGGCATGAGGCTTAAGCAATGCTAGAAAACAGAGAATAACAGCGGAGTAAAAACAAGACAAACTGAAACTGAACAAGTAAATAGATTAAGACAGTATTATAATATACTTGTATTTAAGCTGAACAAATAAAGAGTAAACAGTGATAATCATGGATAATTTGGGTAGATTAAAGCAGGACTATACAAGGTATAGGATGGTTAGGTTAAACAGTAAATATGCATGGTATAGTTTTGATAGATTAAAACTGTAATGTTCATGGGATAGAATGGTTAATTAAAACAGTACTTATTCATGGAATAGTTGGTCTAGATTAAAACAATAATAGCCTCAAAAGTGAAACAAAATTAATTGCGTATCCCACAGCAAAGGACACTGCTTTAACACTGCAACAGGATTAGTAAGTAAATACAAGGCATAACTGAAAGCTGAACAATGTAATAAATTAATTTAGGAAAACTTAAATAAATGATAACAAGGCGTATATCCCACCCAAGCCAACAGACCGCTCTACGTCATGCGCCTACCCTGGAGGAGTAGAACAGAACAGTGAGAACGGGAGGGGAATATTATATTTTAATAATAGAATAAGACCGTAATATAATGTACTTGTATATAAGCTGAACAAATGAAAGAACAAACAGTGATAAACATGGGAAGATTGGTAGCTTAAAGTGGGATTAATCAAGGGATAGGATGGTAGGGTAAACAGTAATATATGCATAGTACAGTTTGGATAGAGTAAAACTGTAATGTTCAAGGGATGGAATGGTTATTAAACAGTACTAATCAAGGGAGAATGGCTAGTCTAAAGCAATAACATTCTCAAAAGTGAAACAAAATTAATTGAGCATCCCACAGCAGTGGACACTGCTTTAACGCTGCATGAGGAATAGTAAGTAAATACAAGGCATAACTGAAAGCTGAACAATGCAGTAAATTGATTTAGAAAACTTAAATAAAAGATAATAACATAGCATAGCCCATCCAAGCGGACAGATCGCTCGACGGCATGTGCCTGCGCTGGAATAGGACAGGACAGGGAAACAGGAGGGAACGTGTACGTGCGGGAACAACAGGCGGCTACACCGTGTGGACGAGACGTCATGGATCAAACAGGCCGGGCTACGCCAGTCAGGCCAAACGGCATGGCGATCATAACGTGGGACACCGGGCAAGCAAACATCTGAGGACGAACGAACCGGGATACACTGGCCAGCCCAAACGTCTGGGACGAACAAGCTGGGCTACACCGGCCAGACAAACGTCTGGGACGAACGAGCTGGGCTACACCAGCTAGACAAACGACTGGGACAAACGAGCTGGGCTACACCAGCCAGACAAACGACTGGGACAAACGAGCTGGGCTACACCAGCCAGACAAACGTCTGGGACGAACGAGCTGGCCTACACCAGCCAGACAAACGTCTGGAACGAACGCGCTGTGCTACACCAGCCAGACAAACGTCTGGGACGAACGAGCTGGGCTACACCAGCTAGACAAACGTGAAGGTTGACCCTGAGCAGCCGTGGAGTGCGGACGTGTCCCTCCGTGACTGCTAGGGTAGTTAGCTGTTTGGTCGCCAGGTGGCAGGGCGTAGCTGCCCTCCCAGTGTTGTTGCCTGGCTGGCTGTTTGCTGACGTGGCGGACCTGCGATACGATGGGGGTCACCATCCCACCTGTATTGCGGGCTCAGTCTGTGGGCCTGGAATTTTCAAGCCGGGCTGGGTACCCGGAGATTGCACGGGCGTGTGAGCAGCTGCAGGTGCCTGTGATTGACATCTACGGTGTCGAGCTGGTGACGGCCCGTCGGGTGATAATAAAGTTCACTGAGGAAATGGCGTATAGTGCATTTCTCCGTAGGTACGAGGGGCGGACTCTGCCTCTACAGGATGGTGAGGGCACTGTTTCCATCTCGGATCAGAGTGGTGCCCTCACCTACGTCAGCGTCCATGGGGCTCCGTTAGAGTTTCCAGAGGGTCTGCTACGGCGGTATTTCGGCCGGTTTGGCGCCATTGAGAGTGTGCGTGTGAATGTGGTGTCTTCGAGCCCGCTTAAGGGCGTCCGGACGAACATTCGTACCCTGGGTATGAGGCTACGGGAGGATATTCCGTCCTCTGTGCGGCTGTTGGGGTACACAGTTCGTGTATTCTACGCCCGCCAGCCTAGGACATGTTATCGTTGTGGCCTGTCGGGCCATCAAGCTGCTGAATGTTCTGCGCCCGCCTCTGCACCTGTGAACCTCTTCAGCGAGGAGGACTTTCCACCACTTCCTGTGGAGGAGGACGCCTCTCCAGACGCGGCTGCGCCCCCTGGGTCGCATGATGCGCCCCCTGTGGTGGAAGTTCCCCCGAATGTCGCCGACCCTGTTCCGGATGTTGCGATGCCCTCGGTGGATACTCCTGCTCCAGTCCCTGATGCTCCCGTGGGCCTTTCTGATGCTCCCTCCTCACCGTCTGCGTACCCGTCTTCGGTTTCTGCGCCTGGCCCTGCGTGCTCGCATGCGACCTCGCCTCGGGTCCAGGCTGCGCTGAGTGCTGGGGTGGCTGTGGGGCCTCCTGTTGTGTGTGGTCCGGTTCCCCCTGCGGTTGAGGCTGCTGCAGTCATGAGACGGGCGTTGGTCCGCACGGCTTGTGATGCCCGTGGTTCTGGGTCCGCCTCCGGCTCTGAGGATGTGCGCCCGGTGCCCAAGCGGTCCAAGCGTTCTTCTACTGCATGGGCTGATGTGGAGTCTTCGGGAGATGAGGTGGTGGTCGCTGACGTCCATGTACCTGCTGATGCAAAGGATTGTGTGTATGATTCCCCTCCTGGTTCTTCTGTCGGCGGTTCCCCGCAGTGGGGGGTGGTTGCTCCTCCAGATGTTGGTGAGGGGGGTGCTGGTGCAGGCCGCGACCTAGTGTTATTACTAAAGAAGGATGTTCGGCGAGGGGAGCCCCTGCAGGTGTCCCGTCCGGTGGTTGCTGCGGAGCCCTGTGGGGCTGCAAAGGTTACGAGTGCGCTGCCCGTTGCCCGCGCCGGTAAGGGGAAGCACGTCCCGTTCATCTTGGCCTCCGGCGTGGAGCACGATGTGGTGACCAACCCTTTGGTTGTTCGCTTTCATACCCTAGTGATGCCTGTTCCGTGGTGCCCCTCGACCATCTGGGTTCCACAGGCTCAGGTATTTGTTGAGGGTGTGCCGCTTTTGATGCCCGATCCTCGGACGTCCTTTCGTCGCCCTCTTACGGAAGACATCCTGTTGGTGTGGGAGGCATATTGCGTTCTTTTCCCGGCAGCGGAGTGGCCGGAAAAGTATGCGCAATCTTGATGGTTTATATCGAGTGTGTATTGGACTTTGGTATGTTCTGTGATGTTTATTTGCCCTTCAGGCCAATGTCCCTGTTTATTGTACTTTAGGCTATACCTTTTCATAAATTATGTTTCTTTGATTTATTGTATTATGTGCCCTTCTGGCTATGCTGTTTGCCCTCTTACGTGCGGGGTTATTGTGCAGAACATTTTGCTTTTACTTTGAATTTGTTATTGTGCCATGTTATGACTTTCATTATTTTTTTTATTGTTCTCCTCTGCTTTCTCTGTGTAATTTGGTCTTGGTTTATGTGTATTTTGGGTTTTGTTTTGCCTGTGTGCGCTTTGTGTTTTGATGGGTTTGTACTGTGCTGTCGGTCCTTCTGGCCGGTGTGATGTTGTTGTGCGCTTGTTTGTGTAGTGCTGAGTGCCCTTCAGGCTGTTGGCGTGGCTCGGTCTGGGTGTATGCTTTTGTCGTGGTTTACCAGTTTTGTTGTATACTTGTATTCCTTTCTTATTATTTTGTTATTATTATTATTATTATTGTTCTTTTTTCGTTTTATGTTGGTGCCTCTCCGTGTGTGTTTGCGGTGCTGGTAGCCTTGTTCTGTTTATTAAATGTTTTGGAATCATTTCTGTGTTGTATTCCGCTATGTTTGGCTTCATTGTTGTAATTTTGTTTGTATTTATTGTTGTATTTTGTTCTGTAATTGTTGTATTTTGTTTTGTAATTATTGTTATTTTGTGGTCGGCCCTTCCGGCTGGCGTTTTTGTGTTTATGTACATGTTTATGTCCTTTATGTTTTTGCACGTTTGTGCTTTATTGTTCTGATTGTTGCGTTTGTATTGTTTTTATTGTACTTATAAGCATGCTTGCATGTAAAAATATAAAAAAAAAAAAAAAAAGCTAGACAAACGACTGGGACAAACGAGCTGGGCTACACCAGCCAGACAAACGACTGGGACAAACGAGCTGGGCTACACCAGCCAGACAAAAGTCTGGGACGAACGAGCTGGGCTACACCAGCCAGATAAACGTCAAACGTCTGGGACGAACGAGCTGGGCTACACCAGCCAGACAAACGTCTGGGACGAACGCGCTGCGCTACACCAGCCAGACAAACGTCTGGGACAAACGAGCTGGGCTACACCAGCCAGACAAACGTCTGGGACGAACGAGCTGGGCTACACCAGCCAGACAAACGTCTGGGACAAACGAGCTGGGTTACACCAGCCAGACAAATGTCTGGGACGAACGAGCTGGGCTACACCAGCCAGACAAAGGTCTGGGACGAACGAGCTGGGCTACACCAGCCAGACAAACGTCTGGGGCGAACAAGCTGGGCTACACCAGCCAGACAAACAACTGGGACGAACAGGCTGGGCTACGCCAATCAGCCAAACGTCTAGGACGAACAGGCTGGGCTACACCAGTGTTATAAAAGATGGTGGGCTTGCTATGGGAGAACTGGTACTATTAAGGGGTAAGGGTAAGTAGAATACAGAGGTATCAAATATGGGAGAACTAAAAGGCCCGGCCCCCAAAATAAAATCCACAGTAATAAATACTTGCTACTAAACCCTGTTTAGCTAGAGGTAGATCATTGTACTCCCACACAGGAAGAAGGGATACTCTGTTCAAACTTACTTATTTATTAACCCCTTAACAACCCCCCATACACAATCACA
This sequence comes from Procambarus virginalis, assembly GCA_020271785.1. Lineage (NCBI taxonomy): Eukaryota > Metazoa > Arthropoda > Malacostraca > Decapoda > Cambaridae > Procambarus > Procambarus virginalis. The sequence continues at coordinate 6,786 of WNGS01039656.1, read as the reverse complement.
CCAATAACAATATAATACTAACTTTACCACCAATCTTACGTTAAAAGCCTTGGTCCACATAGACAGGATACAAGGTTTTACACTGAAAACAAGTTAGGGTAAAGCTCTACTATAAAACACTTGAAGTTAGAGTCAGCTTAGGGTAGGGAGACCACGTTGGTTCCACTGAGACCCCCTTTGGAATAACTAGTACAATAACACTTAAAAACACTTACTACACCCCAGGTATACTACTCTACACATAGAACAAGGGTATGCCAGAATATAACAAAAATGAGTTTATGGAGTACTTAACCAAAATAAGACAGAAATAAAGAACTAAGAGGAAGGAGAGGCACTTCCTTTCACCACAGCCAGCCAGCAGAGAGGACGAGCGAGTTTCTCGTCTCCTCAGACGGCTATGCTGCCGGCAGACTGTTCAACTAATCATACCGGCGCCCGATACCAAGTTTACTCAGGATTACTTTACAATTGATTAGACAGTATTAGTAAACATAGTTGGTGCCTATTTTATTATTTAATAATCAACCCCAAGCTCAATCTTTAATTACTCTTTGAGAAACAAGAATAGTCTTACGTCTGGCAGGGAAGATACGACATATGCAGCTCGCGAAGCGTGTTTACTATATGGTAGTTTATTAAGCTCAAAATTTGACCTCTGGTTTCCATCTAAATGGCCCAGGGTCGTAACACTCCTCCCCCCTTCAGAGAAAAAAAATGTGACTACTAGAATAGTAGTCATATTTTTTGTAAGAGTATACAGAGAATAAAAAGGAAATCCATGACATAAAAAAAATCAATCAAAACAACAATTTCTCTGCAAAAAAAAATACAAGGGAATTCTCTGAAAGAAAAAAAAAACACAAAAAAACAAAAAAAAAACACAGGGAAGTAAATAAATTGGACACGGAATATTTAATGTCACAGGAGAACCTACAAAAAAAAATAACTAAAGCATGACAGTTGGTATGGCTTCCTGTGGCTCAGATGAGTGTTACTCAGGCAAGCGGGACAGAGCGTCGGCTATCACGTTGAGCCGGCCCGGTAGGTGGATAATAGACAAATTAAAGTCCTGTAGGTACAATGCCCACCTGAGAATGCGTTTGTTCTTCTGCTTCATCTGATTCATGAAAACTAGGGTTATGGTCCGTGTACACTTCCACTATATTACCAGTGATGTAGACTTCGAACTTTTTACATGTTAACACTAGCGCCAACGCCTCTTTTTCTATCACTGAATAATTGCGCTGCGCCTTATCAAATTTCACAGAGTAATAATATACTGGGTGTTCCACGTTATCATCCCCAGTTTGCAACAACACTGCACCAGCACCCGAGTCAGACGCGTCAACTTGAATTTTAAACGGACGGTCGAACCTTGGACTAGCAAGCACTGGGGCGGAAGCTAAGATCAATTTCAAATTTTTAAATGCCTCTGCACAGTCCGATGACCACTTAAATTTAACGGCCTTCCGCAACAAGTCTGTGAGAGGAGTGGCAACACTGGAAAAGTTCTGACAAAAGCGTCGATAGTACGCACACATACCGATAAATCGTTGAATGTCCTTTTTAGACCTGAGCACTGGATAGTCCAGAATGGCACTGATTTTATCTTGCCGAGGTAACACTTTTCCTTGGCCCACTTCATAACCGAGGTACGTCACTGTGCCTTGGCCAAAATGACACTTTTTTGCATTTAGGGTTAGATTTGCATTTTTCAACACTGTGAACAACTGGCGTAACCTAGCTATGTGGTCAGCCCAATTACTATCAAAGAGCACAATGTCATCTAAATACGCCCGACAATTTGGCACATTAGCGAGCAAAGAGTTCATTAGCCTCTGGAACGTGGCAGGGGCATTACGCAAGCCGAATGGTAACACTTGATACTCAAAAACACCCTCGGGTGTCACGAACGCAGTTAGTTGTTTAGCACGTTCAGTGAGCGGGATTTGATAGTACCCCCTCGAGAGATCGAATTTCGAGACATACGTGGCGTTCCCGATTTCGTCGATACAGTCCTCGAGACGTGGCAACGGATAGGCGTCCACTATGGTCACCTTGTTGAGCTGCCGGTAGTCGGTGCATAATCGCCAGGAGCCATCTGGTTTGGGGACCAAAAGGCAGGGCGAGCACCAAGAGCCCTGGCTCGGCCTGATGAGGCCGTGCTGGAGCAAGAAGTCGACCTCCTTACGTACGATGGCCTTCTTTTCCGGACTCATCCGATAGGGTTGAAGGCGAATGGGGGTGTAGTCCGTCAACTCGACATCATGGTAAATGGCATCAGTCTGGGTCGGGACCTCCCCGAACAGACTGGAGAATTCGTCAAGCAACGACTGCACCTCGTCACGTTGGGACATCTGCAAATGGGACAGTCCCTCCTCCACAGCATTCACAGAACTAGAATTATTGAGAATGAGATTAGTTGGGTCCCCAGAACAATCATCCCCTCCCTCACTGGAAATGGAAACATTGGTTAGTGCAATGGGCCTGGGGCCCTGGAACTTCTTCAGCCGATTCACGTGTACGAGCATTACCTGTTTACGCTTATCAGAGTGTCTCACTTTGTACGTGAGGTCCCCAGTCTTCTCTGTCACAATGTAGGGGCCCTCGTACTTGTGGGACATAGTGCTCCCTAGTCGAGGCTTTAGTACCAGGACAGGGTCACCAGGCTGAAATACCCGCAACTTAGCCTTAGCATCGTTTCGTTCTTTCATATTCTCTTGGGCCTTCCCAAGATACTTTAGTGCCGCAGCCTTGCAGTCCTTGAGTCTCTGGTGGTGTTGCGCAAAGAAAGCCGAACCTTCGGTTAACGTTACGTTCCCTAACAGATTCTCCTGTAACATTTGCAAGGGTCCACGAACTTTATGGCCAAAGACTAACTCAAAAGGAGAACAACCCAGTGAACTTTGCAACCCCTCCCTAGCAGCAAACAAAACATACGGCAAGTTCTCGTCCCAGAAGGTATGGGAACTCTCGCACGATGTCTTCAACATCTGCTTCAGAGTTAGATGGAACCGTTCAATGACCCCCTGACTCTGTGGATGGTATGGGCTGGAAACCTTATGAGTTATTCCATGGTCCTTACAAAATTGTTCAAAAATATCAGACTTAAAGTTAGTACCATTGTCAGTCTGCACAACCCGAGGCAGTCCAAAAGTGGAAAAAAATTGCAACATACGAGCAACAACAGTCTTTGCTCGGATGTTCCTTACAGCAAAAGCCTCTGGGTAACGAGTCGTGATACACATCATCGTGATTAGGTAAATATTACCAGACTTAGTTCTAGGTAATGGACCAACACAGTCCATTACCACATGAGAAAATGGTTCCTCCGGCACGACAATAGGCTTAGAGGAGCTTTAGGTGGAGTCTGGTTTGGTTTCCCAACAAGTTGACAAGCAATACATGCATTACAAAATTTTGCCACATCGCTTTTCAGCTTGGGCCAGAAAAAATACTTGCAGATTTTGTGATAGTAATATTAATGCCTTGATGTCCCCCCATAGGATCATCATGGGCAGCTGACAAAACTCTCTCTCTATAGCAGGTCGGCAACATAACCTGGTGGACTACCTCCCACTCATTTGACAAGGGAGCACTCTGAGGTCTCCATTTTCTCATCAAAATCCGATCATTGTAGTAGTACCCAGTTGCTGCGTCTACAATTTCCTCCATAGAGACGGCTGTCTCGTGACAATCTGCAAGACTGGGGTCAGCTTTCTGTAACTCACTCAAGGAGGCATCCAGGCCTTGGTCAGATGCCATTGGCCGAGGCTCAACAGTGTTCTCCTCCACCTCCCCACTACTCTCGGTAGGCGGCGGTGGCAGGCTCTCCACAATGTCCTCGGCCCCGTCATCGAGTCGGGCCATGAATGTGTCCGCAAGGTCCACTGGGCTTTCACCACTCGGAAGGTCCCTCGTGTCCTTGGGATTTACCACCTTGGCAAGCACAGGGCTGCCCTTACATTTAAGTCCCATAGACCTAGTCACCACGCACGCAGGGTACACAACATTATCCTCTGCGGTGGGTGAATCCAGGCAAACCTTTGGGGTAGGCAACATAACAGGCAGTCTGGAGTCCCCTACCTTATCCCCGGCTAAATCATTACCCAATATTACATCAACATTAGGGAAAGGTAGGTACGAAGTGACTCCGACTGTACAAATACCCTTGTGGAAATCAGATTCCAGGGTAACCTTACGGAGGGGTACTGCTCGAGTATCACTAGTGACACCCTCGACCAGTACCACCTCTCCAGTGTCGAGAGTATTGGCACCTTGCAAAGCACTCTCTAAAATTAAAGTCTGGATGGCACCGGTGTCTCGGAAGATCACCACGTCCCTCCAGGAAGAACCCTCAGACAAAAGTAGTCTCCCTTTCGATAAGAATGGGGTAAGCAGGTCCAACCACTGTGGGTTGGAGGTCTTACTCCCTAACCCTTCAGAAGGCCTCAAGCCCTGTGTCACAACGAGAGCATTGGGTCTTTTTTCGGGTACAGTTGCCAACAACGGCTAATATTGTGGGTTGAACTTTTACAGTGACCACAGAAACGTCGGGGAGAAGAGACATTACTAACCGAATTACCCTTCGGTTCACTCTTTAGTGTCGTGGGGCTAGACAATTTAACAGGGTTAGTTATGTCTGAAACAGAAGGTGCATTAGGTAAAGGTTTAGAATGAGCTGGTCTGGACTGGCTGTGGGTATAAGTTTTGCTACTCTGTGGGGTAAAATTATTTTTATTGGGCCTTTTGCCCGCCAACTGGTAGTTTTCTGCCATCTTGGCCAAATCCCCTATTTTAGAATTTAACTCTACCCTTCCTCTTAGGTATTGTGTAATGTATTCTGGCATACTATCTATAAATTGTTCGACTAAGACTAAATTCCTGAGTGCCTCGTATGTTTCGGCTTTAGCCGAGCGAATCCATTTATCAAACAATCTACTTTGCTCATTAGCAATTCAGTGAACGGTTGGTTGTGAGTAGGCCTAAGGTTGCGATAAGTTTGGCGGTGAGCTTCAGGAGTAATTTCATACGCCCTCAAAATTCTTTCCCTGACTTCATCATATACAAAACACTCGTCGTCAGGCATATTAATAAAAATATCTTGTGCTTTACCCCTAAGCCGCCCCTGCAAGATTTTCACCCACTCTTCCCTTGGCCAGTTCATGGACATGGCTAGTCTCTGAAAATGGTTGAAAAATCTTTCAGGGTCTGACTCTGAAAATTCAGGCAAGTTGTGTTTTTTATCAGAATGTCTGGAGTTCGAGTCCCCAGTAGGTGGTGGTACTAATCTTGCCGCCTCATTTTTGAGCCTTTGCTCTTCCACTTTAGCCTTTTGTTCTGCTACTCTGGCCTCTTGCTCTGCCAGTCTTAACTTGGCTAGTGCTAATTCTAATTCTATATTTCCACTAGCTACACTTTCCCCTGAATTGGGCTCGCATAAATTGTATCACTTGGCACTAGTTCTTGGTCTATACAATGCCGTAAAATTTCATTCACCAAAGTCCACTTTCTATCTGCGTCATTTAATTCTAGGCCAAATTCCTTGCCTAACAATACTAAATTTGCTTTGGTGAGCTTCTTTATCTCTATCACTGAAGGGTTCATTGCCAGTCTCTGCATTTCAGATGACATCACTAAAAATTTTAGCTCCTAGCCACAGAAAAAATTAAAAATTAAAAATTGGAAAAAAAAAAATTTGCACGGCCCCTAACACAAGGCCACACTAACCTTAATCGTGAAGGGATCCAGCTGGGTGTCCAGTCAGTGCAAAGAATGTCCTACGCCAGATGAGCTGGACCCTAGGCTAGCCCACAACCGTTCTGCGGAAACAAGAATTTTTAGTTTTGGCACTCAAAAATCAAATTTTTACAATAATAAAGTTCAACCCGGACAGGCCCCCACTTGTATAAAAGATAGTGGGCTTGCTATGGGGGAACTGGTACTATTAAGGGGTACCTTACCTTACCTTGAGGATACCTTGAGGTGCTTCGGGGCTTATCGTCCCCGCGGCCCGGTCATCGACCAGGCCTCCTGGTTGCTGGACTGATCAACTAGGCTGTGGACGCGGCTGACGCAGCCTGACGTATGAGTCACAGCCTGGTTGATCAGGTACCTTTGGAGGTGCTTATCCAGTTCTCTCTTGAACACTGTGAGGGGTTGCCAGTTATGTCCCTTATGTGTAGTGGAAGCGTGTTGAACAGTCTCGGGCCTCTGATGTTGATAGAGTTCTCTCTCAGAGTACCAGTTGCACCTCTGCTTTTCAAGGGGGTATTCTGCACATCCTGCCATGTCTTCTGGTCTCATGTGATGTTATTTCTGTGTGCAGGTTGGGACCAGCCCCTCTAATATTTTCCACGTGTAAATATTATGTATCTCTCCCGCCTGCGCTCAAGGGAATACAGATTTAGGCTCTTTAGTCGGTCCCAATAGTTTAGATGTTTTACCGAGTGGATTCTAGCAGTAAAGGATCTCTGCACGCTCTCCAGGTCAGCAATTTCACCCGCAGTGAAAGGGGCTGTCATTGTGCAGCAGTACTCCACTCTAGAGAGCACAAGCGTTTTGAAAAGTGTCATCATCGGTATAGCATCTCTAGTGTGAAAAAGTTCTTTATCCACCTGTCATTTTTCTTGCAGTTGTGACGGCTACTTTATGGTGTTCTTTAAAGGTAAGGTCTTCCGACATGAGTACACCCAGATCCTTTACATTGCCTTTTCGTTCTATGTTATGATTTGCCTGAGTTTGTACGTGGTTTCCGTTTTTATATTTCATTTTTTCCATAGC
>WNGS01039655.1:0-12019 GCA_020271785.1 Procambarus virginalis | reverse complement strand
GGTAAAAGGCAATTAGATATAGAATTTGGTACTATGCACTCCATAGAGACCAAAAACAAATAAAGCTAACAACCAAACTTAATTATTAATGATCTAGTACAGCACATACATGCTCTTAATAGGTCTCAGATAGCACGTAATAGGCCTAGGAAGGGATAGGTTAAGATAGTTTCTCTTTTTTTTTGGCAACATCAATGAGAAACTCTTTCCGGTTTTTCCTATTTGAATAGTACCGATTTTAGACTTTCTAATTGCTGTTTACGTCAATATATGTACAATGTTTCTAATCGTTAATATAAGTAATACCTAAACAGCAGGATTGGCTGCTTGTAAACTTATTTAATTTTGCATATATATATATATATATATAATATATATATATATATATATATATATATATATATATATAATATATATATATAGATATATATATATGTCGTACCTAGTAGCCAGAACGCACTTCTCAGCCTACCCTACTATGCAAGGCCCGATTTGCCTAATAGGGCCAAGTTTTCTTGAATTAATTGTTTTTTTCGACTACCTAACCTAAATTAACCTATCTTAACCTTACCTAACCAAACTTTTTCGGCTACCTAATTTTACCTAACCTAACCTATAAAGATAGGATAGGTTAGGTTAGGTAGGGTTGTGTAGGTTCGGTCATATATCTACATTAATTTTAACTCAATAAAAAAAATTGACCTCATACATAACGAAATGGGTAGGTTTATCATTTCATAAGAAAAAATTAGAGAAAATATATTAATTCAGGAAAACTTGGCTTATTAGGCAATCGGGCCTTGCATAGTCAGGCCAAAAAGTGAGTTCTGGCTACTAGGTACGACATATATATATATATATATATTATATTATATATATATATCTATATATATATCTATAATATCTATATATATATATCTATATATATTATATTCTTTATTATTTATTTATGTATTCATATATATATATACATAAAGCGTCCCGGTAGTACAGTCGCGTTCATAGCGATGCAGAATCCAACCCGTCCTCAGACCAAGTCCATTCCATCCAGCGGTCGACCCCCAAAGACACATTCATAAATTTTAACATGCTGTTCATTCAAAATAGGATATTTCTCAAATATAAATTAATATAATTTTATATAAGCATATTGTGCATATTTTAGACATTGGTTAGATTAGGCTAGGTGTTTCGATTTTCTGGGCAATTATTTGTATTTGTAGTACGTGGGTGAAACATTTACAGCATTGTGTTTCGAACAAACTCGTCAGCACTGCACTTGTTCTGGAAGTGTCCGGACGTCATCAATTGTGAGACGTCGTGGTAAACCGTTTTTCATTCATAAACATAAACAGGGGGTTTGGCGGGTGCATGGAATGGACTTTGGCCTTTGTTTATGAAAACAGGAAGCACAATCGAAAATTCCGGATTCAAATCCCGGGCGGGGACAGAATGGTTGAGCACATTTCATTTCACCTAATGCATCTGTTCACCTAGCAGTAAGTAGGTACTCAGGAGTTAATCAGCTTGGTGTGGGGGGTTGCATCGTTAGCGAGGTCAGTAAATCGCCCATGGGGATGGAGAGACCTCGAAATAAGCTTAACGTGTATGAATACAGTAGTGTAAAAGGAGACAGATGGAGAATTGATTTTCAGAAACGGTTGGGCACTTCCACAGTTCCACGCCGACTTGACTCCCGGGGCCGATGTGAGCAACACCAATTTTTGGGGGTGGCGGGATGGTTTGGTTAGGGCACAGTCAGCGCGCACCTGGCTGGCTGGCTGGGGTGGGTTGGTGGTCTGTTCCCCCTAGGGGTCCCCACAGCCCACCCAGGGCGTACCTGGACAAACTTGTGCCCTATCCTAACCTGTTTTAGTATGCAATTTGTCTCGTACATTTATTGCGAGAATTGGGCATCAAGAAGGGGGCCCCTACTTATGAGAGGTACAGAAAAAGAATGTTCAATAGATTCAAACCAAAAAATACACTGGTGATAGGAATATAAAACGTTTTGGGAGTATTTACAGGTGATGGACCAATCAGGTCCTTATTTGTCGCAGGGTGTCACGTGACCTGGCGTCAGCAATAGGGACCCCAGCGTACTAAAGGGGGGGGGGGTCAAGATTCCTTACAAAGACTAAGTTGGATATTTAGGTGTAGTAGGCCTTATCTTGAATTTGCCTGATACTGTGAGGTACATTGACATGAAGGGCGAACCATAGTACAGGATTTGCATGTGAGAGGGTCATATTAGAGTTTTAAAGAAGTTAAAATAGGTTTAAAGAGTCCTGTGTGTGTTTGATGGCGGGTAAATGTTCAGTCAATAATTCTCGTGTTTTTAATCTGAATGAGGGGTCCTAGTTTGCGTTCTAGTCGTAAAATAAGTTCCTTAGTATATTTGCTATGGAAAATGAGCTTTCAGTACTCTATATAATTTGAAATGAGGTCAAGAAAGACATGTTTATATGTGAGAAGAGTCAGGTTGGAAACTGTTTATTCCATGCAGTCCCCCCCTCCCCACTCGGCTTTGCTCCGTTTTCTGTAGCCAAAGTAAAGATTCCATTTTCTGTGGCATTCAGTTGATTACTAGTGGAAAAAGGGCATGCTCGCATTTGTATGTTCTAACCTGTTTATAGATTTTATAGATGTAATTGTCGGGCCTCAAAATTAAATTTTAATATGAAAAATAGCATCAAATGTATGTCTATCTTTTGTAATAAACATTAGACACATTGACATTTGCTGCGATATTTCATAGAATAAAAGTTAACTGCTAAATAGTGGGGGGCCTCAGCCATATTGTGTTGGGTTTGACACTCCCAACATCAATTTGACACTTGTAAATATACTATAAAGAAAGTAGTTGAGTGTTTTACCTGATTTAAGCAATTTAATATCAATTAGGAATATGGTAATGTTCCTTATTAAATTGTATTTTTTTTATCACCATATTAGCTTAGCCTTTGTGGTGGGGGCCCCAATAACTCATGTATCGCGACAGTAGTTTCGCTTTCTGTTGCTATGCAATACTTTTTGCTATCATTTATACATCACAAACTCTATCAACATCAGGGGCCCGAGACTGTTCAACACGCTTCCGCTACACATAAGGGGCATAACTGGCAAACCCCTCACAGTGTTCAAGAGAGAACTGGATAAGCACCTCCAAAGGATACCTGATCAACCAGGCTGTGACTCATACGTCAGGCTGCGAACACCCGCGTCCAACAGCCTGGTTGATCAGTCCAGCAACCAGAATGGCCTGGTCGATGACCGGGCCGCGGGGGCGCTAAGCCCCCGGAAGCACCTCAAGGTAACCTCGAGGTAAAAGTAATCATACCTAAAAATTTAAAAGTCGAATCCATCAGTTTCCGTTTTTTATGTCAGTGGTAGTATATCAAGCGCAAAGGGTTTTAGAAAATGTTAGACCTCCACCTTTCAAAAAGTGAGAAGATGAATTCATTTTGGCATTACTGTCATCACTTTGGAAAGTTTTTTAATGATAGCACATGCTTAAACAAACTCGCTCGCAAAAACAAAAACTCATACACAAACTCATTTTTGTTTTGGTTCAACTTACCACAAATAAAACCCAGGGCTTTCACATTCACGCAAAATACTTAGTCCCCCTAAACTTAAAAAAAAACAGTTGCACAATCTTACTTAAACACATCAGGGCAAAAATAGAGAGAGACTTCTGACAAGCTACCGGCCTCCTGTCCTCACCAAGGCTACTAATTCTCACATACTTAAAACAAACACACTTGCTAAACTCTTATACACAAACAAAAAAACTCAATTTTTAACTTACACAAAATAAACACGGGCTTTGCACATTCACACAAAAAATGCTTAGTCTCCCCCAAACTTAAACACTCACAATCTTACGGTGCTTTAATTGCCAAAGCCTTCCAAACCTGCACTGGGTCGTTAGTCATACATAGAATCAGGGAGAAAAATATCCTCCTCAATATATATATATATATATATATATATATATATATATATATATATATATATATATATATATATAAATCTTAAATAGTCCAACCACTTGGGCTGGACGGTAGAGCGACGGCCTCACTTCATGCAGGTTCGCATTCAATCCCCCAACCATCCAAGTGGTTGGGCCGCCATTCCCTCCTCCCATCCTATTCCCAAATCCTTATCCTGACTCCTTCCCAGTGCTACATGATCGTAATGGCTTGGCGTTTTCTCCTGATAGTTCTATTCCATTCCATTCTTGACTAAATAACTAGCATTAAGTTTTAAGTCAATCTAATATTCCTGCCCTCCAACAAATCCCAAAGCCAGTCACGCGGCAATAGACATGTTTTTGCCCAACTGTATTTATTTAAAAATAATGCGTCAGATAGAAAGAGTTTCGCATTGCTATTATATTTACCTTATAAAGCCTCTCTATAAAAATGATATGCCATTACATATTGTGACTGTTTTATAATAAATATTGCATAAATACTTACGCGATTTCATAAACAAAAAATTTATTTTAATGAGCCGTGTTTGGAAGGCATCGCCATTAAGATTATTAATAACTTTTAAATTAACTATAAATATATGTATAGCATAGAGAAAGATTTATTCTTTGGGATACAAAAAGTTACCAATATTTTCGAGACTCTGGCCACAAATTTTTTTTTAAAGGTTTTACAAGGGAGTAAATCTCTCTTCCTCTCCTTCTCCCACATGTTTCATCATTTGCACTGGGTGCAGAGCAACCTTCGTGCAAGTCCTGGCTCAGTTCCCCAACGTCCAAACTATTGGACATTGCAAATTTCACTAAATGATGCGGTATCTTAGTTGCCCCCTCTCATTATAGAGATTTTAATCTCTAAACATTTGAGTGCCAAGAACGACTCTCGTGCAGGCCCGCGTTCAGTTCCCGACGTTCAAGCTTTTTGGACATAGTAAATTTCTCTAAATGAGGCCGTATCTCGCCCTGACCAACTGTTTTTGGCTCAATTGTAACCCATCCAGCCGCAGTCTTCTGGATAGAAGGGCAGTAGGCCGGATAAAATAAAAACATAAATTGTTAGATCAGCCTCTAAATGAAGCCGTATCTCGCCCTGACCAACTGTTTTTGGCTCAATTGCAACCCATCCAGCCGCAGTCCGCTGGATAGAGGGGCAGTGAGCCTGATAAAAATACAAAATAAAAACATATAAATTGTTAGACTAGCTCTTTACATATGCTAGTTGTTTAATTTAGAAACTGCTACTAATGCGATGATGCAAGGTACATCTTAGCAAGCCAGTACACATCTATGGATCATCCAATAAAAGCAGCAGACTTCTAGATGTTACTACTGCTCAGCTTAGCCCCCCACTGGATGGGCGGCGGTGCGCAGGAAAAACAGATAAATTATGACACTAGCTCTCCACATATCCCAGTCTTGGTTTTAATTTAGAAACTGCACTTGCGGTCTTTCTCGTGCCCCATTGTTGATGTGTGACAATGACCAATGGATTTTTCAAAAAAAAAAACTAGCTCATTAAAATTGCGAAAACTTGCTTTAGCTAAATGAATTGTGTAGGTTCTGACTCTGACGCCCATTATGCATCGCTGCAGCCCCTTTCCGCTATTGCCCGCAAGATGGGAATAGAGGCTGCATTAATAAATGAATTAAAACTAACATTCAATTATATATGCTCAAACTTGTGCAAAAAAAAAAAAAAAACTTACAATCACATTTTCAAACTTGCACAAATAAAATTTGGCAATTTCGTTTACCCATTTTTTGTTTGTTTTCTTGCTTGAGCCAAAATGAATTGTTGGGTTCATTGCCAGAGTCCATTATCCGCCGTGGTAACCCTTCCCACTACCCGCCCCACAAGATAGGTATGGGATTCATAATAAATGAACTAAACCAGCATTCAATTATATTCTCAACAAACTTATGCAAACCCCATACAATTACATTAGCAAACTAACACAAATTCATTGAGCAAGTTTAACTATTCGCATGCACATGACTCTCCGGTTAGGCGGTTGTGGAGTGAGACCTGCAACTGCGGACTTGCCATAGATGTAAAAATGCCTTGCATAGAGACCGTTGCAAGCCTCTTGTTGAAACACTTAGGGTGCATATATGTGTATGTGTGTGTAGTAGTGACAATCGCGTAACGAGCTTTCAAGAGATTGTCGCTTGCATAGCTAAACAATATGTAGGGTTCAGTTTCCAAACCAATTATGCGGCTCTCGAACCTTTTTCCCCCGCTACATGCGGGAGATCCCTTTTATTTTCAGCTAAAATATATTATATTCAGGGGGTTCGCCGTGTCATAGCACAACCAAAAGCCCAATATACCCCTAAACTTTCCCTATCCCATCTAAATTTAAAGTGCATTTCCAATACCCAATATACAGCCAACGCATATTATACAACATCCCCCAAGACCATTTCATAGTGTTAGTGCTGTGGCCATCTACCTAATTTCATCCCAATTAATGACAATTCCCTATTAAATATAGGGAAAAATATGCCAAATCATATCACGGCCAAAGCCCATTTCACCCAAGTTTCACCTATCCCATACAAATTTAATGTGCATTTCCAATATCCAATATCCAGTTGCCCCATGTCACGCCCTATTCCCAAGACTATTTCATAGTAATAGCGCATTGTCCTTCCAGCTATTTCCAAATATCCAGATGTGCTTATATATCATCGCCCCTGGGAAACCAGTCCTATCCTAATGCAGGCAAGGCCAAATTTAGCCAAATATATCCCAATTTACGACAATTTTCACCTAATTTATGACCATTTATCACAATTTAATTCAATTTCCACCTAATTTTGCCCCAATTTATCCTAATTTAATCCAATTTCCACTAAATTTACCCGAGTTTGTCCGTTTCATAGCGCAACCAAAGCCTAATTTGACCAAGTTTCACCTATCCCATATCAATTTAATGTGCATTTTCAATATCTAATATTCACGTGCCCTATGTCACGCACTATTCCCAAGACCATTTCATAATAATAGCGCAGTGTCCATCCAGCTATTTCCAAATATCCACATGTGTTTATATATCTTCAATCCTACGAAACCAGACCTAACCTAACACATAGCTAAGGCCAAATTTATCCCAATCAATCCAATTTCCACCTAATTTGATCCAATTTATTCTAATTTAATCCAATCCCCGCCAAATTTACCCGAGTTTACCATTTCATAGCACAACCAAAGCCCCAATTTGACCAAGTTTCACCTATCCCAATTAAATTTAATGCGCATCTTCAATATCCGGCCGGCCCCAATGTCATAGCCTATTCCCAAAGACCATTTCATAGTAATAGTGCAGTGTTCATCCAGCCATTTCCATGTTTCAGATGTGTTTATATATCATCAAACCTACCGAAAGCAGACCTAACCCAATTTGTTAAGGCCAAATTTAACCAAATTTTTCCCAATTTAAGATAATTTCCACCTAATTTGCCACAATTTTATCCAATTTCCACCAAATTTTACCATAGTTCACCTTATCATAGCACAGCCAAAGCCCCAGTTTGTCCAAGTTTCACCCATTCCATATAACTTTTATGTGTATTTCCAGCATCCAATATCCAGTGGTCGATGTCACAATTCATTTAGCTAAAGCAAGTTTTCACAATTTTAATGAGCTAGTTTTTTTTTTTTTTGAAAAATCCATTGGTCATTGTCACACATCAACAATGGGGCACGAGAAAGACCGCAAGTGCAGTTTCTAAATTAAAACCAAGACTGGGATATGTGGAGAGCTAGTGTCATAATTTATCTGTTTTTCCTGCGCACCGCCGCCCATCCAGTGGGGGGCCTAAGCTGAGCAGTAGTAACATCTAGAAGTCTGCTGCTTTTATTGGATGATCCATAGATGTGTACTGGCTTGCTAAGATGTACCTTGCATCATCGCATTAGTAGCAGTTTCTAAATTAAACAACTAGCATATGTAAAGAGCTAGTCTAACAATTATATATGTTTTTTTATTTTGTATTTTTATCAGGCTCACTGCCCCTCTATCAAGCGGACTGCGGCTGGATGGGTTGCAATTGAGCCAAAAACAGTTGGTCAGGGCGAGATACGGCTTCATTTAGAGGCTGATCTAACAATTTATGTTTTTATTTTATTCGGCCTACTGCCCTTCTATCCAGAAGACTGCGGCTGGATTGGTTACAATTGAGCCAAAAACAGTTGGTCAGGGCGAGATACGGCCTCATTTAGAGAAATTTACTATGTCCAAAAAGCTTGAACGTCGGGAACTGAACGCGGGCCTGCACGAGAGTCGTTCTTGGCACTCAAATGTTTAGAGATTAAAATCTCTATAATGAGAGGGGGCAACTAAGATACCGCATCATTTAGTGAAATTTGCAATGTCCAATAGTTTGGACGTTGGGGAACTGAGCCAGGACTTGCACGAAGGTTGCTCTGCACCCAGTGCAAATGATGAAACATGTGGGAGAAGGAGAGGAAGAGAGATTTACTCCCTTGTAAAACCTTTAAAAAAAAATTTGTGGCCAGAGTCTCGAAAATATTGGTAACTTTTTGTATCCCAAAGAATAAATCTTTCTCTATGCTATACATATATTTATAGTTAATTTAAAAGTTATTAATAATCTTATAATCTTCCAAACACGGCTCATTAAAATAAATTTTTTGTTTATGAAATCGCGTAAGTATTTATGCAATATTTATTATAAAACAGTCACAATATGTAATGGCATATCATTTTTATAGAGAGGCTTTATAAGGTAAATATAATAGCAATGCGAAACTCTTTCTATCTGACGCATTATTTTTAAATAAATACAGTTGGGCAAAAACATGTCTATTGCCGCGTGACTGGCTTTGGGATTTGTTGGAGGGCAGGAATATTAGATTGACTTAAAACTTAATGCTAGTTATTTAGTCAAGAATGGAATGGAATAGAACTATCAGGAGAAAACGCCAAGCCATTACGATCATGTAGCACTGGGAAGGAGTCAGGATAAGGATTTGGGAATAGGATGGGAGGAGGGAATGGCGGCCCAACCACTTGGATGGTTGGGGATTGAATGCGAACCTGCATGAAGTGAGGCCGTCGCTCTACCGTCCAGCCCAAGTGGTTGGACTATTTAAGATTTATATATATATATATATATATATATATATATATATATATATATATATATATATATCTATATATATATATATATATATATATATTATATATATATATATATATATATATATATATATATATATATATATATATATATATATATATATATATATATATATATATATATATATATATATATATATATATATATATATATATATATATATATATATTATATATATATATATATATATATATATATATATATATATATATATATATATATATATATATATATATATATATATATATTGAGGAGGATATTTTTCTCCCTGATTCTATGTATGACTAACGACCCAGTGCAGGTTTGGAAGGCTTTGGTAATTAAAGCACCGTAAGATTGTGAGTGTTTAAGTTTAGGGGAGACTAAGCATTTTTTGTGTGAATGTGCAAAGCCCGTGTTTATTTTGTGTAAGTTAAAAATTGAGTTTTTTTTGTTTGTGTATAAGAGTTTAGCAAGTGTGTTTGTTTTAAGTATGTGAGAATTAGTAGCCTTGGTGAGGACAGGAGGCCGGTAGCTTGTCAGAAGTCTCTCTCTATTTTTGCCCTGATGTGTTTAAGTAAGATTGTGCAACTGTTTTTTTTAAGTTTAGGGGGACTAAGTATTTTGCGTGAATGTGAAAGCCCTGGGTTTTATTTGTGGTAAGTTGAACCAAAACAAAAATGAGTTTGTGTATGAGTTTTTGTTTTTGCGAGCGAGTTTGTTTAAGCATGTGCTATCATTAAAAAACTTTCCAAAGTGATGACAGTAATGCCAAAATGAATTCATCTTCTCACTTTTTGAAAGGTGGAGGTCTAACATTTTCTAAAACCCTTTGCGCTTGATATACTACCACTGACATAAAAAACGGAAACTGATGGATTCGACTTTTAAATTTTTAGGTATGATTACTTTTACCTCGAGGTTACCTTGAGGTGCTTCCGGGGGCTTAGCGCCCCCGCGGCCCGGTCATCGACCAGGCCATTCTGGTTGCTGGACTGATCAACCAGGCTGTTGGACGCGGGTGTTCGCAGCCTGACGTATGAGTCACAGCCTGGTTGATCAGGTATCCTTTGGAGGTGCTTATCCAGTTCTCTCTTGAACACTGTGAGGGGGTTTGCCAGTTATGCCCCTTATGTGTAGCGGAAGCGTGTTGAACAGTCTCGGGCCCCTGATGTTGATAGAGTTTGTGATGTATAAATGATAGCAAAAAGTATTGCATAGCAACAGAAAGCGAAACTACTGTCGCGATACATGAGTTATTGGGGCCCCCACCACAAAGGCTAAGCTAATATGGTGATAAAAAAAATACAATTTAATAAGGAACATTACCATATTCCTAATTGATATTAAATTGCTTAAATCAGGTAAAACACTCAACTACTTTCCTTCATAGTATATTTACAAGTGTCAAATTGATGTTGGGAGTGTCAAACCCAACACAATATGGCTGAGGCCCCCACTATTTAGCAGTTAACTTTTATTCTATGAAATATCGCAGCAAATGTCAATGTGTCTAATGTTTATTACAAAAGATAGACATACATTTGATGCTATTTTTCATATTAAAATTTAATTTTGAGGCCCGACAATTACATCTATAAAATCTATAAACAGGTTAGAACATACAAATGCGAGCATGCCCTTTTTCCACTAGTAATCAACTGAATGCCACAGAAAATGGAATCTTTACTTTGGCTACAGAAAACGGAGCAAAGCCGAGTGGGGGAGGGGGGGACTGCATGGAATAAACAGTTTCCAACCTGACTCTTCTCACATATAAACATGTCTTTCTTGACCTCATTTCAAATTATATAGAGTACTGAAAGCTCATTTTCCATAGCAAATATACTAAGGAACTTATTTTACGACTAGAACGCAAACTAGGACCCCTCATTCAGATTAAAAACACGAGAATTATTGACTGAACATTTACCCGCCATCAAACACACACAGGACTCTTTAAACCTATTTTAACTTCTTTAAAACTCTAATATGACCCTCTCACATGCAAATCCTGTACTATGGTTCGCCCTTCATGTCAATGTACCTCACAGTATCAGGCAAATTCAAGATAAGGCCTACTACACCTAAATATCCAACTTAGTCTTTGTAAGGAATCTTGACCCCCCCCCCCTTTAGTACGCTGGGGTCCCTATTGCTGACGCCAGGTCACGTGACACCCTGCGACAAATAAGGACCTGATTGGTCCATCACCTGTAAATACTCCCAAAACGTTTTATATGCCTATCACCAGTGTATTTTTTGGTTTGAATCTATTGAACATTCTTTTTCTGTACCTCTCATAAGTAGGGGCCCCCTTCTTGATGCCCAATTCTCGCAATAAATGTACGAGACAAATTGTATACTAAAACAGGTTAGGATAGGGCACAAGTTTGTCCAGGTACGCCCTGGGTGGGCTGTGGGGACCCCTAGGGGGAACAGACCACCAACCCACCCCAGCCAGCCAGCCAGGTGCGCGCTGACTGTGCCCTAACCAAACCATCCCACCACCCCCAAAAATTGGTTTTGCTCACATCGGCCCCCGGGAGTCAAGTCGGCGTGGAACTGTGGAAGTGCCCAACCGTTTCTGAAAATCAATTCTCCATCTGTCTCCTTTTACACTACTGCGGGTTCGATTCCCGCCACACCGGCAGAAACACAATGGGCAAAGTTCTTTCACCCTGAATGCCCCTGTTACCTAGCAAGTGTAAATAGGATACTGGGAGTTAGTCAGCTGGTTAAGGGGATGCTTCTGGGGTGTGTGTGTGTGTGTGTGAAAAAAAAGTAGTTAGTGTAGTTAGTTAAACAGTTGATGACAGTTGAGAGGCAGGGCCGAAAGAGCAAAGCTCAACCCCCGTAAATACAACTAAGTGAATA